>CM056389.1:22280019-22690691 GCA_029718625.1 Synaphobranchus kaupii
TATTAGCTAGCTAGCTGATAGCTCACACTGTGTGGCGCTTGTAGCTTCATGAACGTAAGGCTACTGATAATGTTGTGGACATGTCAAGAAAAGGAGTAATGCGAGTAGGCTTTACTAGCCTACTAGGCTAGCTAACAACAGTTTGATTTTAGCTCTCTAGTTAGCTAAGTTAGATAGTAGCCAGTGTCACTAGCTAAGTTAACGTCAGTATGTGGTACCGTTCAGTTAGAGCTGTGTGGAACTGCTGAACACTGACATGGAAAAATATATTTTCAGCAAAATATCCTTGCTCTCTCGAGTTGATTTGCCCACTTGTGATTCAGAATGGGGCGATAAGGAGTTAATGGTTCCCCAGTGCCAGTCTGCTGTTGTCTGCCTTTGAGATCCACATGGACAAACATTCATTTGTAGGGATGAGTTCGGTACTCAGGCAGAAGAAATCTTTACTTTTGAAATATTTGTGATGAAAGTGAATAAAGTAATTATTTAATTACAACAACTTCTGGCAAAAAATACCTCCAACACACACTTTCATGTATACACACACATATATGAGAGGCCATTTAGGCCATACTTAGGGGTCCAAGCATGTAGTGCTGGAACCCTATTGTTATTGCTGGTTTTATTATTATTATTTCCACATTTGGTACAATTGCAGCAAACCACATGATAACTTTTGCTGAAACTTTGCACACATGTAGACACTGCGACAGGACACATGTACAGCGAATTCCAACCGAATTGACCTGATGGTGGCGCTATAGAGACAAAGTGAAATTCTATAAACGTTTTGGTCTATAATTTTTGAACCGTTTAGCCTATCTTCAAAATTATTTTTGCCTCAAATTCGTTGGTTCGTGGCAAATAACTTTGCCATTAGGACCAATGAGGTCCGCCATATTGGATCTTTTGCAAATTAGCATTTTGTGAAAAACCTATAAAATCGAACTCCTCCTAGACCGTTTGACATATCAACATGCAACTCACATCCTTTTGTTCAGGGGAAGATTCTCTAAGGAAAGCGATTTTCCTGATTTTCCAAATGCTCTGATTGCAGTAAGCCAATAAAAATTGTTGTGGGCGTGGCTAGTCACAAAAACGTTAATAACTATTCAATTCTTCAATGGATATTAATAAAATTTGGTTTCTATACTTGCACTGACCTTCTGAGCCAAACTCTAAAGTATTGGCTCAATAGAATCAAATGGTGGCACTATAGAGCATAATATATATTTTTTAAATTCATAAATTCATAAAAAATCACCAATATTTTTTAGACATTTAAAACTTGCTGTAGTGATCAATTTCCTCATCTGGAACATATGTATGTCCCATATATGTCACTGCCATCTTGGATTGGCTGCCATTTTGGAAATGCTATTACCATTTCCCTTCATGAAAAATCACTGTTGTGTTTTAAACATTGAAAATTATGTGTCGTGATCAATCACTGGGAGCCACAGGTTGTCTGTTATGGCTTAGTGGTAAGAGCAATGGCTCGGTATGTGGGAGACATGGGTTCACCATAGGTCACCATAGGTTACTTTTCTTTTCGATGAAAACAATGCACAGTTTGTTATGCTTTTCACAATTAATAATGTTCCTTTCACATTATTGCAAAGGCGAAGAGATTTTACTATATTAACTATTCACTGTTTCACTAGTAGTTAAATGAGTGAAACAAATAAAGGTTTCATAAAGTTATTCTTTTTCCTCCCAAATTCTTCATCAAAAATGCTCCATACCCTCCAATAATTCTCCCCATACCATACAACATCTGCGATGGCTTTGTGGGTAGAGCGATTGCCTTCGATGTGGGAGACCCGGGTTCAAATCCCAAAAGTTGCGTTTCTTTTTGACAACACGACATGCGCTTTCTTATGCTTTTCACATCTACAAATCTTATTTTCACATTAATGGGGTAGGAAACACTAAAAGACATTTTTTGAGTTCATATCTAGGCATTGCCTCAGAGTGAAGGTCTCTTTCATGAATGTCTTCTCAAATTATTCAGTTTACCCATAATTAACTGAAGGTGGTGGTCTGAAAACAGTTTGACCTTTTATACATATTCATGTTTAGACACTCATGTCATGCAGCTACATGTGTCTCACGTATACCTTCTGAGACTCGATTGTAAAAGGAAACCAATGTAACATGATTGCAACAAAATTACAAACCTTATGCTTGGACCCCGTATAGTCGCTGCTTGCAGCTATATTTCATACTTAATCTCACACACACCATTATACTCTCTCACACATCCCCTCACACAAACTACCATTGTTATCGCACATGCTGCAATATTCTCAGATACAAATGTAAAACCTGTTTAGTACACAATTAAAATGTCATACACAAACAAACTTTTGAGAGATTTCATACGAGTATGTGAGAGAGAATGATAGTCTATGTATGAGAGAGAATTATTACACGTTTGTAGAGAGAATGATAGTCTGTGTGAGAGAGAGAATAGAAGTGTGCGTGTGACAGTTTGATTTAAATGGAAGAGGTTTCATTGAAACAGAGGCAGTTTAAATTCTCAGTTCCTGGTTGGCTAACAGCCTTTTCGAAGAGAAAGCCAGTACCCACCCGGCATCACTTGGAGCATCCAAATTGACAGGGAACGTCTAAATCAAGCCACAGCTAGTATTAACAAAGAGTAGAGCATGGGTTTGGGTGTAGGGCTGGCTCAAGGCAGGGGCGCCGCCGGGGATTTTGGGCCCCATGAAACGATATATCACATTGGGCCCCACCACCCCACCACCACAGGCCACGCCAACCCTGCGCAATTGCTGTAACCACACACCTCCTGAACCCAATCGACCCATTCAAATCAACATAAATATTGTGCTTAAAAATGTCAGTTTTGTCAGTTTAACCTTAAATAAACATATTATGGACAATAACTGTCCTTATATGTAATTTTAATGCGATATAAGGACTGTTTTTGTGGCTTTTAAACTCACATTTTCCCAACATTCGATCAATGATAAGAGTAGGACTCTGAGGGCACCGAAAACAGATCAGCGCAGCCAATAATATTCTGTTCTATTCAGTAGTCTCGCAGTCGTTATTTCAGTTGACTTGATCAACTGTCAGAATTCTGAAAGACTGTCAGGTCAATATTTTCGCTGGTCACTCGGTATATACCGCCTTATATGTAACGTCCCGTTCCCATCCTGTCCGTTTTCCGTGTTTTGCCATGTCCCTCCGTTTCATGTTTGATTCCCTTGTCCGTGTTTTCCCTGTTGCTGCAGACTGGGCGTGTTCCCTCTGTTTGTTTCACTCCTTTTACCCACTCTGGTTTCCCATACGGCGCCCCTGGCTCAATGCCTGAAGGTATGGGGGGGTAAAGGTTAGGATGATTCTAAGGGCCCCTGACTGACAGGGTTCGTAAAAAACACCAAAGTTTTGAATTTGAGGGCAGCCACCTGGTGCCAGTGGAGGGGGGTGAGATAGGAAAATTTGTGGAGGTTGAAAACCAGGTGGGCTGTGGTGTTATGCCTGAGCTGATGAGGCTGGAATGAGTGCAGCGGAAGCCCGTCCAGCAGGGGGTTGCAGTAGGCCAGCGACGAGAGCTTTTAACGCCGCAGCCCACCTGGCTTTCAACCTCCCCAAAAACAAACAAATTAGCGAGCTGCATAAACACTATGAAATATAATTTTTCCTCATTGTGTATGTCAATTTGGACACTGGCAGTCAAGGGACAGATGTAACGTAATAAGTAAGGGATAATCCAGGACGAGGAGTGTGGTTATATGATTTTAATGCACAGCACAGAGGCAGAGGAAAAGAGCCAGCAATCAGAAGAGGGAGGTAGTAGAGCGTGTGTTTGCACTCCATATGAAATTACTACACTCTCTACTACCTCCGGCCCTCTTATAATTCAGTGAGCTCGAAAAGGAAGGTAAACAATTGGAAAAATCATGGCGACCTTGCTGTCGTACTAACAAAACAAGCAACTAAACTAGCCGTTTGATTTAGGTGATCCCTATCAATTTGGACACTCGAGGTGATGCTAAGAGGGGGCGGGGCGGGCCTTGTCTGGGAAAAGGCTGGAAGTCAATCAGGAACTGAGACTTTAAACTGCCTTCTGTTTCAATCAAACTACCTTACGTTTCAATCAAACTGTCTCTCACACACACTATTATTCTCTCTCAGACAGACTATCATACTCTCTACACACATATAATAATTCTCTCTCAGACAGACTATCATACTCTCTACACATATATAATAATTCTCTCTCAGACAGACTATCATACTCTCTACACACATATAATAATTCTCTCTCAGACAGACTATCATACTCTCTACACACATATAATAATTCTCTCTCAGACAGACTATCATGCTCTCTACACACATATAATAATTCTCTCTCAGACAGACTATCATACTCTCTACACACATATAATAATTCTCTCTCAGACAGACTATCATACTCTCTACACATATATAATAATTCTCTCTCAGACAGACTATCATACTCCCTACACACATGTAGTTATTCTCTCTCAGACAAACTATCATACTCTCTACACACATATAATAATTCTCTCTCACAGTCAATCATTTTCTCTCACATACCCCAAATTAAATCCTTCAAATGTTTGTTTGTGTGCAAGACATTTTATATGTGCGCAGAACAGGCTTCACATTTGTATCTGAGAGAGTATGGCTGTGTGCGTGAGACAGCATGATGGCATATCTGAGACGGTATGATGGTGTGTGGGAGAGTATGATGGTTTGTGTAGGATCAAGTATGATTTATGGCCTAATCGGCCTGTCATACATACATGCATGCATATAGACGGTACACACACACACACACACACACACATCCTACTACATGATGTAACATGGAAATGTTATTTGTAATGAGCTCTTTGCGTGCCAGTGTCTGGCATCCCTACTGTAAGACTGCAGGGACCTCCATTAGAGCCAGCTGAGATTAATTAGTTTCCACTAAAAATGTTGTGTTTTGTGTTTTGTTTACAGAAGCTGGATGTAAACAGTCATTAGCAGGCAGTCCCATGAAACAGACACACGGCTAATTAGGGCACTTACAGCAAACCAACATGAAAGGCAACAAGGAATGAGGATTGTTTGGCCTTTTTTTATTTTAAGAGCCTTTGTAAGACCTTATAATTTGTAAGAATTATCTCTAGTGGTTTTTCAGTGATCTGAAGATCAAAAACTACTTTGGTTTCCCTTGAAGGTAGTCATATATGAAAATGTATATGTGTAGCACTGGCACATTTATTTTATTTTATCGATTTTTACTATTTATGATTACCTTTGTCTACTAAGGGGGTCACCCCAAGACTTTCTATGAAACAGTCTCCATATGTAAGCATATACAATTTAAATATTGTACACCTGTAGAATGTATTCATGAATAGCATGGCACATATGCAATTAAATCATTCCTTCCATTTAATAACAATACAGTAATTGACATGTATGGACAGTTCTATGCCTTTTTGAGAAGTGAAAGAATTTTTAAATTTCTATGCGTTGAATTGTTTGGCTCAATGATTAACCTAATTCTTCAGGAAAATTCGATTAAATACCACCCAGGAAACGTTCCTACAAATGGAAAGTACTCCCGACTCTAGTGCAGGTTTTAGGAGAATTCATAGATGTTATACAATAGATTACAGGATGTTGTGAGCCAGAAAAACTCTGAAATCACCATGTCTTAAAGCAATGAGAGAGAAGGATTTGCATAGGCTGTACATAAGAATAAAATATAAAAAACACACACAGAAGGATGTATGCGTGTGCCAACACACATGTAAACACACACAGACACACTAACATACACACACCTATGCATGCTCATACACACACGCACATTCAAAAACACAGAAACATACACACATAGACACAAACATGCACAAACATACACACACACACACACACACACACACACACACACAGGTATACACGTGCACGCTCACACACATGCACAGATACATTCAGATACAAATGTGCTCGCATACGGAAACATGCATAAACACAGACTCAAGTATGCATACACATCCGTGCTTGCACACTCACTCTCACAGATAAGCATGTAGACACACGTGCGTGTAATTAACGTAAGGTCAAACGAGTTTAGGCCTTGCTGTGAGACAAGCACACTTCATATTTTCCAGCCCGCCACTCCCAGTTAAAGCAAAATCCACAAGAAATATAACATGAATTTTTGAAAATATACGGACGCTCTACAGAGCACCTAACTCTTCAACCCTTAACATCTATCACAGGGGCTGTCTCATTCTCTCAAGAAAACAAGATTATTCTTTATCATGATGGTACTTTCATTTACTAATATGAAAATTCTCAGGAAATTGCACTGGGTGTTATTAACCTTTACTGCGGTATAAATTGTTGCGGTATTTCAAACATTGGGATGGCAGGTATGCCATCCACCAGGTTACGGCTGGGTGGGTACAGCACAGAGAGCTTGGCACTTTAAATATATTACACTGCTTCACATTAGACTGGGCCCAGTACGGCCCGGATCCAATAACATCTACCCTAACGTTGCTTTAACGTGTTGTTATCGGGCGTTCCTTCCGGCCGGCATTCTGTATGGAGGATACATCGTCCTGAATCCAGAATGAGCTGTGTACATAGTTTAATAGTTATTGTAGTGGGGCGGGGGGGTATACATTAACATGTTCCCATTCCTTTCATTGTCCTGTCAACAGGTCTGAGAGGATGTTGCCTAGTTAATGACTGCTAGACAAATGTTTTTATCTACATCGTAAAATTTTAAAAAGGAGATGAGAAAAAAACAGTTTGATTACTACATTGCATTAGATTACATAAGACAAGGTTTTATTCCACGGTGCTTCGAATAAATGTCATTAGTAACAGGGCCATGAAGCACACTGGCAGCACACTGATCAGACAAGCTGTAAATCTGTAGGATGTAATGATGCAATCTCACGCCAGCACCTTACAACAAGCATGACAAGCAGAACCAGAGACAGGGGTCATAAGGGGGGGGGGGGCGGGGGTACGGTCGGACGATGGACAGACCGCACACAACATTACACACGAGGAAATTTCTGATGGATGGGTCGGCATTCATATTGTGGCTCTCCTCTCAGGATCTCAAAAATGCTTTGGTGTTTGTCGTCTCTTTCTGCTCGTGCTCTTTGATAACTGCTTACGCTCTTGGATAGCTTTTTACTGCTCCCTCTCCTGGGCCCTCTCACTCTTGGAAAGGAGTAGGAACCATTACACTGTGAACTGAATAACTGCCGGTTTTGCCGTTGCATTCAGCCACATTGGGTGGGATTCAATCAATATTTGTGCTTAACTTTGACTAACAATTGGCAGCAAGCATTACAGTTTTTCTTCACAAGCTCTGTTTGAAAAATTAGTTTTAGTGAACTCGCAGCAAGCATTACAGTTTTTCTTCACAAGCTCCATTTGACAAATTAATTTCAATGAACTCGCAAAATTGTGTTTGTAAAAGTAAAAAAACTTGTTAGTGAAAGTTAGGAACAAATGGTGGTGATTGAATCCCAGCGTGAACTACTTTGAAGAAGACGTGTAGCGGTTGTGTTACTTGCAAATCAAGTGTTGATTGAATACAGGCTGTTGTTTTAATTAGCAATGTGGCAGGCATAACAGGTGTCTCTAATGAAGTGAAATGTCCTTCAGCCCACAAGCAGATGCCTTCCCTCTCTGTGCACTGAAACAGTGAATACATATTGAGCAGCTACAGAATTATGGTCACGCCTCAACGCATGTGTGCAAAACCACAAAACGAAATGATATGATATGAAATGCTAACAAAGATAATGATTTAAAGAGAAACTTTAGAGAAAAGAGAACATTCCATAATGTTATAATAATATTCTATTGATGCCTCCACTTTAGGAGTTTTCAAATTAGCCCTCCAGAACCAGAGTTGTGTAGTCTAGACACATTAACTTGTCACATTCAAAGCATGCCTCTGACTCAGATATCCTAAACCATTTTGGGAGCGGGTGTGACTTCCCTGGTTATGTGAAACACATTACTTCGGCAGATTTTTTCAGGGTGGAAAACGAATATGTTTTGAGCTGTATTTCTTTATTGATCTTTTGACATATTTTAAGTGAACATATCAATTTACCGTTAAAAAAAAATACAAATTTTATGGTACAATTCCCATTTAAGGAACCGTCACGCCTGAGAGTTTTGGCCTCAAGAACAAAGGGGAATCTATTACAGAATCACTGCACGTGGCCCCTAGGCACCCAGAAGCCCAGTTTATATTAACATTTGCCTTTAACTTTGACTGTAAAGGCCCGTCCACACCAAGAACGATAACTATAACGATAACGATGTGAGCATCCACACTGATGAACGACAATGTAGGAGGGGAGTCAATGTGGAATGCAGGAAAGACTGACATTTTGAAAGGACCTGAGAGCTGGGGTTTGTCATGCGCATCAAAGAACCAGGCAGCCTTGGAATAACACTTGGCGACTAGGATGTCCTTTGGATGTGTGGGCCATTGGCACACTGATGAACGACAATGTAGGAGGGGAGTCAATGTGGAACGCAGGAAAGACTGACATTTTGAAAGGACCTGAGAGCTGGGGTTTGTCATGCGCATCAAAGAACCAGGCAGCCTTGGAATAACACTTGGCGACTAGGATGTCCTTTGGATGTGTGGGCCATTGGCTCACAGGAATGTCCCCATCTGGGGAAAAGACTGATAAGGAGAAACAGAACTGTCATGAGTGAATATGTGTGTTTTGGGGGCATTTAGGGCAGAAGGGGTTATTAAGCCACTGGCCAAACTATGGGAAAGGGAAATGGGAAATGGCCGACCCGGCCACCTGTTGACCTCTCCCGTGACCTCATACCTAGGTCAGTCCTAGGGGAAAAACTCCGGACAGTACCACAGTACCCTCATGTTGGCACATCTGTCATTACACCTTTTACTTCTCTCCTGGAGTAAGACTCAAAAACTTCAGTTGAGATGGTCAACAAACTCTGTTAAACTTTGCTTGTGATCCTTATATTGTTACATTACGTCTTATGTAATAAGAATAGGAATTGCATGTAAAATGGTTCATCAGGAGGGAATTTTCATGACAACTGCAACATAAGACTATTAATCTGAGAATAATAATCATGATGGTAATCTGTTTGGTATGGATGTAATCCGGTAAACCGCATCCCAGGAGAAGCATTCAGAGATATTATTAACTTCCCATACAAAACTTTCAGCTAATATGAAACGCATTTGCCACAAACTGTTTTCCACAAAATGTTGCCGGAGGTTTACCAGACTTTGCCAGTAATGGTGAAATTCTGGCGAACTTTTTGCAACAATGGCAGTTCCCACAAAGCTAATTTGCATGTGAAAATATGAGCTTGCTGCAAATGTAGGGACAACAGGAACTACACTGCCCGGCCAAAAAAAAAGTCGCACACTGTAATATTTTGTTGGACCGCCTTTAGCTTTGATTATGGCGCGCATTCGTCGTGGCATTGTTTCGACAACCTTATGCAATGTCACAACATTTATTTCCATCCAGACTTGCATTAATTTTTGGCCGAGATCTTGTATTGACGACGGGAGAGTCGAACCACTCCTTGAAGTCTTCTCCAGCACATCCCAAAGACTTTCAATGGGGTTAAGGTCAGGACTCTGGTGGCCAATTCATGTGTGAAAATGATTCCTCATGCTCCCTGAACCACTCTTTCACAGTTTGAGCCCGATGAATCTGGGCATTGTCGTCCTGGAATATGCCCATTGATGGGATAACCTGGCCATTCAGTACATTCAGGTACTCAGCTGACTTCATTTTATTTGCTGCATAACGTTGCTGAGCCTAGACCTGACCAATTGAAGCAACCCCAGATCATAACACTGCCTCCAGAGGCTTGTACAGTGGGCACTATGCATGACTGGTGCAACTGCGACTTTTTTTTTGGCCGGGCAGTGTACAATTCCATACAGTCCACAGGAGGCTCCTCCTCCACGCTGGAAGTGTGACGTAGGACGTTGTACCAGTTGTGATTTCCGCACTGTAACGTGATACTGCACAGCGGAATGCGCGACTGGCAATAAAGTTTATAAAAGGGGCAACACTCCCCAGTTCTCCCCAGTTCTTCCCGCAGTTTCTTCCGGTCCAGTTGTCCGCTCAACATTGTCTCGTCTCAGGGCCCCATGCGGCCTACACGCCCGGGGAAGAGCCCTCGCTCAACAAGGAAGCACGGTCGTCCATGACACCGATCCAACTGATCGAGGCGGGCTCATCTACCCCCAGCTATCGGCCATGAAGGACCGGAGACGAGACGCAAGGAGGCAACGTGAGCATCCGGTGGTGAAGAAGAACCACCAAGCGGACCATGCTGATCCTGCAGCAGAGCACTGCCAGTGAGTCCCCAAAGAGGCAAGCGGTCTGCAGTAGGATGAGGCTGCATAGTTCGGGAGAGATAATGCTACCGGTTCCATTATCCCGAACTGCAACCCTGACGACGAAAGAAACCTGTTCCAGGGACCCAAGATGAGGCGGACGGTTCCCCTATCTATCATAACCCTACGAACTGCAACCACAGGATTGGGCGACCAGTTTTCCCCTTTCGTTGTGAGTGTGCAGTCCAACACAGGAAACCATCCAATAGACGTTGAATCAAGTAAGGCTGTAACTTGGGCATAGTTTATTAGTTAGCTACCGCAACATGTTTGTGACTGGATGTATGTAACTACTATTGAATGGTTAATGTGTGTTATGTGAAAGTTTTGTGTTACCGTTTTACTTTGGATGGTTGTAAGCCATCCACCGCGCTGTGTTAGGTTTAATGCATCACGCACAGAACATATCTTGCATGTGATCTGTCTTTGTGTAAACACTAACCAGTCGTAATATTAACACTGCACGCTGATCTCAACGCACACGCATTGATAAGCTTACGGCTATCCCCTATGTGTATGGTATGGTTCATGCACCACCATTAGCTAGCTCCAGCGAAAGCTAGTTTCAAACCTCCCTCCATTTTAGTTTCTTTGTTCTCTCTGAACACGTGTCTGAGGCAACCCCCCACACGCAGGATAACACGGAAACCCCCACGTGCGCCCAACGCGCACACGCACACACACGCACACGCACACATACATAGTTTGTTGTACATTATAGTAGTGAATCGTGCTTTGCTCTGTTTGGTACTTTGTGTTAAATAAACTATTACATTTTCCAAGATTGTCTGTATTAATATTGCTCGTGTTGAACTGAGTCAGCCAATGCTAATCGCAGGGATTCCCCAAAATGCCTTCACCTTTTAGCTGGATCATTTATATTAAAGGGATAGTTTGGAATTTTGGACATAATGTCTCAATTACGACTTACCCATGATGTAGTTGATTGATGGAAACCATTTTCAGATAATTCCATGCTGTCCCTTCTTTTGGACATACACACATTGCTAATGCTAGTGCAACGCTGAGGTATCGAGGAGCATCCACTACCAAACGCATTTAAACACTCCACAGTGCACCCAAAGCAAATAAAATACGACGACAGTCTATCGGGGTTATTTTCAGTGATTATACCATCATTTTTCAAGTCAAACTATCGTTGAATCCTTTACTTTGGGCTCAACTAAATTCTCCGTGGAAGTACGGCGTTAGTTTAGTAGGTAACGTAAAGTAGCCTATAGCTCTCCCGGCCAAAAACAATATCGCGCGTGTGAAAGAATCACACTCGAAGTATTGTTAGCTAACGTTCTGGTAAGATGGTATTTCGGTGTGTATTTCAAGGTTGTTCAAATCATGCAAAAAAAATGGGCACCACAAAGTTTTCGCCGATTTCCAGTGGAAGATCAACAAAGAAAACAGCTGTGGCTTCTTGCTGCTCGCATGGATGTCACCAATTGAGACTCTAAAAAAGTTAAAAGTGTGTAGTGACCATTTAACGGAGGATGACTATGTGAAAATCAAAAAAGGACGGCTCCCCCGTGTGCGGACTCTGATCATTGAGAAATCATCTTACTAATCATCTTGCTCACTGCTATCAAATTCGTACGTCTCCCCTACACAAACCTGCGGTAACAATGCCAAAGGTTTGACGCAAATTTGCCAGAAGGCCTATATTTTTGTAAGGGCTGTCATATTTAAGATAAACTATCCGCAAACCTTTTGATCAAACATATTATCCCTGAGTGAGTCGTTAAGGAGTTGCATTTCGCCCAGCAGTATCAATGCGGAATAAGACAAAGAATGCATCTGGAATCTAAATGAAAATAAAGACAGAAACAATCGTAGGAATTGTAGGAATATTAATAAAAGTCAATTCTGCAGAATACACTCAGATGCCAGTTTATTAGGTACACTTATCTACTACCAGGTATGGCTAACCCCCTTTTGCCTCCAGAAGAGCCTGAATTCTTCGCGGCATGGATTCAACAAGGTGAGGAAACATTCCTTAGGGAATTTGGTCCATGCTGACTCGGTAGCGTCACACAGTTCCTGCAGATATTTCAGCTACACGTTCATCCTGCGAACCTCCCGTTCCACCTCATCTCAAAGGTGCTCTATTGGATTGAGATCTGGGGACTGTGCAGGCCACTGGAGTAAAATTAAGTTGCTGTCAAGTCCGTGGAACCAGCTTGAGAGATGATGCATGCTTTGTGACGGCACCTTATCTCCTGGAAGTATCCATTTGAGAAAGGGCAGACTGTTGATGACCATGTGCATCTTTTTATGGCCACAGTGTTTAGATACGCTGTGGCATTCAAATGGCGCTCAGTGGCCTAATGTGTGCAAAGAAAACATTCCCCACACCATTACACGACCACCAGCAGCCTGCACCATTGACCCAAGGCAGGATGGATCCATGGATTCATGCTGTTTGCACCAAATTCTGACCCAACCATCTGCATGTAGCAGCAGAAATCGTGATTCGTCAGACCAGGCGACGTTTTTCCAATCTTAAACTGTCCCGTTTTGGTGACCTGTTATTTGAGCATTTGTGGCCTTTTGGTTAGCTTGAATGAGTAAGCCCGTTCTCCTCTGACCTCTCTTATTTACAAGGTGTTTTTTTCGGCCACAGAACTGCCGCTCACGGGATGTTTCGGTTTATTGCCACATTCTCTGTAAACACTGTCGTGCATGAAAATCCGAGGAGGGGGGTGGCTGTTTCTGAGATACGGGAACCGCCACGTCTGGCACCAACAATCACAATACCGTCAAAGTCACTTAGATCACGCAGCTGTGCCCACTGCAATGTTCGGTCGAACAGCATCCACACATATTCACCATGTATGTATGCTTCATATATTGAGTTGCAGCTATGTGATCTCGTGGAGCAGAAGGCTATTTGCCTTAATGAGGAGGTGGCCACTGAGTGAGTATACATTACAAAGTGTAACTCTGTGATGTTTATACAAACTTCTCCCTTTTTTCTGAAGGCGAACATTGTCCTAATATCTGCATTTTATCCTGGCTTGCAATGAGCGGAAAATGTTGGCTGGATAAAAGGCTGTTGTAGCGAACATTTGTCGTGTGTATAGCGTCACATTGCCAGCCTGTAAAATTAAGCTGGCCAAGGAATTTGGTACAATTAAAGCAAATGTGATAATGCTGATGTCTAATATTAACAATTGCTAAAAAATGTCTTGTTCTGTATATATTTTTCGGTGCTAGAGTATATAAATAATGAATCAACAAAAAGGGCTTATTTTCTCCTTGTCAACACATTCACATTTCCCCTGTAACAGGGCTCCAATGAAGTGAACCCAGTTTCAATGTAACAATGGGTACCTCACGCTCCACAATGTAGCTACTATGAATACCCTGAATAACAGACGTAATATTTCACAACTAGTTGTGAGCATAGTTGTTTCTGTAAGCTAAGCTTTGCCACGCACACACACGCACACACACCACTCACCTCTGTGACCAGCAGGCCTACGTGATGGAGCTTTTTTTTGGACCTCGTTTTTACTGTTTTAGTGCATGTCTATCTGAAAGCTAAAATGCCCAAATATCACTGTGCAGTGTCGTGACCGCACTGGAAAATAATCAGTGGAAATCTGTGCTTTTTTCCATCATGGTCCTTAGATTTTCCGGTGAATTGGTCACGGATGAGCGAAGCACAACGCAGTGGCAGTCACCGATGAAAGTGACATATAATTAGGGAACATTAGAGGCATTCCCACGGGCCGCTGAAGCGGTAAAGCAGGTAACAAGGGCCCATCTGTTCCTGCTCTTTGCTCTTACGCAGATTTGAAGGGTAGCCAAATTCACCAGTCTGGGTGTTAATGTGCTTCTTGCTCAAATGTGCCCATTACAAAAAAATACGATTTCCTCAGGACGGATCCACTTTGTTTGAGGTTATACAAGTATCAGGACAATCTCCTAGGATACTGATTAGCAAGGTAAAATGCAAGTTATAGAGTATATATATATATATATATATATATATATATATATTAAACATGCATTAGTATTTACTTTTTAGCTGTTTAGCTGGTAACCTTTTTTCTTTTTCCAGAAAGATGCCTAGGTAAGTATGGAGTCGTCTAGCTGAGATTAGTTATAGGACTATAGGGTATACTGCCAGCTATTCAAATCTGTGATTTAACACCCCATATGGGGGAATGCTGTTTTTAAAAATGCATTTTAGGGCTAAACAGTAATGTCTGGTAGGAATTCACTGCCTTCTTTGTCACATTTGACAAAATATTATTTCCATGGCATCTTTACTGCTGTACAGAGTTAATTATCATTCTGTGATGGATCATGGTTGCAATTTTACTTTTAGCTTGTCGGTATACTTTGCTTGTATATATGTTGCTTGTTTATTTCCCACAGATTGTTTATTTGTATGTTTATATAAATTAATTACTTTAAAGTAATTCGCACTTTCACTGTTGTAGACATGGAGTCGCTCGTCACTAATCCTACTGTTTTATTATTTTGTCAACCGTCAGAATGCACTGATTGAGGACTGTGCCGCAATTCAACAGTCTAATTTTAGTACATTACGTCATTACCGTGGGGTCGGGGTGCCATCTAGCGGTTGAAATCACAATGGCATCGCGAATTGTAAAAGGAATCCCCTCAATAAGGTTTACATGGCACACCTGGTGAGACAGGGTTCAGCAGTTATCGTTGTTTTGTTGTAGGGTCATATTCTTTTGTTTCACTGTTAAATGGAACATTCACACAAATTTAAATTTTTGAATATGTTCATTTGAAAATACAATGTTTTAATGTACAAGAAATGCACAAGCAAGATTAGAAACAATAGCTTTGTAGTGTGTGTGTATGTGTATGTGTGTGTGTGTGCAGGCACGCTTGTGTGCGCGTGTGTGTGTGTGTGTGTGTGTGTGTGTGTGTGTGTGTGTGTGTGTGTGTGTGTGTGTAAAAGGTGTACCTTTTGTATGAATATGACTGACAGTAAAGGAAAGAGCATACGTCGGGTAGATCCGAATATGGATTCTCACTGGTGGAGAATCCTATCTGGCACAATGAGAAAATGACAGTGTTGGAAGTGCTTCACCCACAGCCTGGGAGATGGTCAGGACCAGGGAAAGCACATGTCTGACCAACAGGCATTGTAACTTTCATTCTAACCCGGCGTGATAGTCAGACGAGACCAAAATACTGCTTTCTGGCCTTCACAGCAGCGGTGGACTGTGATGATACTGGGTTATTTTACATCTCCTGGTCCTGGGACTTTTGTTCAGGTCAATAGAATCGGCAGAAAGTAGCGGCTCTTTTTGGCGCGAAAACCTGCCGGCCTCCTGCCAGGAAGCTCAAAATTGGCCGATAATAGATCTCTCAGCAAGACAATGATACCAAGCATACCCCAGTCAACCAAAAAAATGGTTACCCGCCCATAAAATTACTGTTTTGCAATGACCATCTTGAACCTTATCGAAAATGGTTTGAAGTGAGGAGGGCAGTCCAAACTGTAGACTGAATCACCTGCGGGGCACTGAAAGATTCTGTATTGAAGAAGAGTCAACGATCCCACCCCTCCCCCCCAAAGGCAACTGTAGACTCAGTAGCATTATCCTTGTGAAAGGAGGGTGCACAAATTACTGAACACAGGGGCGTGAATAATTGTGACAGCTATCTTTTTTGTACAAAACATGTACAATATGGCTCATTGCCTGTACTGTTTATTTTATACAGCCATTTTTTGCTTATCTTTATCAAGAGTGTGAATTATTTTGGAGATAATGAAATTGTACATTACTGTCCAGTAACTACCGGGAAGTAGTATATGGTTACAGAACTGACTTATACGTAACTGAGAGGTTGCAGGTCCAGTTATACAAATGTAATTGTTTTGGCTCTGTACTCCAGTGCAATGGGGTGAGGGGTGGTACCCTATAGGTACACAGCGGGGTGACTGGGGTGGTACCCTATAGGTACACAGCGGGGTGACTGGGGTGGTACCCTATAGGTACACAGTGAGTTGACTGGGGTGGTACCCGATAGGTACACAAAGGGGTAACTGGGGTGGTACCCTATAGGTACACAGTGGGGTAATGGGGTGGTACCCTATAGGTACACAAGGGAGTAACTGGGGTGGTACTCTATAGGTACACAACGGGGTAACTGGGGTGGTACCCTATAGGTACACAGTGAGTTGACTGGGGTGGTACCCTATAAGTACACAGCGGGGTCACTGGGGTGGTACCCTATAGGTACACAGTGAGTTGACTGGGGTGGTACCCTATAAGTACACAATGGGGTCACTGGGGTGGTACCCTATAGGTACACAGCTGGGTAACTGGGGTGGTACCCCATAGGTACACAGTGGGGTGACTGGGGTGGTACCCTATAGCTACACAGTGGGTTGACTGGGGTGGTACCCCATAGGTACACAGTGGGGTAACTGGGGTGGTTCCCTATAGGTACATAACATTGTACCCCTAGCGAGCAATACATAATTAATTTGTACCTTTTTTGCTGGAAAAGGTACTTATCAGTACCAAAATAGAACAGTATTGTACAAACCCCAATCCCAAAAAAGTTGGGACAGTTTGTAAAATGCACATAAAAGCGGAAAGCAGTGATTTGTAAATTCTCTTTTACATATATTTAATTGAAAGCAGTACAAAGAAAAGATAATTAATGTTTTACCTCATCAACTTTATTGATTTTTGTGAATCTACTCTAATTCCGAATTGGATGCCTGCAACACGTTCCAAAAAAGTTGGGACAGGGGCAAAAAAAAAAAAAAAAGACTGGGAAGTTCAAAAAAACATTTGGAACATTCCATAGGGAAACAGGTGATTCTATCATGATTGGGTACAAAAGGATATCAAAAGACTCTTGATATCTTATTTTCAGGTACTCTTACAAGCGATACTATGACCTCTCTGCATTTGAATGGATCTCTGTGGGAATTGGGTGGTGGGACTAGATTAAGCTGTAAATTACACGGGAATAGTATGGAACCCATGGTTGGCTAAATGGTTATAAGTCATCAAGGGTCTGCGGTGAAACAATAACTCATCACTATGCTGCCAGATATGCAGTAGACATGGATGGATCACTTGAAGGGTTGTTTCTCCTGATTTGAAGCTTGTTTGATACCATCACGTGTTTACCTGTGGAATGTTCCAAACAGGTGTTTTTTGAACTTCCCTTTTTTTTTTGCCCCTGTCCCAACTTTTTAGGAGCGTGTTGCAGGCATCAAATTTGGAATTAGCATATATTTACATAAATCAATAAAGTTGATTTAAAGGTAAAACCTTAAACATCTTTTCTCTGTACTGTTTTCAATTAATTATATGCAAAAGAGAATTTACAAATCACCGCTTTCTGCTTTCATGTGCATTTTACATAATGTCCCAACTTTTTTGGTGGTTTGTACTTTCAGGGTACATTTGGGAAATTGTTTCCTTAGCGTAGAAAAATGTACCTCCACTGTACCTTTATTTCTGTGTGTGGATTTGAAATTAAAAAATGAATGTGAGGTTAAAATGCAGACTGTCAGCTTTAATTTGAGGATATCTACATCCATATCAGGTGCCCATTTTATACATAGCCCCCCATTTTAGGAGTCCAAAAGTAATTGGACAATTGGCTGCTCAGTTGTTTCTTGGCCAGCTGTGTGTCCCTGCATCATTAAAGCTAACAAAAGGTCTAGAGTTGATTCTAAGTGTGCCATTTTCATTTGGAGTCAGTTGCTGTTGTCTCTCAACATGAGGACCAAAGAAGTAACCGATTAATTCCAGTTCTCAGTGAAAGACAGCGTCCAATAAAACAATGCATCCCATTTTCTGTGCAAAAACAAGCTCTGAGACACAAATACGGTACCGAACAATCCGTTACAAGCCCGCGGACAGGTAATACAGCTGTGCATACGCCATTAGCAATTATCGTCACTTCAAACTGACGCTTGACTGAGCAAGGACGTTCCATTTGCCTAATACATGTCACCTCGATTCCTCCGTCCTCTTATCTCATCCTTGCATCTCTTCCTCGCGTCCTCCATTGGGTGGAGCTAAAGAGCGAGGGAAAGACGTGATTGAGGGATTCAAGGGCTATGTCCCAATATTCTTCACTCCCCAGCTCCTTTCCTCCACTCCCCCACTACCACTCCTCTCCTACACGGGAGTATGCAAAACACACTGCCCAAAAGTTTAGAGTACAAGTATTTGCATGTGCGGTAGACAATGTAGCACTGACACTGACTTTGACAAACATGCAAACAACCTGTGTAAACGTTTCGAGGAACGGGGATACATTTTAGGTGAGTTGAATACATTAGAAAAGGTACGAAAAATAAAACGTGAAACTTTGCTCACACCTAGGCGGAAAGACAAAAGTTCTTCTCCCGTTACTTGCGTGACCGCCTACAGTCCGATTTCTCCAGAAGTTAAAAACTCAGTTAATTGCACTGAGCAGTTATCCCAGTATTGGTGAGTCATTTAGAGCACGTCTAAGATTCACTTATAAAAGATCGAGTAATTTAAGAGACTATTTAGTCAAAGCAGACATTTAAAAAAATCCTACACACTTTCTTTCTGATGTTCCTCAGGACAACGTTCCTTGTTGCAACTGTGTGAGTTGCAACTGTGTGAGTCGCAACTGTGTGAGTTGCAATGCAATGATTAGAGGCCATATGTTCTATCATCCCCATTCAGGGGCTAAATTAAAAGTAAGAGCAGAGGGTCAGGGGTCGGAAAGTAAAAGTCCTGCCGTGTGTTTCTTCCACCCATGAACTCAGCCAGCTGATTTCACTAATTAGTTCTACCTCCTGGCTGAAGAATTGTCCTAATTAGCAAATCCAGGTGGTTGGAACAAAATACTGACTTTTACTTCTGAGCCTGGATTTTACACCTCTGAGTAAGAGGTACAGTTACATGCACGTCCAAATTTTGTGTATATGTTTTGAAATCTTTATGTGGTCTTTTTTATGTGAGGAAAAGCAAGAGAGAATTAAGAATAAGAATATGCGAACACAAAAGTGCTATTAGAAATCATGATGAAAAGTCACCCATTGCCCGACATTTCAATGCCTGGAAACATGACGTCAGCTCTCTACAGTTTATGGGTATAGAACAAGTAAAAAGTCCACGCAGGGGTGGCAATCGGGAGAAATTAGGCCTGTGTCCGAATCAGAGCCCTATCTACTGCGCCCTGTCTCCTGCGTACAGTGCACTGGCAGAAGTGTGCTGTTTAATGTGCACTGTTTAGCAGTCCGCGAAAAATATCCGCCATACTATTTTCCAACCGCACTGTGGAAGTGTCGTAAGCAGGTCATAAGACGTCCCACCAGTGTTGCCATGTCTGTGGTTTTACAGCTAAATTGGAATACTTTCAAAGTGCAGTCACTGGTAAAAAAGAAAAGTTGCAAAGCACGCACTTATTTTAAAAAGTAAAAACATGATTATTTCTATTTAAAATACGTTGGTTTCGCTTAAAAATAGCCTATAATTTGGGCTAGTTTTGAGTTGCCATTTGGCTGAAAAGTCTTACAAGATCTGGCAACCCTGCACCCCACTCTTGCGCTGCCATGTCACGTGTTGTTTTTGTTGTATTTGAAGGAGAACGTCAGCGAAGCTGCGCCTCTTTTTTAAAAATGAAGCTTCATGTCATATTTATGTGACTAAAATATTTGTGTACTTCTTGAAAAATGTGCTCCCGAATGTACTCACTGAAACCCCAGAAGTAAGTGTGTCATCCGGGTGTTTGAAGTATACTGCAATTTGAAAAATGTTTGCGTACTTTACGACTTTCTCACCCTATCTACTCACCAAGGCTACTCAACAGTGTGGAAGAGTGCTGATTCACATACTCACCAAGGCTACTCAACAGTGTGGAAGAGTGCTGATTCACATACTCACCAAGGCTACTCAACAGTGTGGAAGAGTGCTGATTCGGACACGGACTAGTACTCCAGAGAGAAGCATGGTGGATTCATTTCCTCTCCACAGTGACCCCTAGAACCGTCCCTGGTTTTCCCCTCGTCTCACAGTCCACCCCGTGTTTTCCCTTTCTCCCTCCACTTGTGTCTTTCAGCTCCCCACACCTGCATTCTGTTTCCCTGTCGTTTCCTCGTTAGTCTTCCCCCACCTGTTGCTCGTTCTGTCCTTGTTAGGTTTTGTATGTAGTCTGCCACGTTTCTTTGTTTGGGGCCAGACCATCTTGTGTTCCCACTTGTGTTCTTGTCGCCTACCTTGTGTTTTCGCGTGCGTTCTCGTTGTGTCATGCTCCCTCGTCCCTCCCAGGCTGAGCGCCTGACCCCCAGGCTGAGCGCCTGTCCCCCAGGCTGAGCGCCTGTCCCCCAGGCTGAGCGCCTGAACCCCAGGCTGAGCGCCTGTCCCCCAGGCTGAGCGCCTGAACCCCAGGCTGAGCGCCTGACCCCCAGGCTGAGCGCCTGGCCCTGACCGCGCGCATTCCGTGCCATCTGCGGTCCCCCGCTCCTGTTCCTGACCCCCAGGCTGAGCACCTGGCCCTGACCCCCAGGCTGAGTGCCTACTCCCCAGGCTGAGCGCCTGACCCCCAGGCTGAGCGCCTACTCCCCAGGCTGAGCGCCTGACCCCCAGGCTGAGCACCTGGCCCTGACCACGCGCATTCCGTGTCATCTGCGGTCCCCCGCTGCTGTTCCTGACCCCCAGGCTGAGCGCCTGTCCCCTGGGCCTCCGCGCCTTCTGTCCCCTGGGCCTCCGCGCCTTCTGTCCCCTGGGCCTCCGCGCCTTCTGTCCCCTGGGCCTCCGCGCCTTCTGTCCCCTGGGCCTCCGCGCCTTCTGTCCCCTGGGTCCCCTGACAGTGTACTTTATCCTCATTATTTCTTTTCAAATCCGATGTGGTGGAGTACAGAACCAAAACAACAAACATTGTGTCACTGTCCCAATACCTTTGCATTTAACTATATGTTAGGAAAACTGATCTGAACCACTCACAGACACCAAACGTAATAGGAAAAGGCTTTATACGTAGTCGACAGAAAAGAGTAAATGTCCAGCAAACAGAACAATACAGATAAGGCAGGCTTGTAGTCAGTTCCAGGCAGGGGTCAGTGTCCAGCAAACAGGACAATGCAGGATGAGCAAAAGCAAAGTCCAGGAACAGGCAGGGGTCAGAACCGGGGAATCCGTCAGAGCAGGGGATAAGGAGGACGAAGGGCAGGAGCAGGGCTAGGACGGGGAAGGGCAGGTGGGCAGGAGGGCTGGAGCAGGGCTGGACAGGAACAGGCAGGACAGGCAGGAAAACAGGAACTGGATGGGTACACAGGAAGGAGGAGCTGGAAAGTAATGAGACACCGGGCGCGAGGCAGGGTGCGAGGTGATCTGGCACAGAGCACAGAAACAGAGGAGACTAAATACCAAACTAACGAGGAAACAACGAGGAACAGGTGAGACGAAACAAATGAGAAAACACAATTCAGGTGCGGGGAAGCGGAGACACAAAATGGAGGGAGAAAGGGAAAGCACAGAACGGACTGCCAGATAGACAATACAAATAAACAGAAAAACCAGAACAAGACTCGGATGTGGAGGCACGAGACGTGACAACTATATATACACCGATCAGCCACAACATTAAAACCACTGACAGGTGAAGTGAATAACATTGATTATATCGTTGTTATTTTGGTTCTGTACTCTAGCACTCTCTGAGCTTGAAAGGATACAATGGCATGGACGTTGAAGTGCAGACTGTCAGCTTTAATTTGAGGGTATGTTCATCCATATCGGATGAACCGTTTAGTAATTATAGAACCTTTTGAACATAGACCCCCCCATTTTTGGGCATCAAAAAATATTGGACAGTTTAACATTATGTAGAATAAAGTAATCATTTTTTATACTTGGTTGCGTATCTTTTGCATGCAATGACTTCCTGATTTCTGTGACCCAAAAACATCAAGACTCTTGATATCTTATTTTCTGGTACTCTTACAAGCAATATTATAAAGTCTCTGCATTTGAATGGATCTCTATGGGAATTGGAGGGTGGGACTAGATTTAGCTGTAAATTATGCTGGAAAAGTATGGAATAAATGCTTGGTAAAATGGCTGTAAGTCATAAAGGGTCTGAGGTATCAAACGAGTCTCAAAACATCACTCTGTTGCCAGATAAGCAGTAGATATGGATGGGTCACTTTAAGGGTTGTTTCTCCTGACAAATTTTCCTATTGAACTCTATGGAAAAATAAGTCAGGAGAACAAACCCTTCAAGTTATCCATCCCTATCTATGGTATTTCTGGCAGCAGAGTGATGGTTTAAGGCTTGTTTGATACGTCAGACCCTTGATGACTTAGCCAACCATGTGATCCATAATGTTCCAGTGTAATTTGCAGCTAAATCTAGTCCCACCCCCCAATTCCCATAGAGATCCATTCAAATGCAGAGAGGATATAGTATCGCATGTAGGAGTACCAGAAAATAAGATATCAAGTCTTTTGATATTTTTGGGTCACAGACATCAGGAAGTAATGGCAGGCAAAGGATATGCAACCAAATATTAAAAAGTATTACTTTATTCCACATTATGTTAAACTGTCCAAAAATGGGGGGGCTATGTACAAAAAGTTCTATAATTTCAACACGGTTCATCCGATGGATGGATGAAAATACCCTCAAATTAAAGCTGACAGTCTGCACTTCAACCTCATTGTCATTGTATCCTTTCAAACTCAAAGTGCTAGAGTACAGAACCAAAATAACAACGAGATAATCAATGTTATTCACTTCACCTGTCAGTGGTTTTAATGTTGTGGCTGATCGGTATATATTCAATCAATTGTCATATCTGCTCACTGCTGATTGAACCCTACTAAGTATTATCTCGCTTGGAGGGCATAGCCTACATATAGGAGTATCATTTCTGAGCTGAATTAGACTTCAGACACAAACACAGCACTCAGATGTGAGATATTTTGCTTGACTCTCCATGAAGAAAATTGCTATTTAATTGCACCACAGGAGACGCGTTTTGTAGATGCGATTAATTATGTTACAGTTTTAGTGTACCAGACAGAGAAAGTTAGCTAAGTAGTTGATCACATACGTAAACCCCTAGCGTCCGGTAGTTATTTTATCCTACTGCCTGACGTCCTGCACTTGCTATAAAAATATGCATAGAACGGATCATTCTTCAGATTTCAGCCTGAACTGTTCACGGTAGCTACACTGGCGTTCCATTTCACGCCTTCCAACAAGTATGTATAGAGTTTTCTTGAAAAGAATATCTTCGACTTCTTTACCTTTTAAGACAGCTGGATTGCAATAAGTTAAACTAGAGGCGAGGGAATTTCATGCAACTTTGAGCGACATACTTAGGCAATTATTGAGAACATGTTTGTAGTAGGCCTATTGTTTTCAAAATATGTGAAACATTTTAGATTTTATTAATGTTGTTTATAAAGACGAACTTGGCTTGAACGATCTTTTTCTGTTTTTTTTGTTTTGTTACATGTAACCTACTTCAGATTGAAAAAAAAAGAAGTAAAGACAGCTGTCCATGGAGACAACAACGCAAGACCTGAGCAACTTCACGCGACCGGTCGGATTCTACATCAGAGGTTTCTACGCGCTAAAAAATGGAGAATATTACTTTATATTTCTGGCAGTTATTTACGTCCTGACACTTGTGTCAAATGCAATCTTGATGTTGGTCATATGGTTCGCTGAAACCCTTCACACACCGAAGTACATGGCCGTGTTCAGCCTGGCAGTGGTGGACATAAGTTACACCTCCTCTCTCATTCCTCAAGCAGTCCACATGTATGTCTTTGATTCAAAGTTTGTGTATTACAACCCTTGCTTAGCACAGATGTTCTTCGTTGATTACTTTGCAGCAATGGAAGCATTTGCTCTCTGCGTTTTAGCCTATGACAGGCTCATCGCTATTTGTTTCCCATTACGAAGCCATTCTTTAAATACCAACTGTAAAATGATGCTGGTTATTATTGTGTCTTGGTCAATACCGCTTATCATAGATGTGGTGATGGTTGCCTTGATTCCCCCACTGGTGTATTGCAAATCGACTATTGTCAACAGCTTCTTCTGTGATCACGGACCGGTCTTTAAGATTGCTTGCGGTGATTATTCTAAGAATTGGTTTATGGCGAGTTTCGTCACTGTAGCCTTGTATTTCGTTCCTTTTGGCGTCATAGCTATGTCATACATTTTTATTATCTACGCAATTTTGAACATTGCGTCGTCCGAGGGTAGGTGGAAAGCGTTTAAAACGTGTTCTTCGCATTTAATCTTGGTTGCTATATTTTTCATTCCTTTTTTCGTTACTTATATCGTGGCTTGGATGAATGTGAACATTGATACGGACACCAGAATTATTAACACGTCCATGTCTGCCTCTATCCCCCCACTTCTAAACCCAATTATCTACTCTCTAAAAACCGACGAGATATTGGAGCAAATTAAAAAGAGCCTGGGGAAACTGAAAAAAACTTCACCCATCAGTAAATGATAAATAATACGAGCTCGCGAGCTGATTTAAAAATCGCACTGGTTGTAGGCTGTGTGGTAATTTGCTGTTTTTTTATATATATATTTGAAGGAATAGTACAGTGGTTCTCAACCTCGGGCCACTGGATCCCTGAGTATGACCTGCCAACCATCCCAGAGTTTTAACCAGCTGTTAAATTTTTAATGACACATTTAATGGTTTTAGGGATTATTTATCCTCTTAAAACACATTATGTCAGAAATGGCTTTGCATGTCATTAGGAATAAAAGTCTAACATTCACACCGTGTTATAACGCAAACGATTACATAAAAGAGGAAAAATTAACTGATCAAATTAAAGACAGGGGTGAATTAATAGGCTCCTAATTGGTGTAAGTGTGGACTCCTCCCCACTGAAACTAACCATTTGGTAGATAATGAAGAATTCAAAGACAAAGCAAATGATAACGAGCAAAGAATTTCAACACTCCAACCCTGCCTGCATTCCGTCGAGGCCCGAAGACACACCTCTTCAGACTCCACCTTGACTGATATTCTAACCTAGGAATATCAGTTCCCTGTGTTTACTAGTTCCCTGTGTTTTCCTGTCTGTTTATTATAGCTTATAATAGTATTTAGAATAGAAGTGTAGTATTGCTGATTTACCCACAGCTTACTGTGAACTACAGTCAACGTTCATTACTAGGGATAGCTGCTACATTATGGGAAGGATGTGCTTTGTCTTGTCTGTTCTGTAGTGATCTTGATGATGTCTCTGTATGCACTTATTGTACGTCGCTTTGGATAAAAGCGTCTGCTAAATGAATGTAATGTAATGTGTTCAACTTAATTAAGAAAGAAATTGATTGTTGCAGAAAACATCATATACAGGGGTCCCCAGGACTGAGATTGAGAACCAATAGTTAGGCCTACATATCGAGTTACCAAGGTTTCGTCAAGCCACACATTTACTATATTTTTTCGTCGTAATTATAAGCCTCAGACATACTTAATTTGTTTCTCTATTTAGACATAAAACGTACCAAAATCTAATTAAAAGTTCATGTTCAGACAGACTACCGTTTGCTTTGTGTTTAGACGAAATTGCTACATGAACATCCTTTAATAAATATAAGGGTCAAGAAAATAGGATAATCAACCATGCTTTACAAAGATGGAATCCAGGAGACTTTTTAAATAAGACTGCAAACGACCCAGCAAAGCTTTCAGGCATAGTTAGGCCCAGTTGCTAGTTATAATGTACATAACGAAAAAAGAAACACGCGAATTGCATACTGCGTGTTGTAATTTTATGACGTACGACAGTCTCAGTCTTTCAATCAAATTTTAAATTAACTTAACTACACCTGCGTGTGATCGTCTGTTAAATGTGAATTAAACCACTCGATAAAACAACGACGACAAATTGTTCGTGCTTCGTCCATTATTTTTCAAACCTTGTATGTGTTCCGTGAGATATATTCACTGGCGTGTTCTTGTTGCTATGTTTATGCAAATGTATCCTACATATTTCACATTTTGTTCGTCATCTATTGGAAA
Source organism: Synaphobranchus kaupii (assembly GCA_029718625.1). Classification (NCBI taxonomy): domain Eukaryota; kingdom Metazoa; phylum Chordata; class Actinopteri; order Anguilliformes; family Synaphobranchidae; genus Synaphobranchus; species Synaphobranchus kaupii. The sequence goes on from CM056389.1 coordinate 22,306,494, forward strand.
AAATGTCTCTGAGTGCACAGGACAGTGAAAAAAATATAAAAGAACTGAAAGTAATTTATCAAAATAAAAGTGTATAGACAAAAAAGTAACTGCATGTATTTTAAAATGTGCAATATATGTTACTGCAATATAACTGGTGTGCAATGTTTGTTGAGATACTAGGTAGGATATTATATTTGAGATAGTGTTTTAACGTATTTCATCAAGTTATGTGCTTCTGCTTGTGCACTGTAAAAAGTCATTTTCTTGCTTCATATATACATTATGTAATATGTGTAATTTCCTCAAATAAAGTAATTTTCGTTTTAATTCTTGTTTTTTTTTAACATCCCATCTACTCAACAAATATCAAAATTGAAGAAATTAATTATTTATTGCAGGGGTAGGCAACTCCAGGCCTCGCGGGCCGGTGTGTAGGCCTATGCAGGTTTTTGCTGCCACCAGTTACCACGGCTCAATCTGCTAATTAGTCATACACACAATCACGATTCACTCGTAAATTACAGAACGATAAAACGCTACAATACACGCATACCGGCACAAGAACATTCATCAGCTGTTGTTCATATCGCGGATATGTAGATTAAAATATCAGATCATGTAAACGATTGGGCTAATTAAATAATTGTTAACTGGTGGCAGCAAAACCTGCATACACACCGGCCCGCGAGGCCTGGAGTTGCCTACCCCTGATTTATTCTATGGTCAAGCATTTTAACTAATGAGAAGAGAGTGCAATAAACTCAAAATCCTTGTATCAGCGACACCTGGCATGTGCCGCGCACTGTTAGAAATTGATTCTATTTTTACAGAAAATTCCTGGCAACTAAGTAAATCTACAGTAAGCAATATACAGGAACTTTACTGTAAATTTAATAAAACGACGTACTGGATTCATATAGCAGCATATTGTGATTGATTACAGTAAAACCCTGTAATTTATGACTACTGTATATTCACTGCAACTCAGTTGCCAAACAATATTGTAATTTAAATATACATTTCCTGTTCCCGTTTGGGTCTGCAATAAAAAAAAACAGAACAATGGTATCTTTTTTGTGTTTTATTAAAACACAATCCATCGTACATTTTAACATTTTTTCACATCTTTCAAATGTATCATCTGGAAAATAATGCATAACCCCTTTGCGCAGATGGCAAATTTGGTCAATTCTCACCTATTTAGGGGGTGCTCTGTTTAAGGCTTTATACTCGAGGTGTGAGCATCACAGAATCTTGGTAAATGGCTTAAATGAAACAAGACAGGTGTACCAATTTATATTACAAACTTAGATTTGTTTATTTTCATAATGTATGTCAAAATAAAGTACCACACATGCTAAGTAACTTTAGAAAAATGCAAAAAAAAAAAATATATATTTAGTTTGCAACGAAATACTGAGAGCTACAAACAGTTGAGGTCGGAAGTTTACGTACACTTAGGTTGAAGTCATTAAAACTCATTTTAAACCACTTCACAGATTTCATGTTAGCAAACTACAGTGTTGGCAAGTCAGTTAGGACATATACTTTGTGCATGATACAAGTCATTTTTCCAACAATTATTTACAGACAGATTGTTTCACTTTGAATTCACTATGTCACAATTCCAATGGGTCAGAAGTTTACATATACTAAGTGTGCCTTTAAATTTTTAATATTTGGTCGCATATCCCTTGCATGCCATGATTTCCTGATGTTTGTGACCCAACAACATCAAAAGACTCTTGATCTTATTTTCTGGTACTCTTACATGCGATACTATAATGTCTCTGAATTTGAATATATCCCCATGGGAATTGTGGGGTGGGACCTCAGACCCTTGATGACTTACAGCCATTTTACCAATCATGTATTCCATACTGTTCCAGCATAATTTACAGCTAGATCTAGTCCAACCCCCCAATTCCCATAAAGATCCATTCAAATGCAGAGACATTACAGTATCGCTTGTAAGAGTACCAGAAAAGAAGATATCAAGAGTCTTTTCATGTTGTTCACAGGGTCACAGTGTAACACCCTCCGCCTCCTCCAAGTCCACTCCGTGTTTTCCCATTACCCCGTGTTTCATGTCACATTGTTACGTTTAGCTGTCTGTCTTCCGTGTTGTGCAGGCAGGGCGTGGTTCTCCTCCTTGTTTTCCCCATTGGTGGCATTCCACACTCACTCCTCATACATTCTCATGCTGCAGTCACTCATTCACTCTCTCATTATCCCTCAGCCAGTCATTCTCATTCCCCATCTGCATTCCGCACGCCTCAGCCCTGCTTAATTACTTTTCACATGCATTCTCACGCTGCATTCATTCATTGACTCATTTCCCCTCTCTATATATTTCCCGTGTGTTTGTTGCCTTGTCGCCGTGTTTGCTTCGTTTGTCTAGTTTGTGCTTAAGTTTTATCCTGTCAGTCTTGCGTGTGTTAACCCTGTCATCTGCCCTTCTAGTTTACCCTCCAGCCTGCTGTTCCAGCCACTCCACCCTTCTCCCCCCCGGCTTCCCGCTCCCGATCAGCCCGCTGTTCTGCCCAACCCAGGACTCAGTCACCATCCTGCACCCCCCTTCGCTGCCCGCTCCCGCTCAGCCCCTCTGCCCTGTCCTTCCCTGGATTCTGCCCCCTTGCCTGTCATTGTCATTTGCTTGCCATTATATGCTCTTTGTGAGCTTATTTTGTGAAACCTGTTTCTGAGTCGTGTGTTTGGGTTCAGTCTCATGTCTGCAACCTTAACAATCAGGACATCATGGCATGCAAAGAATATGCAACCAAATATAAAAAATTTAAAGGCACAGTCAACTTAGCGTATGTAAACTTCTGACCCACTGGAATTGTGATAGTGAATTAAAAGTGAAATAATCTGTCCGTAAATGACTGTTGGAAAGATTACTTGTGTCATGCACAAAGTAGATGTCCTAACTTACATGCCCACACTATAGTTTGCTAACATGAAATCTGTGGAGTGGTTAAAAATTAGTTTTAATGACTTCAACCTGTGTATGTAAACCTCCGACTTCAATTGTATGTGAAACAGGTAAATCTATACATTGCCTTGAACATACAATGAGCACCATAATTCATAATTGGACAGTGACACATTTTTTGTTATTTTGGTTCTGTACCTACTCTAGCACTGAGTTTGAAAGGATAATAATGATGATGAGATCAAAGTGCAGACTGTCAGCTTTAATTTGAGGGTATAGTCATCCATATCGGATTAACCGTTTAGAAATTATAGAACCTTTTGAACATAGCCCCCCCCCCCCCCCCATTTTTGGGCATCAAAAAATATTGGACAGTTTAACATTATGTAGAATAAAGTAATATTTTTTTATATTTGGTTGCGTATCTTTTGCATGCTATGACTTCCTGATGTCTGTGACTCAACAATATCAAAAGACTCTTGATATCTTATTTTTTGGTACTCTTACAAGCAATACTATAACTTTGAATGGATCTCTATGGGAATTGGGGGGTGGGACTAGATATAGCTGTAAATTATGCTGGAACAGTATGGAACACATGGTTGGGGAAATGGCTGTAATTAATCAAGGGTCTGCCGTATCAATCGGGTCTTAAACCATCACTCTGCTGCCAGATATGCAGTAATTACGATGTAATTATCAACATTAGATTAAAACACAAAGATCCATTTCCGGGGGAAAAGAGGAGAGGAGGTGGTTGAAAAAGATATCGGGTTACTCGCTGTTCCCCGTCCTAACTTATTTGCGCTGATTTAGGATTTCTTGCCGTCGCACAAAGTCCAAGTATTGTAATTTAATAGCACACACAACGCAACAACATGAGCACAGTTTAGGTTTACTATATGTAGGCGTGATTTCCTGGGTATGAGGGAGGATGGGGAGACATTAGATTTAGAATGTATGCTTACATAAACATGGGATAAACAACTAGCTACCGACACAACCAACAACTACAATTGTTTAACACTACTATGCACCTATACAGAATAGGGAAGTATTTAATTTGGGTTGGTTGCATTCAACTCTCCCTGTAATCCACACACTTGCACATAGCCTCATATACTGTACGGCTACATCGCTAGCCTATTCATAATGGGATAAATGCTAGCGGTGGCTAGGCTAAAAACAATACAGGGCGCTGCCATCTTGTTTGTTCTGTTAAGGTTACAGACACGAGACTGGACCCAAACACACGACTCAGAAACAGGTTTTGCAGGAAAAGGCTCACGTGGAGCGTTTTAATGGGCAAGCAAACGAAAAGACAAAGGCAAGGGGGCAGAATCCAGGGAAGGACAGGGCAGAGGGGCTGAGCCAGAGCGGGCAGCGAAGGGGGGTGCAGGATGGTGACTGAGTCCTGGGTTGGGCTGAACAGCGGGCTGAACGGGAGTGGGAAGCAGGGGGAGAAGGGTGGAGTGGCTGGAACAGCAGGCTGGAGGGTAAACTACAAGGGCAGATGACAGGGTTAACAAAGACTGACGGGATAAAGACCAAACACAAGCAAGACAAACGAAGCAAACACAGTGACAAGGCTAACAAACTGGCGACAAGGTAACAAACACAAGGGAATTATATAGAGAGGGGAAATGAGTGAACGAATGTGTAAATCTCGCAGAGCTAGACCAATGAGGGAATAGCTCGGAGCGAAGGTTATATCACCGTTCATTTATCTGACTAGAATTGACGCTTGATTGGGAGTGGAATTCTGTTTTTTTGAAACTATCTATACCGGGGACGCTGATAGCCCTGGATACGATGTGTCGACTGACACATTGAAGCAGACTGGCAAGCTCAGAAACCCTAGCCACATAGAAACTCAGCGGGTTTCGAACATGTACCATCACTGCTGTTCAGAGATTCGGACCATAGAATCTACTAGGTAAAAGAGAAACTCAGAGGGTTTAGAACGTGTCACCATCAAAGGTTTTAGACCATAGAATCCACCATATGCTAGGAAAAGAGAAAGTCAGAGGTTTGGAACATGTCACCATCACAGGTGCTCAGAGGTATTGAACATAGAATCTGCCTAGTACTGGCTAAGGCCTAGCAGAGCCGTCACATTACCACAAACAAGTCAGTGTGAAACCCGATAATAGAGACACAATTCACGGAGACCACGCAAATCAAGTCTATAAATAGAACAATTTTTTAATGACAATAATCACTGGTTAAGACTGTGAGAGCAAATCTGAACACACTCAATACCTATAGCTAAACACAGGATAACATGCTGCTAAGACAAAGAAACATGAACAGGTTCACCAACAAAGTATAAAGATTCCGTACGGTGTGACTATGGTACCAGGAGAACTGTTAAGCAGATTCTCCCATACTGGTTTAACTACAGCACCAGGAGACCTGTTAGGCAGATACTCCTATACTGCAATAACTAGGGTGCCACTACAGCACCAGGAAATATGTTAAGCAGATTCTCCTCGAATATCCCTTTGGACTTAAATGCAATCCCGGGCAGGCTTTCCACATTCCACAATTCCCTTTGTTTGTCCAAATAAGGTCTGGCCAGGAAGAGGGCTGTAAAATCTCACCACGAGAGACCCCCTTCTCCTTCAGGAAAAGAAACTGCAGTCGACTCCCCCCCGATCTAGTGATAGCAATACGTAACTTTGTACGACGGCACGTGATCTTATGATTTTACCTGTCATTTATCTAGATAAAGGTCCAGGTGATGGCCACTCTGTGATCCAGATACTTATGTGGACAAGCACATCCCTGATAACCTACAATCCTCCTTCCAAACACATTCTTTATTCCTTCCCATGTATTTTACCCCCTCTTATACTTTTACATACCCCACATTTCAATTGATATTAATCCCAATCCACCACATTTATCATATTGTCCAGTTATTCACATGCACATACATAAGATGCTTTATACATACAGCTGTGTTTCAGTCCAGAATATATTCCAAGGGTGCTTATTCACAGGCCTTTTACGGCCTGAGAACAGGCCTCGGTTCCCGGCGTCATTAGGACCTCTAATGTCATTCCAGCTGTCGTTTACAACTCTGTGCTTTTTGTGGCTCATAGCTGTAGGGCAGTGGAGTTGGAAGTCCCGTGTGAAGAGGCAAAGATACAAAGTGGTGGGTAGAACAGTAGATTCTTGGGCCACCTGGTGAATTGTTTTATTGCACCCTCAAGGAAGTCGCCAGCAGCTCAGTAACCCAGGGTTTAGGACAGACAATCCAAAGAATCAATCATTTTCAGTATTACAGATGAATGCAGCGTGAGAATGCATGTGAAAAGTAATTAAGCGGGACTCAGGCGTGTGGAATGCAGACGGGGAATGAGAGTGACTGGCTGAGGGATAATGAGAGAGTGAATGAGTGACTGCAGCGTGAGAATGTATGCGGAAATGAATGAGCTAATAGGAGTAAGTGTGGAATGCGAGCGGGGAAGGTGAGTGATTGGCTGAGGGAAAATGAGAGGGGAAACGATAAAAAAGGAGGAGAACCACGCCCTGCCTGCACAACACAGAAGACAGACAAGGAAACATAACAATGTGACATGAAACAAGAGGTAATGGGAAAACACAGAGAACAATAGTGAAGTGGACTGGGAGGATGCGGAGGGTGTTATAGTACCCCCCCCCCCCAAAACGCATGCCTCCAGGCGTGCCACCGGGCCTGGTCTTCCCGGGGTGGTCCCGGTGGAAGGTGCGGATGAGGGAAGGGTCCAGGATGAGGCTCTTCGATATCCAGGAACGCTCCTCCAGTCTGTATCCCTCCGAGTCCACCAGGTACTGCTATCGCGACCCCTGCGGCAGATGTCCAGGATCCGACGGACTGTATAGGCTGTGGTGTCATCAATGATCCGGGGGGGTGGGGTGACGGGTGCATTGAGGGGACTGGAGGAGATGGGTTTCACCTGACTGACGTGGAAGACTGGGTGGACCTTGAGTGAGGCGGGAAGGCGGAGCTTGACGATGGCTGGGTTGGGAACTGACAGGATGGGGTAGGGGCTGATGAAGCGTGGCTGGAGCTTCTTGGAGGTGGTTTGAAGTGGAATGGAGGAGGTGGAGAGCCAGACCTGTTGACCCGGGGTGTACTGTGGGGCTGCGGTCCGGCGAAGGTCGGCCAGGCGTTGGGTGTGGGCGGTGGTGTTGAGCAGGGTGGTGCATGTCTGTTTCCAAATCCTCCGGCAGCGTAGAAAATGAGCTGGGAGGGAGGCTGGTATCCCAATGAGGTCTCAAAGGGGGACAGCTTGGTGGTGGAGCTACGCAAGGAGTTGTGCACGTACTCCACCCACAGGATGAACCTGCTCCAGGAGGAGGGGTTCTGGGCAGACACGCACTGCAGGGAAGCTCCCAGGTCCTGGTTGGTGTGCTCTGTTTGGCCATTAGTCTGGGGGTGATAACCAGAGGACAGACTGGCAGAGGCCCCCAGGGAGGCGCAGAATGCCTCCACACCTGGGAGGAGAACTGGGGCCCACGGTCAGACACAACATCAACGGGGATCCCATGGAGCCTCACCACATGCTGCACCAGGAGCTCCGCTGTCTCTAGTGCAGAGGGTATCTTGGGTAGGGGGACGTATTGGGCCGCCTTGGAAAAACAGTCGATGATGGTCAGGATGACCATGTTGTCATCTGATTGAGGTAGCCCAGTGACAAAATCTATCCCCACGTGACTCCAAGGACGGCCCGGGACGGGTAGGGGGCGGAGGAGGCCATGCTCCTGGCGCAGAAAGGACAGGCGAGGATGAACTCACGGGTATCCCCCTCCAGTTAGGCCACCAGAAGCTCCTCCTAACCAGGGCGATGGTTCTCCGGACTCCAGGGTGGCAGGACAGGTGGGAGGCGTGAACCCACTGGAGGACGTGGGAGCGGACGGGGTCAGGGACAAACAAACGAGAGTTGGGTTTATTGCAGGGGTCCAGGTGGGATACCTGGGCAGCCCTCACCGTCCTCTCGATCTCCCAGGAGACCTAAGCCACCACACAGGAAGGGGGGATGACGGGGCCGGGGGCAACAGGTCTGGTGTGGGGGGCGTGGATACGAGACAGGGCGTCGGGTTTGATCTTCTTGGAACCGGGTCTGAAAGTAATGACAAAATTGAAATGGGAAAAGAACAGGGACTAACGGGCTTGGTGGGAATTCAAACGTTTAGCGGATTGTATATATTCAAGGTTGCGGTGATCAGTCAGAAGGGTGAACGATTCCTCCATCCCCTCCAGCCAGTGACGCCACTCCTCCAGCGCCAGCTTGATGACCAGCAGTTCCCAATCTCCCACATCGTAGTTCCGCTGGCCCGGGGTGAGCCGGAGGGAAAAGTACGCACACAAATGGATCTTGTGGTCCAGTATTGGGAGAGGATGGTGCCAACTCCAGTGTCGGAGGCATCAAACTCCACAATGAACTGGCGGGTGGGGTCTGGGTGACAGAGGATGGGGGCAGTGGAAAACCGGGTTTTAAGGGTGGCGAACGGCTACCTGGCTGTACCCACGGATGAACCGCCGGTAAAAATTTGTGAACCCCAGGAACTGTTGCAGGTGCTTGTGGGAGACGGGACGGGGCCACTCAGCAATGGCTTTGATATTCTCAGGGTCGGGTCTGATCCTCCCCTCCTCGACGATAAAACCCAAGAAGGGGACAGAGGACACATGAAATTCGCACTTTTCAGCCTTCACAAATAATTTATTCTCCAGGAGCCTCTGGAGGACTTAACGGATATGTTTCACATGGTCTTGGGCATTTTTAGAAAAAATAAGGATGTCATCGAGGTAAATGAATACAGACTTGTTGAGGAGGTCATGCAGGACATAATTGATGAGGGCCTGGAAGACCGCTGGGGCATTGGTAATGCCGAACGGGACCCCCAGTTACTCTAAGTGCCCGAGGGGGGTGTTAAACGCCGTCTTCCACTCGTCCCAGGACCAGGACAACCCTTCTTCTCTGGAGCATGAGCCCTCAGACGGTTGTCGATGGAGATGGGCAGCGCAATGAGGCAGTTCAGGGAGCTGGCCTCTTCCCGCATGGCCAACTCATCCTTGAGGTCCTCGCTCAAGGCGTTGAGGAAAACGCCCCGGAGGGCGGCGTCATTCCACCCATACTCCGCGGTGAGGGTGCAGAACAGAATTGCCATCTCCGCCACGCTGCGGGTCCCCTGGCAGAGCTGGAGGAGGTGTTGGGTGGCGTCACAACCACACACTGGGTGATTGAACACCCTACGCATCTCAGCCGTGAAGAAGGCGAACTGGGAACAGATAGCCGGTTGGCTGTCCCAGACTGCCGTCGCCCACTCCCGTGCCTCCCCACCCAGACAGGCCATGATGAAGACGACCTTACTGGAATCCGAGGAGTAGGAGGCTGGCTGTAGTCGAAAAACGATGTCACATTGCAGCAAAAACCCGCGACAACTCCCCAGCTTCCCCATGTAGCGCTCAGGAATGGGCACATGAAGCTCCCTGCCTGGGAGGGGTGGCGGTGCTGTCGGCGGAATCTCAGGAGATGGCTGCGGCGGGTTGGTGTGGCCCCTCGGGACAGGGAGATAGACCGACAGCTCACTCAGGACGGTCCCCATCTGACCCATTTGGTCCATGGTGTTGTTCAGGGTCCCCTGGATGTCTTCGAGGTGGAGACCATGCAGACTAATTATGGCGCCCTGGCAGGCGAGAGCTTGGTGAACCTGTTCAGAGTCGGCTGGGTCCATGCTGGCCAGTTCGTTCTGTTAAGGTTACAGACACGAGACTGGACCCAAACGCACAACTCAGAAACAGGTTTTGCAGGAAAAGGCTCACGTGGAGCGTTTTAATGGGCAATCAAACAAAAAGACAAAGGCAAGGGGCCAGAATCCAGGGAAGGACAGGGCAGAGGGGCTGAGAGGGAGCGGGCAGCGAAGGGGGGTGCTGGATGGTGACTGAGTCCTGGGTTGGGCTGAACAGCAGGCTGAACGGGAGCGGGAAGCAGGGGGCGAAGAGTGGAGTGGCTGGAACAGCAGGCTGGAGGGTAAACTAGAAGGGCAGAAGACAGGGTTAACAAAACGCAAGACTGATGGCATGAAGGCCAAACACAAGCAAGACAAACGAAGCAAACATGGCGACAAGGCTAACGAACTGGCGACAAGGTAACGAACACAAGGGAATTATATAGAGAGGGGAAATGAGTGAATGATTGAATGCAGCGTGAGAATGCATGTGAAAAGTAATTAAGCGGGGCTGAGGCGTGTGGAATGCAGACGGGGAATGAGAGTGTCAAACATTGTGTCACTGTCCCAATACCTTTGCATTTAACTATACAGTCAAGCCGGAAAGTCTGCACACTCCTTTCACCTTCTCCACATTTTATTACGTTACAGACATATTCTACAATAGATTGAGTTCATTTTTTGTCTCAAAATTCTACACAAAATAGCCCATAATGACAAAGAGAAAACAGGTTTTTAGACATTTGTGCTAATTTATAAAAAATCTAAATGTAAAATATCATATGTACACATATATGACACCCAAAAGTGAGCTGAGGTGCATTTTGTTTCGACTGATACTGCTTGAGATGTTTCTACAACTTAATTGGAGTCCACCTGTGATAAATTCAATTGATTGGACATGATTGGGGATTGCCAACACCTGCCTATATAAGGTCCCACAGTTGACAGTGCATGTCAGAGCAAACTCCAAGCCATGGGGTCAAAGGAATTACCTGCAGACCTCAGAAACAGGATCGTGTCAAGGCATAGATCTGGAGAAAGGTACAGAAAAATCTCTGCAGCTTTACAGGTCCCAAAGAGCACAGTGGCCACCATCATTCGTAAATGGAAGAAGTTTGGAATCACCAAGAATCTTCCTAGACCTGGCTGCCCGGCCAAACTGAGCAATCGGGGAAGACGGGCCTTGGCTAGGGAGGTGAGCAGGAACCCGAGGGTCACTCTGACAGAGCTCCAGTGTATCCTTGTGGAGATGGGAGAACCTTTCAGAAGATCAACCATCCAGGCAGCACTCCACCAATCAGGCCTTTATGGTAGAGTGGCCAGACGGAAGCCCCTCCTTAGTAAAAGGCACATCACAGCCCGCTTGGAGTTTGCCAAAAGGCACCTAGAGGACTCTCAAACCATGAGAATCAAGATTCTCTGGTCTGATGAAACCAAAATTGAACTTTTTGGCCTGAATACCAAGCGTCACGTCTGGAGGAAACCAGGCACCGCTCATCACCTGGCTAATACCATCCCTACAGTGAAGCATGGCGGTGGCAGCATCATGATGTGGGGATGTTTTTCAGCAGCGGGAACGGGGCGACTAGTCCTGATAGAGGGAAAGATGAATGCAGCTAAGTACACCGAGATCCTTGAAGAAAACCTGCTCCAGAGCGCTCTGGACCTCAGACTGGGGCGAAGGTTTACCTTCCAACATGACAATGACCCGAAGCACACAGCCAAGAGAACAAAGGAGTGGCTTCGGAGAAAGTCTGTGCATGTCCTTGAGTGGCCCAGCCAGAGCCCAGACCTGAATCCAATTGAACATCTGTGGAAAGAGCTGAAAATGGCTGTGTACCGACGCTCCCCATCCAACCTGATGGAGTTTGCAAGGATATGCCAAGAGGAGTGTCATATATGTACACATATATGACACCCAAAAGTGAGCTGAGGTGCATTTTGTTTCGACTGATACTGCTTGAGATGTTTCTACAACTTAATTGGAGTCCACCTGTGATAAATTCAATTGATTGGACATGATTGGGGATTGCCAACACCTGCCTATATAAGGTCCCACAGTTGACAGTGCATGTCAGAGCAAACTCCAAGCCATGGGGTCAAAGGAATTACCTGCAGACCTCAGAAACAGGATCGTGTCAAGGCATAGATCTGGAGAAAGGTACAGAAAAATCTCTGCAGCTTTACAGGTCCCAAAGAGCACAGTGGCCACCATCATTCGTAAATGGAAGAAGTTTGGAATCACCAAGAATCTTCCTAGACCTGGCTGCCCGGCCAAACTGAGCAATCGGGGAAGACGGGCCTTGGCTAGGGAGGTGAGCAGGAACCCGAGGGTCACTCTGACAGAGCTCCAGTGTATCCTTGTGGAGATGGGAGAACCTTTCAGAAGATCAACCATCCAGGCAGCACTCCACCAATCAGGCCTTTATGGTAGAGTGGCCAGACGGAAGCCCCTCCTTAGTAAAAGGCACATCACAGCCCGCTTGGAGTTTGCCAAAAGGCACCTAGAGGACTCTCAAACCATGAGAATCAAGATTCTCTGGTCTGATGAAACCAAAATTGAACTTTTTGGCCTGAATACCAAGCGTCACGTCTGGAGGAAACCAGGCACCGCTCATCACCTGGCTAATACCATCCCTACAGTGAAGCATGGCGGTGGCAGCATCATGATGTGGGGATGTTTTTCAGCAGCGGGAACGGGGCGACTAGTCCTGATAGAGGGAAAGATGAATGCAGCTAAGTACACCGAGATCCTTGAAGAAAACCTGCTCCAGAGCGCTCTGGACCTCAGACTGGGGCGAAGGTTTACCTTCCAACATGACAATGACCCGAAGCACACAGCCAAGAGAACAAAGGAGTGGCTTCGGAGAAAGTCTGTGCATGTCCTTGAGTGGCCCAGCCAGAGCCCAGACCTGAATCCAATTGAACATCTGTGGAAAGAGCTGAAAATGGCTGTGTACCGACGCTCCCCATCCAACCTGATGGAGTTTGCAAGGATATGCCAAGAGGAATGGGCAAAAATGTCCAGAAACAAGTGTGCCAAGCTCGTAGCTTCTTTCCCAAGACGCCTTGAAGCTGTAATCACTGCCAAAGGTGCAGCAACCAAGTATTAGGCTAAGGGTGTGTAGAGATATGTAACCCCTAAATAACCTATTTTTGTCAGTAAAATAAAATTGCATATTTTCTAAAAACCTGTTTTCACTTTGTCATTATTGGTTATTGTGTGTAGATGTTTGAGGCAAAAAATGAACTCAATATATTGTAGTATAAGTCTGTAACGTAATAAAACGTGGAGAAGGTGAAAGGAGTGTGCAGACTTTCCGGCTTGACTGTATATACATTCAATCAATTGTCATATCTGCACACTGCAGAAATGACAACTGATTGAACCCTAAGTATTATCTGGCTTGCAGGACATAGCCTACATACAGGAGTATCATTTCTGAGCTGAATTAGACTTCAGACACAAACACAGCACTCAGAGATGTGAGATATTTTGCTTGACTCTCTGGAAAATTGCTATTTAATTGCCCCACAAGAGACGCGTTTTGCAGATGCGTCTAATTATGTTACAGCTTTAGTCTACCAGACAGAGACAGTTAGCTAACTAGTTGATCACATACGTGAACCCCTAGCGTTCGGAAGTTATATTATCCTACTGCCTGACGTCCTGCACTTGCTATAAAAATATGCATAGTACGGATCATTCTTCAGAGTTCATCCTGGACTGTTCACGGTAGCTACACTGGCGTTACATTTCACGCCTTCCAACAAGTATGTATATAGTTTTATTGAAAGGAATATCTTCTAGAGGCGAGGGAATTTGATGCAACTTTGAATGACATCCTTAGGCAATTATTGACTAACGCCTTTAATTACGAAAGGATTTTTGTCGATTATTTTCAGTGACTTACAAAACATATGACATGGAACAATCGCAAACAAATATAATATTCTTAATGACCCAGGTGTCACTCAAGGGAAATGTGAAATTGCTGTTAAATTGAACGTCCCGCAGTATTGTTTTCAGAATATGCAAAACTTTTTAGATTTTATTGATGTTGTTTAACTTGGCGTGAATGGTATTTTTCTGTTTTTTTTTTTTTAATTACATGTAACCTTCTTCAGATTGAAAAAAAAGAAGTAAAGACAGCTGTCAATGGAGACAACAACGCAAGACCTGAGCAACTTCACGCGACCGGTCGGATTCTACATCAGAGGTTTCTACGCGCTAAAAAATGGAGAATATTACTTTATATTTCTGGGAGTTATTTACGTCCTGACACTTGTGTCAAATGCAATCTTGATGTTGGTCATATGGTTCGCTGAAACCCTTCACACACCTAAGTACATGGCCGTGTTCAGCCTGGCAGTGGTGGACATAAGTTACACCTCTTCTCTCATTCCTCAAGCTGTCCACATGTATGTCTTTGGTTCAAAGTTTGTGTATTACAACCCTTGCTTAGCACAGGTGTTCTTCTTTGAATACTTTTCATCAATGGAATCATTTGCTCTCTGCGTTTTAGCCTACGACAGGCTCATCGCTATTTGTTTCCCATTACGAAGCAATTCTTTAAATACCAACTGTAAAATGATGCTGGTTATTATTGTGTCTTGGTCAATACCGCTTATCGTAGACGTGGTGATGGTTGCCTTGATGCCCCCACTGGTGTATTGCAAATCGACTATTGTCAACAGCTTCTTCTGTGATCACGGACCGGTCTTTAAGATTGCTTGCGGTGATTATTCTAAGAATTGGTTTATGGCCAGTTTCACCACTGTAGCCTTGTATTTCGTTCCTTTTGGCTTCATAATTGTGACATACATTTTTATTATCTACGCAATTTTGAACATTGCGTCGTCCGAGGGTAGGTGGAATGCGTTTAAAACGTGTTCCGCGCATTTAATCTTGGTTGCTATATTTTTCATTCCTCTTTTCGTTACTTATGTCGTGGCTTGGGTCAACGTGAACATTGACACAGACACCAGAATTATTAACACGTCCATGTCTGTCTCTATCCCCCCACTTCTAAACCCAATTATCTACTCTCTAAAAAGCGAGGAGATATTGGAGCAAATTAAAAAGAGTCTGAGGAAACTGAAAAAAACTTCACCCATCAGTAAATGATAAATAATACGAGCTCGCGAGCTGATATAAAAATCGCACTGGATGTAGGCTGTGTGGTAATTTGCCGTTTTCATTTTTATATATTTGAAGGAATAGTACAGTGGTTCTCAAACTCGGGCCACTGGACCCCTGAGTATGACCTGCCAACCATCCCAGAATTTTAATCAGCCGTTAATGTTTCCTTAATTTTTAATGACACTTTTAATGTTTTTAGGGATTATTTACCCTCTTAAGACACATTATGTCAGAAATAGCTTTGCATGTCATTAAGAATAAGAGTCTAACATTCACACTGTGTTATAACGCAAACGATTACATAAAAAGAGGAAAAATTAACTGATCAAATTAAAGACAGGGGTGAATTAATAGGCTCCTAATTGGTGAGTGTGGACACCTCCCCGCTGAAACTAACCATTTGGTAGATGAAGAATTCAAAGACAAAGCAAATTACAACGAGCCAAACCTATTAATAAGGGGTGAAATAATTCCAACACGTGTTCAACAAACTAAATTCAGAAAGAAATTGACTGTCGCAAAAAAACATCATATACAGGGGTCACCAGGACTGAGATTGAGAACCACTGGAATAGTTAGGCCTACATATCTAGTTACCAAGGTTTCGTCAAGCCACACATATTTCTCGTCGTAAATATAAGCCTCAGACATACTTAATTTTCTTCACTATTTACACATAAAAACTTACCTAAATCAAAGTAAAAGTTCATGTTCAGATAGACTACCGTTTGCTTTGTGTTTAGATTAAATTGCTACATGAACATCCTTTAATAAATATAAGGGTCAAGAAAATAGGAGAATCAACCACGCTTTACCAAGAAGGAGGCAGGAGACTTTTTAAATAGGACTGCAAACGACCCAGCAAAGCTTTCAGACATAGATAGGCCCAGTAGCTATTTATAATGTACGTAAATAAAAAAGAAACACACGAATTGCATACTGCGTGTTGTTATTTAATGACTTAGTCTTTCATTCAATTTTTTAATTAACTTAAATACACCTGGGTGTGATCGTCTGTTAAACATGAATTAAACCACGCAGTAAAAAACGACAAATTGTTCGTGCTTCGTCCATTATTTTTTAAACCTTGTATGTGTTCCGTGAGATATATTGACCGGCATGTTCTTGATGCTATGTTTATGCAAATGTATGCTTACACATTTTGTTCGTCATCTATTGGAAAAAAAATGTCTCTGAGTGCACAGGACGGTGAAAAAATATAAAAGTCATTTATCAAAATAAAAGTGTAAAGACAAACATGTGCATTAAATGTAAGACATTAAAATGTGTAATATATGTTACTGCAATATAACTGGTGTGCTATTATATTTGAGATATTGTGTTTTAAAGTATTTCATCAAGTTATGTGCTGTATGTGTTTTTTTGTTGTTGCTTCATATATACAGTATGTAATATGTATAATTTCCTCAAATAAAGTCATTTTAGTTTTAATTCTGGTTGTTTTTTTTTTTTACATCCCATCGACTCAACAAATATCAAAATTGAAGCAATTAATTATTTATTCTATGGTCAAGCATTTTAACTAATGAGAACAGAGTGCAATAAACTCAAAATTCTTGTATGAGGGGCACCTGGCGTGTGCCGCGCTACTATGCGCCACCAAGTAAATGTGAGCGCATGCCAGTGAACGAAACCGAACTTATCTGTATTAATGAGGCGTGCTGATGTCACTCTCTGTGATGATGAGCGCACATGTCCTTAAGAACTCGTCATCTAACGTGAGTGTGGTACTGCTTCTCCACAGTAGGTTAAGCAACTTTTGAAATGAAGAACATTAAAAGTTATGCGAGGACGGACAACCCAGGCATAACAAGGCAGACACTGAGTGTTTCTGTCAAAGGAAAAAAAAAAATGCATTTAGACATCCTCCTCCTTAGTCAACAGCTACAGGCACACAACTTTATGGGTCACATTTCCCACACCAGTGCACAGAGGAAAGATACTATGATGAAATCCGTTTTGTATGTTTAATTTAGATCAAGAAAAAGCCTTTGACCGACAGAGTTTTCAGAATTTCACGAGTCATGTGTTCCATACTGTACCAGTGTAATTTACAGCTGAATCTAGTCTCACCCCCCAATTCCCATAGAGATCCATTCAAATGCAGAGAGGTTATAGTATCACTTGTACCAGTACCTGAAAATAACTTCAGGAAGTAACAGCATGCAAAGGATATGCTACCAAATATGAAATATGATACTTTAAAAATACACTAAAGCAAAGGGTTTGAATACTTATGCACATGAGATTTCAGTTTTAGATTTTTAATACATTTGCAAAAATTTCTAAAAACATGTTTTCACTTTGTCATTATGGGTTATTGAGTGTAGATTGATGGGCAAAAATGGCAATTTTATCCATTTCAAATTTTATCTACAACACAAAGTGTGCAGAAAGTGAAGGGGGTTGAATAATTTTGAGTGCAACTGTATATATATATATATACAGATCCTTTCCAAAAAAATTGAATATCATGGAAGTTTTTTTTTTCCATAATTCCATTCAAAAAGTGAAACTTTCATAGATTATAGATTCATTACACACAGTGAAATATTTCTAGCCTTTATTTGTTTCGTTTTTCATAATTTTGGCTTACAGCTCCAGAAAACCCCCAAAACAGTATTTCAAGAAATTAGAATAGTGTGTCGAAAATCAGCATTTACTTCAGTTATTTCAGAGAATGAATGTTTTAGACTGAGTGTCACACTATCATCTAATTTACTCAAAACACCTGCAACGTTTTTCTACAGATGTGTCGTTAAATTGGACAGGTATCTCAGTTTGGTTCAGTACGGGGAAGACTGCAGACTTGACAATTGGCCAGAAGACCATCATTGACACCCTCCAGAAGATGGGTAAGCCACAAAAGGTCATCGCTAAGGAGGCTGGCTGTTCACAGAGTGCAGTGTCCAAGCATATCAATAGAAAGTTTAGTGGAAGGGAAAAATGTGGCAGGAGAAGGTGCACAAGCAAAAGAGATGACCGTAGGCTTCAGCGGATTGTCAAGCAAAGATTCCAAAATTTGACGGAGATGCAGAGGGAGTGGACTAAGGCTGGAGTCAGTGCTTCAAAAACCACCACGTACAGACGTATCCGGGACATGGGCTACAACTGTCGGATTCCTCGAGTCAAGCCACTCCACTCATTCTCTGAAATAATTGAAGTAAATGCTGATTTCCGACACACTATTTTAATTTCTTGAAATACGGTTTTGGGGGTTTTCTGGAGCTGTAAGCCAAAATTATGAAAAATGAAACAAATAAAGGCTAGAAATATTTCACTTTGTGTGTAATGAATCTATAATCTATGAAAGTTTCACTTTTTGAATGGAATTATGGAAAAAAAAAAAACTTTTCCATGATATTCTAATTTTTTGGAAAGGATCTGTATATATATATATATATATATATATGAGGCCTTTCCATCCTGCTCTCTCTTACTTCACCTGTGGCCCCTCCCTCCTCCTGTCTCTTTCTTTGTACTGACCAATGGCTGCGGTGTGAGGCCCAGGGAAATACCAGGCAAATCTTCAGGTGAAATCATAGTGGTGCTTATTGCTCTAGAGTAGAACTGGCTTACAGCAGTTACAATCACAGAGAGCGTAGTCCCTCTTATAGAGTGTAGTCCCTCTTATACCCACTCTGGGCGCCAAATGCAAATCACTGTGCTGTCTGGGATGTTACTCTTTGAACAAAACATGGTGTCACCAGCTACACAGCCACATGTTTGCTTCATTCGTACAGGTGGCTGGCTACCTAGCTACACAGCTTTATTAAACCAGCAACATGAATAACTAGTGTCTGATTAGATCACACATACGTGTACATATGGTAGGCCACTTGGATTTTTTTCATGTCATATACTGGTAAGTTGGATTTGCTTTTAGAGTTTGTCCCTGGCAGGGGGCCAGCTTCCAGCTCTCAACCTCAGCACCGGATGTAATGTCGCCCTCTGTTGGTATCTATAAGTTGCACTGAAAAAGTCAGTTTCCCCATTGGACTTGTTTTTGAACAGCAAAAAATCTATACTTTCATTCAGATATTGAATCTTGTGCATTCAAATTTCTTTAAAAATTGCTTATTCTTTTTCCGTGCTCAAATACATTTTTATTCTGGCCTACGTCATATTTTTGTGCACAGGATTAGGCAACCAATTACACAGTAAGGCTTCGACGTAGCCATCTCCTCGTCATTTTCTGTGGCATCCTCATTGTACATGTGACTCCAAGGACACAACAAGAGTCTGGCTGTTCTGTCTGGTGTTCACAACCATGGCTTCCTCGAAACAGTTGTCCAAGGATGTTGGAATCAAGGTAGTTCAGTTCCACCAACAAGGAGAAGGCTACAAAAAACTCAACATTTCAAGCTACCTATTTCCACTGTTAGAAACATTATCAGACAATGGAAGATAAATGGAACAGTTGAAGTCAAGGCAAGATATGGGACCAAGAACAATAACAATAAATAAATACGGATAGAAATGTGAAAAATTTTGGCCTAGCAAATGAATATTGAATCTTACAAACAGACATACATTTCCCCCGTGAATGTACTGTATGTTTGTGGGTCAGATAAAGTTTAGCCAAATAAGTAAAACATTATTATATTATTATTATTAACAGTAGTATTTATTTAAAAATTTAAAATAAAAAAAACAAAATAAAATGTCCTGGCTCTGTAGGACCACACAGGTTTCTATTCAAATAGAAATAATACAAAAAATATTATTACGTTTACTCATCTTTTTATAGGCTATATATTAGTTTAAAGTCAATAACAACTGCCGTTCTACCCATGAGCCAGGGAAGCTACTTAAGATGCCACTTAAGATGAATTTGATAGACTATATTCTACGTAAAATTGCACTGTGTGTAAGTCGGTCTGGATAAGAGAGTCCGCTCAATGCCAAAATGCGATGTAAACTGCTACCAATGGGCAGAGGTGGAAATCCAGGGGACATAAAGTAAAAGTCCTACCATGAGTTTTTCTCACCCATAGACTCAGCCAGCTGATTTCATTAATTAGTTCTACCTCCTCGCTGAGTAATTATATTAATTAGCAAATCCAGGTGATTGGATTTCCACCTCTGCCAATGGGATTATACAGTCGACAGGCAAGGGAGGGCAGTTGCACATTTTAATTGCTGTCTCAGGAGAATTCCCAAGCACAAGCATTCCACACCCACACCAGCATATATATTCTGCAGTATGAGTGGAGAAACGCACAAGACTAACGGGGTTCGATGTCGAGGAGAACTGTTGAGCAGAATTTTCCTGCAATTCTACTCTGCGCCTTTAATCGTTTCGCAATTCATACAAACACGAGGGCCTAGGGTGAATGTTTCCAAGCGCATATCTTCGACACGCATTTCCCCTGAGGCTGAGCTACTGAGAGAGAGAGTGTGTGTATGCTGGAAAGGCTACCATTTTGGGAAGCAATCCAAGAGCGATATCGGGAGAGGAAGAGACGGTCGACCCAAAGCCGCATGCCGACATCAAGTCCTGGAACCTTCTCTTCTCTTTTTTGAGTGGTTTGTTCTTTATCAAAACTGCATTTGTTTTAATACTGCATGGGTGATATATTTGCCGGTACTGCATAACATTGCTTTATATTGACAGGTCTATGAGTATTTGAAAAGGAGGCGAGCTACTTCAGACCTTCTTGTATACTTTTGGTTATTAAAACTATGTCATTCTATTAGTTATGTAGCTATAGCCTACCCTTAATGACAACGGTCGGCTCCAACACTAAAGAACACGTTTCGTTTGAATGGACGCAGGAATAATAATAGGTGTGTCATGACGTGGTGTTGGAGTCGAATGGGTTTTAGCATATATGCTGAGTGTTATATTATCATGCGTAAATTACGATATGAGACAATAGGGAATCGACATGCGCACTGCTCCAAAATGTCAGTGATGCTGGGAGTAGCAAATCTCACTGGCTCGTTATTTTCAATTAAAAAGACAAATGTCTCCAGCACATAGATTTGTTTATTTAGTTTAGCTGATATGCTTTATTGGAATGACCGAATTGTACAATTGTATTGCCAAATCTTGTTGATGAGAAAAAGGAACATGTCAACATGAAAAAAAAAAAACAATGATAATAAATTTGGATAATATACACTGCCTGGCCAAAAAAAAAGTCGCTGTTGCACCCATCATGCATAGTGCCCACCGTACAAGCCTCTGGAGGCAGTGTTATGATCTGGGGTTGCTTCAGGTTGGTCAGGTCTAGGCTCAGCAACGTTATGCAGCAATAAAATGAAGTCCGCTCAGTACCTGAATGTACTGAATGACCAGGTTATCCCATCAATGGGCATATTCCAAGACGACAATGCCAAGATTCAAAATATTAGTGTGCGGCTTTTTTTTTGGCCAGGCAGTGTATATACAGTAACAGGTATGTGTTTGTGTCTGTGTGCGCGTGTGTGTGTGTGTGTGTGTGAAGCAGTAGCACGTTTGCGTATGTGTTTGTATGTGTGCATATATGCTTGGATTCATGCGTGCATGGGCATGTCAGTAAATGGTTGTGTTCCATCACTCACTGTCCCTCAGACTGTGGCAGGCAGCAATAAACTGTGCCACAAGTGTAGAGCACTCTGCTCTCTCCCCCTCTAGTACTTTTAATTATCCTTGATTGGGGAGGTCGTTGAAAAACGGAGAGTATTTTTCTCTGATGTCTTTATATTTTGTACATTTGGTTGTGAACTGTAGCTCTGTCTCCACCTCCCTCAGAGAGCAGTGTTGGCACAGCTCTTTCCTCAACAGGAAGCCACGATTTTCGGTGGCAACCTTTTTCAATGGCCAAGCTCACTGAGTCCGTACTTTATATAGGTGGTTTAAATTTTTTTTTTTTTTATCAGTCATGGTCAGGTAATCTGCCATTGTGTAGTCTTTTTAGGGCCAGATAGCACTGCATTTTGCTTTGTGTTTGTTTGTCCCAATAGTTGATGTAATTTTGCTTTTCGTAGGTTATAATTTGGTTGACTCTAATTGATTTCATATCAATTTGCTGGTCCTGAGGCCTTGTAAAGGTATGAGAGGGGGTCACTATTTTTTAAATGGTTCCAAAATTTGATTGCTCTCTTTTGAGTTAATAAATGAATAATGGATATTGGCCTAATTCTGCCCTACATGCATTGTTTGCCGTTTTTGTTTATATAAGTAAGATGTTCTTACAGAACTGCATGCGGGGTTTCAATTGGGTGTTTATCTCATTTAGCCATTCAGCAAAATTTAGATTTTAAAGTGAGCCCCACACTTCACTACCATATAGGGCAATTGGTTCAATTACTGATTCAAATAGTTTAAGCCAAATTCTGATGGGAATTTCAATGTAAAATTGTCATTTTATGGCATAAAAAGCCTAACTATCTTGATTCCAGTGCTTTCTCTTTCAGTTCATTCACTGCAGGATTGAAATTTCCTGTCGAACTTCAAACCTAAGTAATTGCATTGTGTGCACGTTTCTATGGAATTTGTCCCTAGTGTGAAATTTGATGTAGTTCCCTGAGAATTGGATCTTTTTTTGGAAGATCATGGTTCCAGTCTTTTTCATGTACTATGTATCAATAAAAGTCCCATGCTCACATTGTGCTTATTGTGCTATATTCCGAACAATCTGATCATCTGTTCCCCGCAGGGCCCAGAGGAAAAGCAGTCCCACGGAGCTCCTGAAAGCCGCACACGTGCAATGGGAATTCCCTCCACTTCGATCATCACAAATGACTCCATCATTATCCCAGTGGGATTTTACGTTATCGGATTTACGTATTTAAAGTTTGCCGATTTATATTGAATTTTCCTAGGCTTTGTTTATATTGTAACGGTTTTGTGCAACTCCTTTATCCTTTCCATTATATGGAGAGATCATCGCCTACACACTCCAAAGTACATTGCGGTGGCTAATCTGGCGATCGTCGACTTGGTGCTCAGTACAAGCCTTATTCCTAGCATGATCAAGATGTTTCTCGCGAAAGATAACTATTTCCTACAACGCATGTTTGACGCAGATGTTTTTTTATTACTGTTTTTTCTCATTAGAGTCGTTTTCCCTTACTGTACTTGCCTATGACAGGTTAATTGCGATATGTTTCCCTTTGAGACAGAGCTCTATCAACCCTTAGTTTAATCGTCATGTCATACATGTGTATTTTGACAGCCATTTTTAGAATGAAAAGTGTTGAGAGCAGGTACAAAGCACTTGCAACGTGCACAGAACATTTTGTCTTAGTGGCGATTTTCTATGTGCCGATCATGACGGTGTTCATCATTGAATTTTTCTTTTTCCGCATGAAACCGGATGTAAGGATTCTGAACTTGTCGTTAGCCTCATGCTTCCCGCCCTGTCTGAACCCCACTGTGTATTCCCTGGCAACCAAAGAAATCAAGAACAGAATGCTGGCCATGCTCCAGAAAGTCAAGGTAGCAGCGCGGGCTGGGCAGGTGTCGACCTAAAGGTTGCGATAAATGTACATTTTCAAATGAATAACATCCATTTAATTTCAGGCCTTAGTTTGAACTGAATTGTGCATGTCTATATGAAGTCCAATGTAATGAAGTTCAATTGTATTTTATTGGAAAAAGGAGACCTCCCCCCACCGCGTGGAATTATTCCCATTTGAATGTTTAAATGTTCCGTTATCAATGGTTTCTTAATATTTTGTCATTATCTTTCATCTTCTTGTGGTCTGCTTGTGTAATACTCTGATATGCCATTGTCAGTAAGACCGTTTTCTCAATTAAACTACCTGGTTAAATAAAGAAAATGATTTCTAAATAACATTTGTGCTGATACTATGGTCTACTTTCAAATCACGACTTTACCTTGTAGGTCAGGTTTAGTTTCCACGAGGCAAATGTTAAATTATGTTCTTTTGATTATTTAAGAACTTTTTTTTTTTTCTGAGAATAGCCCTCGATGGCCTTGAAAGAGATGCTTCACTTTCTGTTTTAAAAAAAAAAAGTTATTTTAGTTTTAGGTCTCATACAGTATTCTGTTTTTGATTTCTTTGGTTGACAGAGAATAAACAATGGGGTTCAGACAGGGCGGTATGCATGTGGCTAAGGACATGATCAGCACGGTAACATCCAGATCGAGCAGTCAAAATACAGGCGTATGACATAACAATTAAACTAAGGGGCCCAACCAAAATAAGTAAAAAGGACTCTAATGAGGCAAAACAGTAATAGAAAAACATCTGCGTCAAACATTCGTTGTAAGGAATAAAGTTATCTTTCACAAGAAACATCTTGATCATATTAGGAATAAGGGTTGTACTGAGCACCAAGTCGACGATCGCCAGATTAGCCACCGCAATGTACTTTGGAGTGTGTAGGCGATGATCGATCCATATAATGGAAAGAATAAAGTAGTTGGACAAAACCGTTACAATATAAACGAGAGCGAGAAAAATTAAATATAAATGAGTAAATTTTAAATTTGTAAATCCGATAATGTAAAATCCCATTGGTCTAATGATGGAGTCATTTGTGGCAAGGATTCCCATTGCACGTGTGCGGCGTTCAGGACCTCCACGTTTTCTGCTTTTCCTCTGGGTCCTGAGAGAGAAACATGAATGGCTACCAATGAAAACATACAATCATGTGGCAAATCACATTAATGTTGTGTAGCCATTACCTAATTTACATTACATTTAGCAAATGCTCTTATCCACACTTACAAAGATGACGTTTTTCGTATTTATACGCTGTATATTTTAACTGAAGCAGATCAAGATTTGTAACCTTTCAATAGCACATGTCAGCATGACATTTTATGGGTTGTACCCGTTACTCTTTTAGATTAGTAGTGTAAGGCAGTGGTTCTCAAACTCGTTTTGAGGAATTATTTACCATCTTCAGAAACATTATGTCAGAATCTCATGAAGTCCCATATTCACATTGTGCTATATTGGCAAACGATTCCATAAAGTTAAAAAAAATCAACTGATAAAATTAAAGACTGAGGGGAATCAACATTTTACCTTAAACCGACTCCTACCGTAGCCATTTTTTCTGATAGTGTGGGAATAGAACCCACCGCCTTATGAGTTATAAACCAAATTCCCCGAGCAATTATACTACACTGACAACAAGCTGTACATTGTTCCGGATCATGTGGATAGTTTATTTCCGACAGAATACTTTTGAAGATTGGGTATGGCAGACCCAATGTGACAAAATTAAATAAATGAATAACTCAGTAATAATCAGTTGATAATTAAATAAGTAAACAAGCAATGAAATAAATATGTATTCATTCGTTTACGTCTAATTTATTTCATGGCGTGTTTATTTCAAAATGACTGTCAGTCAATATGGAAGGGTCAGGGTCAGCTATGATTGGTTGCTCAGTCCATAGATATAAAAACCAAGATGCCTCCTTCGCTCTGTTCAGATTTCTATGCGGCCGCAATAGGCTATAGGGCATGCAAGATCAGCATATTTTTGTAGTGTATTGACAGATGCAAACTTCCCCTGATAAAATCTCCTACAACTCGCCATATGGAAAATGTCCCTCATGCATATTCTCCAACAGAATCTATGGTATATTGGTAACTACGGTATCTTCTTCTGACCCACTCCCAATAAAACAATGGTAGGATTTGATATTTATTTCATAGTTCGTAGCAGATATTGATAGTAGAACGACGTATACTTACACAACGTTTATTTAGCATTTGAATGAGCAGGGCTTTTCACAACTGTTTTGGCATACGAGTGGGCTATTGTTGGTTTTATCTAGTTGCTATGGCGAAAGAATAATTTTTATTTTATTTATTTATTTTTTTTTTTAACCATTTCCAGTATGCTGATCTGTAATCATTATAATTTTGGCGCATTTTCATTGCACAGCTTTGGTCACCCAGAGACACTCGATCATCTCTGCTTTCGGCTACATTGCAGTCCAATAGGCTATGCAAATGAGCCTTGAAATGCCTTCTAAATGTAGTTTTCCACCAAATAAAAGCTTGATAGTCTATACAAATGTACAAACCCCAATTCCAAAAAAAAGGTGGGACAGTATGTAAAATGCAAATAAAACCAGAAGGCAGCGATTTGTCAATTATCTTTTACATATAGTTAATTGAAAACAGTACAAAGGTAAACGGGTGAATAGGTAACAGGTGATGCTATCATGACTGGGTGTATAAAAGGACCATCCACGAAGGCTCGGGCGTTTACGAGCAAGGGTGGGTCGAGGTTTGACACTTTGCGAAAAACTGCATGAGCGAATCGCCCAACAGTTTAAGAACAAAGTTTCTCAACGCACGATTGCAAGGAATTGAGGGATTTCACCATCTACAGTTCATAATATTATTAAAAAATTCAGAGAATCTGGAGAAATCTCCGTGCATAAAGTGCAAGGCCGAAAACCAATATTTAATGGCTGTGCCCTTCGATCCCTCAGAGGGCACTGCATTAAAAACGAACATGCTTCTTCTGTAAAGGATATAACCATATGGGCTCGGGGAAAAAACAAAAAACAATAAAATTGATTAGTTAAATCATTAAATATCCTGTCTTTGTACTGTTTTCAATTGAATACATGTCAAAAAATTATTTGCAAATTATTGCTTTCTATTTTTATTTACATTTTATACACTGTCCCAACTTTTTTGGAATTGAGGTTTGTATTTAGGCTAATAGATAACGGTGAGCAGTTATCGCACCACATTTTAATAATAGTGTTCATTTTTATTCGATTATAGGTTACAGCCTGCCATTGTGGAAGTGTATGGAAGTGTTTCTACAGTGCAAAAAAAAGTAGACAAATTTTGGGGATCAAAGCTCCGCAAAGAAAGATGTGATAAAGTTATTATTATTACCGATCAGAATAGTGGAACTAGTTCGTGAAAATAGGTCCAAGTCCTTGGTTTAGAGTTATGCTTTCACTCTAAACCAATCTTCGTGAAATTTGGCTTGTTATACACGTGATAAACTTCTGCATTAGGCTACACATGCTGCTTGAATTTCACATAACAGCTATTTTTTAACTATTATACCACATTGTGAAACTGCTCTCTTTGCAATTGCAAGAACTGGAAAAATCACGCAAGTTATGAAATTACATGCAAATTAGGATACATTATACGGGCATCGGGGTACCCCACAAAGGTTTACAGTAAGGGTGAATATCAGATGACACTTCCGCATCTGCTTTGCATCCCAAACCAGTGAACAAGATAAATTGTTACAGCTACATTGCACTCCATGGTGTACAATTTCATGATTAATATGATGCTGTTACCAGAATTGCCAATGCATTGAGTGTTTTTAGTAAATTGTGTATTAACTTTAGCCTAAATGTATTAAAAGCTGTAAAACTATGTCCAAGATGCGCAGCTATAACCTAATGAGGTTATAATAAACAGAGCTACCTAATAAGTGTATAAGAACCACCCACTACTGCTTTTTGAACAGCTTCACACAATGAAATCATAAACAGCAATGACAATATTTTGACAACTCGTGTAGGCTAGTTAAAAGGGCGTTTTACAAATAGGTTAGCTGTTCTGGGAAATATGGAAATAAAGTAACCCGTGTTATGCAGAACTTTCTCACATTTATAACAAGACAAATTTTACAAAGATTAGTTGAGAATTAAGTGAGTTAGAGGAGATTTCATCAGGGGAAGTCTGCACAATACACTACGAAAATATGCTGATCTTGCGCGCCCTGTAGCCTAAAGAGCGGCCCGCGTAGAAATCTGAACAAAGCGAAGGAGCCAGCTTGGGTTTTATATCTATGGACTGAGCAGCCAATGATCATAGCTGACTCTGCCCCTTCCATGTTGACGGAGAGGCCGCGTCGTTTTGAAATAAATACGACTTGAAATAAATACGCCATATGAAAATAAATAAAAAAGACGTAAAATTATAAATTGATATTTATTTAATTGCTTATTAATTTATGTAATTATCTATTTAATTCCGTATTTATTCATTTCATCATTATCTGATTATTACTGACGGTTATTTATTTGGCCTATTTAATTTAGTCACATTTGGTCTTCCATAATTGGGAGGCTAATACGCATTGCAACTTTCTGCGTCAGTCTATGGAATGTTTAAACGCATAATCAATAAAAAAAATCGTATTTGTTTATTTTTACTCCGATGAATTGTACAATATGGTATAACAACAAGATGGGAAAAACTGATCAGCAAAACTAAATCAACACAGAAATCTGTGTTTGACATATTTGGCTTTTAACTGAAAGTATGGAACCAATGAGATTCGTTGGCTACCCCCAGTATCAACTGGAATTTATTTTTTTCGGAATTTACGCATGATAATATAGCCCAACACTCATACTCACGTCATGACACAATTATAATTTTCTATTCTAGAAATTTTAACTAAACATGTTCATTAGTCTGGTTGTTAGAGCCGACCGACTGATCTGCTTCAGTAGGTGACCCATTGTTAGCTATTTAGGGTTTACAGACCTAATAGAAACCAAATGTTTAGAAGAAGGTCTGAAGTAGCCTAGCTTTCTTGACAAATAATCATAGAACTTGCGGAGGGAAGTCCTTTACTCCCTCCTCATTAAGTTCAATTTGAGATGGGCTTTCGAGTGGAAGGATTCCCAAGATAAAGATGAAGGAAATAGCAGAATCTATTAAATTTAATCTTTTATTAAACGGTCAAACGTTGATTCAACATGGGAAAACCACAAACCTACCCAGAGGATTCGGAATTCCCCGAAACAATAACAAACATTAGTTTATACAATATCATAACTCCTCCTTTACGTTACTAATACACCAATGATATGTGGTAACACCTTTTCATAATATCTTATTTTATCCAATAACAAATAAGGCAAAAAATAAATATGTTATATGACCTGTTCTTACCTTATGCGCTTGGGTGCGCTCTTGATCTAATAAAATTGTTTGTGAACTCCCCCCCCCCCCCCCCCCCCCCCCCGTGCTTTTTAATCAGACCATGAAATTCTCCTTATTTTTATTCTTCTCCCACCTGTTCGGTCAGCACGATCTATCTTATCCATTGTTATAAGTACAACTCCTGCTTAGTTATGGAACACAGGAGGAAAACATTCCTGTTTTGACTGGTGTGCTAGATGCCCTGTCTTTGCTGACAGAGAGCTATCCTGCACCCTCTCACAACCCCCCATCTCAGTACTTTTCCACTAGATCTTGACTGTATTATTTAATTATTTATATAATATTATTTATTCTTGGGCCTACAGAACAGTTTCACAAAACAGCTTACTTCCACAAACTATCAGTGTAAAACTATTTTATACAATATGTAATTCAATCTAACGGCAAATACACCACTATACGGTATTAAAGCAAACATGCTTAAAAAACCCTAGTTTTGATAAAGAACTAACCACTTTAAAAAGAGAACTAAACCCTGGAGGTGATGTCGCATGCGGCTTTGGGTAAACCGCCTCTCCCTCTCCCTCTCCCGATATCGCTCTTGAATTGTTTACTCAGACTCTTCAACAGACACACACAATTATGTCAGTGACTAGGCTATATTCAGGGATAATGCAGTTATATGTGACCCAGAACACATAGGATAAGAAAGAACGCAATGCGCAAGATGTCGTTCGTTCGCTTTTATTTTTATACGTTCTCTTCCCCCCCATGCACCCTCCTCCGTTCAAGAAGAAAAAAATCATGCTAATTTGGTTGAATTATAAAAACATGAAACAGTAGGCTACCACGGACCACACAATGTTTCAATCGCTTTTGTAAACATTTTACTTAAATCACGCGTATATTTAGGCTTAAATCCAGCCCGTTGTTGACCACCTTGAATGTGAGCGTGTTTTAGGCTTTATTAATACATTTTACCACTATACCCTTTGAATAGACCCATTGTATTTGGTATCCTATAGCTGTGGCTAGTCCACACACTCAGCCCTCGTGTATGAATTAATTGCAAAAAAAAATTAATTAAAGGATTAAAGGCGCAGAGTAGAATTACAACAGCAGGAAAACACTACTCACCAGTTCTTCTCAGAATAGGTCACTGTCGAAACCCGTTACCCTAATGTGCTTCTCCAATCATACTGCAGAATATATCTCCTGGTGTGTGCGTAATGCGTGAACTTGAGAATTCTTCTGGTACAATTAAAACCTGCAACTGCCACCCATTGTCTGTATAATCCCATTGGTACTTAAAATGAGTTGATGAGTGAGGTCACAGTTTACATTGCATTTTGGCATTTAGCAGAAACTCTGCATTTCACTTACAATTTATTTGTAAGCAATTCAGCTTAGATAGCTTACGTTGTTCATGGGACAGTGTCATTGTGCTATATTACAAACAATTACATTAAAAAGGAGTAACTAAATTTTAAAGACTGAGACAAGTTAAAGACTGAGGTGAATCAATAGGCTCTTAAATGGTGAAAGTGTGGACACCTGCATTGTGTTAATACGTTTCAGGAAAAAATAATGGATGGAAAATTAGGAGCCTATTGATTCAGCTCAGTCTTTAATTTGACCAGTTAAAAATTGTGTAACCTCTGATGTAATTGTTTGCAACATAGCACAATTTTGGGCCAGATGCAGAGATGGCCAACTTAAGTCATACCCTTAAGTGCCGCTCCTGCGCGGATTTAACGCGGGATGAGATACGTCGTATTCTTACCTGCACTACGCGGGTGCTTTTCCCAAAATGTGGGTGGCACACGGCATGATATTCTAATGACCGGTTTCTTGTAGCCTACATGCCCCCTGGGTTGCCTGCTTTCTACTAAAAAAATGTGTGTGGGGGTATACATTTTCCACATGTCAGTGACATTGCCTTTAATAACCAACCTTTGTGCATCGTTGCTCTTGCGTGATGGGGAACGTATTAATCCGTCGCATTGATAAAATGATCATAGCTCCTATTGACTTGGATATACCCATCACACAATCAAAAGAAATAATCACTGGGCAGTGGTTGCAGGCAATATTCTATTAAGTAAACAAATAAATAGTTGGATTTACTAAAAAACAAAAAAAAAAG
This sequence comes from Synaphobranchus kaupii, assembly GCA_029718625.1. Taxonomy (NCBI): domain Eukaryota; kingdom Metazoa; phylum Chordata; class Actinopteri; order Anguilliformes; family Synaphobranchidae; genus Synaphobranchus; species Synaphobranchus kaupii. Next base: position 22,337,304 of record CM056389.1, read on the forward strand.
ATTTAAAAGTCTAATCTTTTTTTAACGATTTACCTAATAAAGTCATGTAGCCTACGGTGGTTGAACACAATAGCCTATTTGCGACATCTTAAACTTAATAATTTTGGAGAAGCTGTGCTGAGACAAATCGTCTCTCTGTCAAAGCGAATATGATCCAAACACTGTCTATCAATTAAACCATCTAATATTGGTCTGGTATGATATACCAGACGGTCAATCATAGCCTACTTTTACATATTTTTCTTTTTATGACAGCTCTTTGATACTTGTAAGTAGGCTAGGCAAAGGAAAATAAGACCAATATTATTGTCAAAGAACATGCACTCATTCTAATATCCATTTTTGCGAAAGATGCTGTATTTTTCATAATCATCTATTGGCGGCGCTAGACATAAACTATCTTTTTTTCCGAACAAAGTCTTGCAGATACGCCTCCTGTTCATCAAATGTCCACCCCGCGTGCGTAATGGCGCGTATGTACTGGAGAGATGCTTAAAACAGCTGATAAGTCAAATGTCTGAATCACAAATAGCTTAAAGGGATAGTTCGTAATTTTGGACATAATGTCTCAATTACGACCTACCCATGATGTAGTTGATTGATGGAAACCATTTTCAGCTAATTCCATGCTGTTCCTTCTTTTGGACATACACACATTGCTAATGCTAGCGCAACTCTATGGTAACCGGTAGCATCCACTACCAAACACACTTAAACACTCCACAGTGCACCCAAAGCAAATAAAATGCAACAACAGTCTATCGGGGTTATTTTGAGTGTTTATACCATAATTTTTTAAGTCAAACTATCGTTGAATCCTTTACTTTGTGCTGACCTATATTCTCTGTGGAAGTACGGCGGCGGAGCGATACTTTACGTTACCTACGAATGTAGTGCCCGGCACTGGTCGACTACAACAACAAAGAAGAACAACAAGTTGCAAGTCGCTCCAAAATTCCGAACTACACTGCCTGGCCAAAAAAAAAAGTCGCCGTTGCACCCGTCATGCATAGTGCCCACTGTACAAGCCTCTGGAGGCAGTGTTATGATCTGGGGTTGCTTCAATTGGTCAGGTCTAGGATCAGCAACGTTATGCAGCAATAAAATTAAGTCAGCTGAGTACCTGAATGTACTGAATGACCAGGTTATCCCATCAATGGGCATATTCCAGGATGACAATGCCAAGATTAATTGGGCTCAAATTGTGAAAGAGTGGTTCAGGGAGCATGAGGAATCATTTTCACACATGAATTGGCCACCAGAGTCCTGAGCTTAACCCCACTGAAAGTCTTTGGGATGTGCTGGAGAAAACATTACGGAGTGGTTCGACTCTCTCGTCGTCAATACAAGATCTCGGCCAAAAATGAATGCAACTCTGGACGGAAATAAATGTTGTGACGCTGCATAAGGTTGTTAAAACAATGCCACGACGTATGCGCGCCATAAACAAAGCTAAAGACGGTCCAACAAAATATTGGAGTGCGCGACTTTTTTTTGGCCAGGCAGTGTATTTAACTACTTTAAGTGTGCTGCCTTGCAGTAAATTGTAATACGTTATTTGCATTGCAATATGTTAGAACGCCATCTAGCGGACAGTACCAGTAGCTGGAGGGCTATCGTTTAAATGGATGTGTAAAAGTAATCCTGCGAAGAAGAAAAGAAAATTAATTAGTAACTCCGGACACGAGAATGAACACATGCTGCGCTCTAACTATACTACTCAGGTTGTTCGTAACGCTTGCACCCTGGTTATTATTGTCTGTAAGTATTTTCAGTTTATCGATATTCTAACTGTGTTCTGTAATTGCATTTAGAGTCAGTAAAAATGTACTTCTTTAATGTTCGCATTCAATTGTGTGTAATTGTGTATTAGCCTAGTATACGTGGCTGGTTGGCTAATGCATACTATAAGCTTGTAGCCCTAATAGTAGCAAGTGCCATATTTGTTTTGTCTTACACAAGAAATGATTCGCTGTTTACCGTGTATTTAATCGGTGGGTTAAAACAACGATAAGCTACAGATACATTATATTCGGTTCGTGATTTGGGCAAGATAATATGCTAATTTCACACAGAGTGGGTTTTCCTGTTTGTGCGAAATCCGTGTATATTGCTGACTAAATGGCATCTTACTATCAAAAGAATTCCCTGTAAACTTTATAACGCTTAACTGTGATTCAAATTGCTATTGTGTTATGTTGCAGTGTGGTTTCACAGAATTGCGGTTTTCTAACCTCTCATAAGCTAGTTGAGGTTGGCTAAGTCAATTGATGGTAAAGAATAATCACTCACACGTGTTTATACACATTTATTCTGGTAATTCATGTAGTACAGTGGATTCATATGTATTGTGTCTTTTGTGTTACAGTTTTACAGTTTTCCCTCTGGGAAGTTTTCAATAAACAAACGTGGGAAAAGTCAAGCCTCACCACTCATTGAAGACTTAACTGTTTAGCTAGCTGTATAGCACTGCTACAGTGACGCAGTGCGAGGACAGCATATTAAGCTACATGGAATTTCGGGAGTAAGTCCCATTTGCGCGTGCTTATCTCAACTCTGAATCTGGCCCTTAGTGCAATGTGAACATTGGACTTTCGTGCTTCATTACATGGTAAAGAATCCCTCAAAACACGAAAAGCACATAATTAAGAAAAAGTAACAGCTTGCTAAAATTCTTGGATTTCTATTGTGGTTGGAATAAAAACCAGCATGCACAGGGGTCCCCCAGGACCGAGTTTGGGAACCACTGCTCTAACCCATGTGCACGCATGCAAGTGCAGGCTCTGTCTCAGTATTGTAGAATTGTCCCTCCACACACACACACACACACACACACACACACACACACACACACACACACACACACACACACACACACACACACACACACACACACACACACACACACACACACACACACACACACACACACACACACACACACACACACACACACACACACACACCAGACAAGTCAGACATCCAAATCAAATGCTGCTCATATCCTAAAAAAAATCTACATGGGACAGTGAGTAATGTGGTTAATAATTTACTTATTTTTATTGATTTTATTTAAGAAATGTTTTTTTTTTTGTTTGTTTGGGGTGGGGGGGTGGTACCATAGGCGCATGAATATGTTCTCTGCAGGAGGTGACAGAAAGCCAAATTTTGAAAATTCTTTGAAAGCATGTTTTGAATTGGCTCAGACACTTTTAATTACATTAAAGGTTGTATCAGCGATTTTGGGTCGAAACATAAATGATCACATTCATCTGATTTTTCCTCACGATCCGCTAGCTGCCCGCCCCATAAGCAGGCCGTCAAAAAAACCGCGTCTCTGTAGGCAGCCTATAGCTCCGAGATCGTACACAAAAAACAAATGGTACTACCAACCACTCAAAACCAAAATAAACAGTATTCCAACCAATCACAATGATCTGCACAAACGCTAATACTATTAATCTCGCTTAAATCTTGACGGATTTACAAACGGTTTGGTTTCTTACAAACGTTATTAACGTGGTTATAATTCTGGATGCTTGAACACTATTTTTTAAAACAACATAATTGGCTCTGAGCTGGAGCTGGCTCTGTTTGTTTGGGATTTCGCTTCAGAAGTGACGTCACCCAAAAATCGCTGATACAACCTTTAAGATAATTACAGAAATTTCTGACTAGCTTTACAGTTGCTATCAAGTTGCAAAGCATTTGGACAAAATTATGAAAAAGGGTCAATCGAAACATCAAACCATCAATAACTCCATTATCTAAACAATTAACAGAACCATGCACAAAGCCTATTGCCAAATCAACAACTAAACCATTCACAATACCACAAGTCCAACAGCTAAGCAAGTCGTTGAACAAATAGCTAAGCACATAGCCAATCCAATACCTGAACCAGTAACTAAGCGAGTCGCAGAACCATTAGCAAACCAAATAGCCAAAGCAATACCCAGCCAGTGGCAGAACCACCAGCAAAGCACATAGCCAATCCAATAATCTAATTGCCAAACCAGTAGCTAAGCAAGTAGCAGAACCATTAGCAAAACAGATAGCCAAACCAATAGCCAAGCCAGTGGCAATGCGATTAACAGAAGCATTAGCAAGCAAATAGCCAAACCATTGGCCAAGCCAAATGCTAAGCGAATAGCAGAACCATTAGCAAAGTCGCTATGTCATTTGCAATGTCGCAAAGTCATTCGCAACTAGTTCCGCAGTTAGCTTCGCAGCTACCTCAGCAAGTAGTTCAGCAGGTAGCCCAGCAAATCACCAATCCAGTAGCATTGCACATTACAAGTGGCTGAGTAACTCACAAAACCAATTGCATTGCACAACTGTGAGTAAGTAGCAAAACCAAACGTATTGCAAGTAGCATAACCGATAGAATTCCCATATGCAAGTAGCAAAACCAATAACATTGTAAAAGACATATGTAAAGGCTTTGGCCCTAACCACCCTCATACACAATGCCCGTCAACACTGCTAAAGTGCCCTTGAGCGAGGCACTAAACCCCATAACTGCTAACTGCTCCAGGACCCGTGTGACCCCCAAAGCTACTCCAGGGGTGCTTCACTGTGGCTGGCACTGCACTCTGACCTCTCTGATTATACAGTGCATGTATCCAGGGGGACTATAAATGTAAGGGTACCATGTGTATGTATTTCAAAGAGATGTGAAAAAACAAGTTCCGGTTACCTTCTGTTAATTGGCAATAAACTGATCTTAATCTTAAATTAATGGAAATTATTTATATGAACTCATAATAATTTTGAGTTAGTGCTCTTTAATAATTCTTAGTTTATTGAACTTAAAATGTATACTCTAATTGAATTTAGGCTGTACGTAGGCGACATACTACCTGTCCAGTCAGGGATGAGTGGTCATTGACATACAGTACTGTGCAAAAGTCTTATAAATATGAAAACAATTGACTATATAGAGCATTAAACATATTTGGTGTGACCACCCTTCGCCTTTAAAACTGCGTCAATTTGGTACAACTGTCGTGAGAAAATCAGCTGGTGGGTTGTTCCAAGCATCTTGGAGATCTTGCCACAGTTTTTCTGCAGACTTTTGGCTGTCTCGCTTGCTTCTGTCTGTCCAGGTAATCCCAGACAGCCTCGATAATGTTGAGATCGGGGCTCTGTGGAGGCCATACCATCTGTCGCAGAACTCCTTGCTCTTCTCATTACGCGGGGTCCCTCAGCTCCCCCTCCCCTCATTGCACACAAAAGCTCTCATGAATATGAAATCTCCATTTCAACGCCATCTAGGGCTATTCTCCTAATTAAAAGTCCTGTTTCCAATTAAAAGTAATGTTTCAGCAATTTTTTCTTAATTATGTTGGACTTCATATATGCGCAATTCAGGCCAAAACACCAAGGCCGAAAATTAAAAGGCTATTATTCATTTGAAAGTGTAATTTTATTGCAACCTTTGGGTCTACGCCCCGCCCTGCCCACGCTGCTAACTTAACTTTCTGGAGCATAGCCAGTAGTGTTGTCACGATACCAAAATTTGACTTCGATACCGATACCAGGTTTAGTATCATGATACTCGATACTGAAACGGTACTTGAAACTGAAACGATACTGATTCGATACTCGGTACCATCTACTGAAATTACCTTAACCCTATTTACTTTGGCCCTTCAGAGGCAATTTCCTCCTGGTTTCTACTAGTTTTATTTAAATGTCAATATCTAAAAAAATATTCCCCTGCACATCCATGGTTTTAAGTTAGAACTGAAGAAGAAGCTGTATCATTCAGAAATTTGCTACAGAATACATTTATTTCAGAATAGGCACATACAGTACAGCGTTTCCCCTAGATTTTTTTTCAGGCCGGGTGGTAGGCCCCTCGAAACTACCAGTGTTGTTGCGCGTACATGGTGTCATCAAACACGCGTGCGGGGCCGAGGTAGTATCATCGCGCAGGTCGGGGGTACGGACAGTCGTCGCACACATGGGGAGGGTGTTGGTAACAAAGTGGTGCATTTCTCCATTCTGAGCTAAAATAACATTTGCTCACAAAGGCGTATGGTAAATAAATATTAGTTATTTATAATATTAATAAACTTAAAACAGAACTTATATACAATAAACCCCCCTTAGCTTCACAAATGATATTCAGAACTATACAACTTAAACCCAGGACAAGGAGTTTGTTTCTACCGGTTTTTAAGGACTGTTTCTGGATCAGCACTGTAGAGCTGCTTTTGAGACTCCTCTATAGTGCTGATCCATAATCAGTCCTTAAAAACAGGCAGAATCAAACTCCTGCCTCTGCAGTATTAGCTTTTACTCTACACTAAAATGTAAGAGTTCTGGTCAGATAGCGAAACGGACGAAAGTGCGCCATTTTGCGTAGAGGCGGAAACTATAATTACACCCTCATAATATCAGCGCCGCCATTGGAAATTTTAATTAGGCCTAACGGGAAACCGAAGCTGTTTTGGCAAGGGTTTTTCCAGATGCTATTTTGATCATTCCAGCATTCTGCGATAAGGGAAATATTGCAGCTACATAAAAGAAAAAGAAAAAAAAGATTATATTTAAAAAAAAGAATAATATAATTATTTTTTTTAAAGTACCGAACGTCGGAAAATTCTAATACCGAACCGTTTTTTTTTTTCTAAGTATCGAAAAAGTACCGAAGTTTCGGTGTACCGTGCAACACTAGCTATTAGTATTCTATAGAAAATGAAATACATTTAACGTTAGGCTATTCAACACTGGATTGCCGGATGCGTAACTCCAACCTTCCATGTGTGGGCTACGAGCTAGCGAGCGAGCTAATGAGTTCATAAGCACAGCAGAATTCCAGTTTTTTTTCCGGTAGTGTAGAATGTTACCTGCGGGAAATGTTTTGGTAACGGACAGCTAGGTTTAGTTTAGTTTCCTGTAGTGCAATGAATGAAGGCTATAAGGCATGTTGATTCGCTTTGTAGTAGCCTAGCTTGTATCTGCTTCCTGACTAGAAGCAGACTGACGTTTCTCTGGCAACAGTAACATTGGCTAACAAGCTTAATTGGACAATGCATATTTCTCAGGAATCTTAGCCAGAAAGAAAACAATAGATACTACTAAGAAAGTACATACCAGAGATTATTCTTCTTCTTATTATTATTATAATTGAAAGTGTTTGCAGTAAGCTACATTATCTGCAAAGTAGCGTAGACTAGAGCCACATTCCACATTCGGAGGCTATTGTTTAAAATTTTTTTTAAAGTGACTAACTAAGTGACATGAATCAGACATGTTTGGGGAATTGGCGGTTTATAAATCTGATCTCTTAAGGATTACAGCTTAAAGGAGGCTATCATCAATTCTTAATGCAGGCTATTATTGTTAATTCTTAATTTTCCTAGTAGTTCATTTTATGGTGACATTGTGTTATGTGTGAAAAGGATAAAGTGAACAGAGCTGAATTGAAGAAATTAATGAATAAAGAAATGTTGGCCGAGGCAAGGGTACGTTGAGATTCGGTTTCCACAGTCAGTCAGTCATGACTGCAAGAGCAGAGCGTAACACCCTCCCCAAACCAGACAAGAGCGAGCGATGCACATTGTTTTTGTGGAAAATAAGCATTGACACTGCTGGGCTCGAACCCACAATCCTCTATGTGAGCGACAGCAACTCTAACCATTAGGCCGCAGTAGCTTCTTGGAAAGCATGAAGCCATTAGCTATATTAACATTAAAAAACATTAGTATGAAGTGTTTTTTATTGGGCGATAAGCTTGATGAGCAGGTATATGGACCATAACCTCAAAGAATAATTCTCCCCATTGGATAACATTGCGATGGAGGCAGGCAGTTTGGCAGGAAAAATAGGAAGAAGAAGAGGGAGAGGAAGGAGAAAAAGAGCAAAATAACCCAAGTTTGGGGCTTTATTGTGTGGATGTGTGAAGTTGTATCTGAATGCTGTGTGGTTACATGAGGTCAGAACATACAGAAGTTAATGTTTTTAAGGGGCTGAGAGTCTATGGTCATTGTGGTTACTTCTGTAGGAAATCCTGAAAAGTGCCAAACTCTCTGCTGTATAGGTATGGGGCATGCCCCCACCAAGCCGTAACTTGGCGGATGGCATACCTGCCATCCCAATTGGTCTGTAAATGTAAATTGTAAATGCCTATCATTTTAAATTTGCTGTATTTGCAATGTCGAGGAACCCTTTCTACTTTTATATGTGAAATGTAATGTATATCGGTGGTAGATTTGTCCCGGTATACACTTATGCAGAGCTTGGCTGGGACTGGGTGTCTAACTTGGGGGGGGGGGGCTGGTTAGCGCCTATCAGTATACAGACACTCAAAAATCATAATGGCAGACACTCACAAATCTGACAGTTCTTTGGATAAAGAGAAATCTGAATATTTTATTTTTAAGTCACCAACATGTTTCGACAGTATGCCCTTCAGGGTGCAGCGTAGTTTTTTTTTCCTTCTAGATTTCTGTTTGTTAAGTTCGCATGTTGCATTGGGAAGCAGCTGAAGAACGTTGATAGTACCATGTATGACGTCAGCTTTCTTTTATGAAATACAAATAATGTTGGAGGCGGGGCGAAAGCAGTACTGGAAACACTTCTTAAACACCGATATCCAACATTTATATAACATTAATATAGTTTTATGCCTCGTCTGAGGGTAGGTGGAGAGCGTTTAAAACCTGTTCTTCGCATTTAATCTTGGTTGCAATATTTTTCATTCCCTTTTTATGTTACTTATATTGTGGCTTGGATTAATGTGAACATTGATACGGACACCAGAATTATTAACACGTCCTTGGCTTCCACCATCCCTCTATTTCTAAATCCAATTATCTACTCTCTACAAACCGAAGAGATATTGGAGCAAATTAAAAAGCGCCTGAGAAATCTGAAAAAACTTCACCATCATCAGTAAATGATAAATAATGCAAGCTCTTTATTTAAGATTCGGACTGGATGTAGGCTACAATTGACTGCGTGGCAATTTGCTGTTTTAACATATTTAAAGGAATAGTATCCTACAGCGGTTCTCAAAACTTGGTCCTGGGGACCCCTGAGTAGGCTATGCTGGTTTTCCTTCCAACCAAAATTGCAATCCCAGAACAAGCTGCTAATTTTCCTTAATTAGATACTTTTCATGTGTTTTGGGATTATTTACCCTTTTAAGACACATTATGTCAGAAATAGCTAGAATAAAGTCCCAGATGCACACTGTGTTATAATGCAAACCAATACACAAACGTGGAAAAATACAACTGATAAAATAAAAGACTGGGGTGATCGTGGCCATGCTTTCACATTTAAAAAAACGAAAACGAAATAAAAAAACGAATCATATTAAAAGTTCATGATCAGATAGACTACCTTCTGCTTTGTGTTTAGATTAAATTGCGATATGACCATTCTGTAATACATAAAAGGGTAAAGAAAATAGGTGAATCAACCCTGCTTTACCAAGAAGGAATCCAAGATACTTTTTTAGCAGGATTGCAAACGATCCAGCAAATCTTTCAGCCATACATAGGCGCAGCAGCTAGTTCAAATGTACACAACGACAAAAGAAACACGCAAATTGCAGACTGCGTGTTGTTATTTGATGACAAAAGTATCAGTCTTTCATTCACATTTAAATGAACTTGTAAAGTGTAAACTTGTAATTGTAAAGACAACTTCGTCGATTATTTTTCAAACCTTGTATGTGTTCCGTGAGATATATTGACCAGCATGTTCTTGATGCTATGTTTATGCAAATGTGCACATTTTGTTCGTCATCTATTGGAAAAAATGTCTTGGAGTGCACAGGACGGTGAAAAAAAGAACGTACTTCTTTAGGATGGCTTTTACTTGATTGTATCCTATTTTAGTTTTTACTTGTCTTTTGCTTTTACTTGTTTTAAACACAATGCCCTCGGAGAGTCACGTAGATAGAGCTGCGTGTAAGAGGAGCAGGGCGTCCAAGCGTAATGTTCGTACCAAGATGGCGCAGAGTGTTGCTGTTCATCTTTTTACTTTAGTCTCTTTCATACAGTTTTTGGTTAGTTATGTCTAGGTTATTGAGGCGTTTCTCCGTGCAGCAGGTCCTAGCCCGAAGATGTTTTTGTGATCTTGTCTCAGTGACGCTGAGTGCTGTAAGGTAACATATGTTTTTGCCGGTATACCAGTGCGAATTCACTGTTATGTATAAAACTAATCCCTCTGAATTAAATGAATACAGCTAACATTACTATATTGTAACAATGGCAAGCTAGCCAATTGCACATAGCAGCTGGAAGCTTGCCATTTTGCACAATCTGCGCCAACTTTGGTAACCGAAATGGTTCACCTGAAAAAAAGCTCTGTAGAATTTGAATGGTTTGAGATATTGACACCATACCTTTAGCAGAGATAGGCAGCATATTGAGGACTCCCAAAGAGGAGTTATTTCCTCCATAGTTCTTGTAGCTTATCAGGTAAAAAATCAGAAATTTGAATGTAGGTACCCGTTTTTTAGTTTTTTCACAATTTCTGTACATAAATTGTTGTAATTATGTAGCAAAAGTGTATGTATATGAATTATGACTGCTTAGTCATAATCGTGCGGTTCTCTGTTTTAATAAAAGCTATGAACCATATTTGTAGCCTTTACAGTTTTTGAGATAAACAGCTTTGTTGGTCACTAGTAAAAACAGTCGAGAATTGCTATATTTTGCCCTTGGTATTAAGAGGTTAAGACTCACGTGGAACATCTGTCTCAAAAGCTAAAATTGGTTTCTTGTACATAAATAAAGCATGCTTATTTTTTGTTAATAGAAAAACTATTGTACACTCAACTGTCTTATCTGTATTTGATTATGGAGACATTCTGTATATGCACGCTGCCCCTTCCACGTTTAAGCCCCTTGATGCATTTCTCATGCATCATTGTGTTTTGTCTTATCTGTATTTGATTATGGAGACATTCTGTATATGCACGCTGCCCCTTCCACGTTTAAGCCCCTTGATGCATTTCTCATGCATCATTGTGTTTTGTATGGAAAAGTAGGATAGTACTTATCAAAGAGGAGGGAACTACATTCCATTGTATTTATTTATAAGGCTTTACTGAAGAAACTTTCCCTTTATCTCTCATCTTTTATTATGTTTAAATCCAGTAACTATAGTACCAGGTCTCAGGACTTCTTAGCCTTAGATACACCACATAAAAATACTGAGCTGGGCAAAACAGGTGTTCAATATTATGCCCCTCATAATTGGAATGAATTTCAAAAAACCTTTAAACTAGAATCTCTTACTCCTTTAGAAAATTTTTTAGTTTCATACATGGATTTTCTTAATGTTGTATGTAAGCGTTTCCTTTAATTCCCTGTATGCTGTTTGAATGCTGAATGTTAATGTGGCTGAATTGTACTTGTTTTTAAGTTTTATACATGTTTTTATTTTTGTTCTCAGGTCTCTCTTGTAAAAGAGATCTTGATCTCAATGAGACTACCTGTAAAAATAAAGGATAATAAATTATGATTTTAACCAAGTGTTATGTACTTGTATGATATAATTCATCATTATATCCTTAATAAATGGCTCTAAATTGCTATACGGTCTGTCTTCCTTATGTTGTTCTTCATATCCAATAGGTGGTGATAGGTAGGATTAAAGCACGCATATTCAGTATCCGGTCATCTTGAAAAGTCTGACTCTGGATCAGGGTGATCCTATCCTGAATTGCTTTGAAATACCGGGACAAAATTTGGCCGAATTGTGTGATCCTGGATCACAAAATATGGGATTTCTAAATCTGATCAGATCGGACAGGGATTAAAAGAAGACTCATTAACTTTGCATGTAGGCTATCTCTGAATTATGTTTTTTTGTTTGTGTAAATTATTAATTGAGACAAATTTAGGACTTGTGATACTATTTAAGATGAATTAAAGTTAATAAATTGAAGTTAAATGGGGGGGGGAAATAATAAAGTTTTGAACTACTGGGCCCGGAAGTCCTTTCGATTATTTCAGACCTTTTTTCTGAGAATAGCCCTTCATGGCGTAGAAAAGGATAGTTCACTTCCTAGGGTTTTTAAAAATGTTATTTTAGTTCTAGTGTCTGTTTTTGGCCCAGGCAGTTTTTGTGTGCAATGAAGGTTATTTTAGATGTTTAAAGAGGTTTCTGTTAGCATATACAGCCTTTATATAAACATGTCACAGTACAGGCTGCTCTGGAGTTATGACAGATGTATTTCGTTGTTTTAGACAACAAACCACCAAATGCCCCTATATATACGAGCAACTGTAAAACTAGTCAGAAATTTCTGGAATTATTTTCGATATCTCTATTATCTTTTATTTGCACAAAAAACTGGTCTGAACCAATTGAAAACATGTTTTTTTCATATCCATTTGCCAATGACACCCCCCCCCCCCCCCCCCAAAAAAATAAATAAAAATAAAATAATATTAAATAAGTAAAGTCTTCGCCACACTGCTCACTGTCTCACTTTTTTTCAGGATATGAGCAGCATGTGACTTGGATGTCTGACTTGTCTGTTGCATGAGAAGAGGGGGCTGCTAATTGCCAAAATACAATGCAGACTGTGACCTCACTCATCAATTCCTTTTTAAGTACCAATGGGATTATACATTCAACAGGCAAGGGATGGCAGTTTTAGGTTTTAATTGATGTAGCCTACCACAAGAATTCCCAAGGTCTCGCATTCCCCACACACCTGGACAATGCCGGAGTGGCTAATTGGGAGAATCGGGAAGAATCCCGGTGGGCCGCTGGTTTTTGGGCTGGTGGTGAGGATCGGTAAACACAATAATTGTATTTAGATCATATACTTGCTGCAGTGTGGGCTGCGTGAGTTCTCACTCAGCCCCCTCTCTCTCCTCCTCACACACGCACGAAAAGCAACCATGGCCCATACCAGAAACTTGGATGCTGATACTAGGGGGGATGAGAGTGGCCCCTCCCAAATTCCATAATTGGTTGAACCCAAGTTTGTTTTAGATTATGATTGATCACCTGATGTAATTCGCTTAGTTTACGAGTTTGTGCCAGACGAAGATGCTAAAATGGAGAATAAATTAAGAAAAGGAGGAGCAGAAAAAAGAAAGGCAATGGAAGATGAAGCGGCCAAATGTGCCAAATTAACTGACATATTTTGAACACAAACACAAACGCAGCTGATGATGAGAAAAGTAGCGTATAGTGTTGTCATAGGCGTGTAAAGCACAATATCATTGCATGCCAACCAAAATTAAAGTTTATTGTCATGGAATTTTAAAGCATGGCTGGCGTATTTACAAATAACTGCTTTGATAAATGCAAAATGGTTATGGGATCATCTAATAGAGGCCTGTCACATAGAACCAGCACTGTAGTTACCAATGCTCACAGGGACGCGAGGAACAACTAACAGAGACGCTTAACGTTACTAGTGTTTGCTACTCCATGAAACGAGTCAATCTTAAAACAATATCTAATGTCAGTTAACGCTACTATGGTTGCTGTCCTACAATGCCGAACTTCTGCGCTGCGTATTGATGTGCGACTAAAGCTGGGAAAAGGGGAAAATGTCCTTTTACATGATAATCTGAGTACCCACCATAGTAAGCGGCCAGGCAGGGTGAATTAACTAAATTTTACGACAGAAAGAAGAGACTGTGGGTTGAAAGCACTGAGGAGTGAGCTGAATTTAGACAGCAACCAGTAGCTACAGCATAGGCTCGGATCATTAATAAATTATGTTTTATGAACAAATTATAAAGTTATCCAGTTAATATGTACATAACTAGCTGGCCTAATGTACGTTTATGTGCATTATCTTAATGTTAGGAAGTTAAAATGAATTAGCTAATCGCTAGTTTTAGCTAATGTTAATAGCTAGATCATTTGTATGAACGACTGCTACGCCTGCGAAACATTAATGTTAATGAAGAGGATCTGTTAACTTTGTGTTGTTACCCTAGCAGATTCCTTATTATTGATTACAATTCCATTATAGTGCACTATAACTTCCGTGCACTATAACCCCCTGCAACACTCCGCGGTTACTTCTTGTACTCAAAAAATAGCTCTCTTTGGCTCCCCCCACAGGTTAGGAGGTACGTCTACATTTTGCACTGCACGTCTCCCTCAGCAGAAATTCAGACCCAACGGTGTTACCGCAAAAAATCTTATACAAATAATACTCAACCTTCCGTCATTTTGCCTACATAATCTACTAATAATAGTAGGCATACGTCTTATATAGAGTCACGGCAAGAATTTAAAACTCATCAGGGGTTAGGACTATTGCACTTAAATATTAGGAGCCTTATTCCAAAGCTGGATTTTGTGCATGTTGTGATTAATGAAACTTCCCCTGACAAGAAAAGTACCAAATTCAGACATTAACATTGATGGGTATAATTTATTTAGATCAGATAGAAAATCTAAAGGAGGAGGGGTATTGATATTTGTAAAGGAGTGTTTTGCTGTATGTGAACTCACTGCTGCCTCAGTGCCTAATAAGTATGAATATATTGTTCTTGACATCTGTATTGGGGGGGATGCCCATTTTACTATTATTGGTATTTACCGCCCTCCTTCTGCAAGTACTGAGGCGTTAGAAGACATTGGCAAATTAATGTCATCTTACGCCTCATCCGAACAAATTATTATGGGTGATTTGAATCTTGACTGGCTCTCTAAAAGTGACGTTGATTGATATTATACTGACAAATAGGCCATTTAAATACCTAGCCTGTGGGGTCTTTGCTCAGGACATCAGTGACCACTGCCCAATTGTTTGGATTTGAAATGCCAGAAAACAAAAATATAGTTATAGTATTGTTACAAAACGAAATATCCAGTTTGTTGAACAGGGTTTTCTTCAGGATCTATATTTTTCTGATTTAGAAAGAACCTTATCTAGTTTTGGACCATTTCTGTAATGTATTTAATTATATTGCTGATAAACATGCTCCTCATATCAGAGACAAAGCTTGGTCAAGTGCATTAGCATATTAAGAAAAGCAAAGTCCAATTATTACTTGACCTCTCTTTCAAACTGTAATGGTGTTAGATAGCGCCAGTCGCTAATTCTTGTTGCTATTGTACCGCCCCAGGCAGCCCGGTAAGAACTGAGGACATCGGCTTGAAATTGACTTGGTTTAATGTTGCCACCACAACCAGCACACTTTACATTTACTTTAGTGAGCTGAGTTATAGTGGTTCTGCAATAAAGCAAATACATACAATCTTACATTACTTATATGCACTTAATAAAGGCAAGAGTAAACAGTGCAATAACAATTCTTCACTATAAGGGAATAGAATTAGTAACACAAACTGTTTTTTTACTGTGCTCCGAATAACCCTAGAAATAGCTACATTCCCCTTTAAATGTAAGCCAATACAAGGAATAGTACTCTTTTCTTACACATCCAGCGTGCGTGCAGTTGCCAGGTTCGCGGTTTTCCCGCCAAATTGGGCTAGTTTGAAAATGCAGTCGCGGGTAAAAATTATATAGTCGCGTTGTGCGGTTTTTTGGGCTATTTTCAACGTTGACCGTGGTCGCCAAAAGTGACAGAATTTTTTTTATTTGAGCGTTTTATTAATATGTGTTGAACATGATGTTGAATATAGAAATAGGCACATACAGTGCTGAGAGAGAGAGAGAGAGAGAGAGAGAGAGAGAGAGAGAGAGAGAGAGAAAGAGAGAGAGAGAGAGAGACTTAGGGAATGTGAGTTACTCCTGTAACCTGAATAGGTATTCTTTGTAACTTCATAGGTGTTCCTGTAACCTATAGGTCTTCTTGTAACTTGAGCCAAAAAAATATATTTCTGCCAAATTACTAATAAAATTTTTTTTAATGTTCTTGCTAAAATACCAATTCATTTCCTAAAATTAGACATTATTATAACTATAAATATCAATACCAAAATTCCAAATTTGGAGCCTTTTTCTGCATTTGTCAAAGTTCACTCCATTCATTCTGATGGAATTAATCTTAGTCATTTTGAACAGAGTTATTAAAGTAAATTAACTAGTTATTTGAAAATCTTACGAAATCTAAATATTAAAATTACTCAGACACACCCACCTCTCACTGCAAATATCCTTCTGTAAACATAGGTTATTTAGGACAAACACACTACAGGGCACCAGTGCTGTGAGTCAGAGTAGTTATTGGATAAAAGAATATGGTTTTGGAATATTAAGGCCCTATTTCATACAAGACGATAGGGGAAAATCTCAATTTTAAGGCACGTTACTCAGACACACCCACCTCTCACTGCAAATATCCTTCTCTAAACATAGGCTATTTAGTAGATACACACTGTAGGGCACCACTGCTGTGTGTGAGAGTAGTTATTAGAACAAAGAATATGGATTTGGAATATTAAGACCCTATTTAATACAATTTGACCGGCAAAAATCTTACGAAATCAAAATTTTAAAGCACATTACTCAGACACACCCACCTCTCACTGCAAATATCCTTCTCAAAACATAGGATATTTAGTACATACACACTAGTGTTGCACGGTACACCGAAACTTCGTTACTTTTTCGATACTTAAAAAAAAAAACGGTTCGGTATTAGAATTTTCCGACGTTCGGTACTTCAAAAAAAATAATTATATTATTCTTTTTTTTTAATATAATCTTTTTTTTCTTTTTCTTTTATGTAGCTGCAATATTTCCCTTACCGCAGAATGCTGGAATGATCAAAATAGCATCTGGAAAAACCCTTGCCAAAACAGCTTCGGTTTCCCGTTAGGCCTAATTAAAATTTCCAATGGCGGCGCTGATATTATGAGGGTGTAATTATAGTTTCCGCCTCTACGCAAAATGGCGCACTTTCGTCCGTTTCGCTATCTGACCAGAACTCTTACATTTTAGTGTAGAGTAAAAGCTAATACTGCAGAGGCAGGAGTTTGATTCTGCCTGTTTTTAAGGACTGATTATGGATCAGCACTATAGAGGAGTCTCAAAAGCAGCTCTACAGTGCTGATCCAGAAACAGTCCTTAAAAACCAGTAGAAACAAACTCCTTGTCCTGGGTTTAAGTTGTATAGTTCTGAATATCATTTGTGAAGCTAAGGGGGGTTTATTGTATATAAGTTCTGTTTTAAGTTTATTAATATTATAAATAACTAATATTTATTTACCATACGCCTTTGTGAGCAAATGTTATTTTAGCTCAGAATGGAGAAATGCACCACTTTGTTACCAACACCCTCCCCATGTGTGCGACGACTGTCCGTACCCCCGAGCTGCGCGATGATACTACCTCGGCCCCGCACGCGTGTTTGATGACACCATGTACGCGCAACAACACTGGTAGTTTCGAGGGGCCTACCACCCGGCCTGAAAAAAAATCTAGGGGAAACACTGTACTGTATGTGCCTATTCTGAAATAAATGTATTCTGTAGCAAATTTCTGAATGATACAGCTTCTTCTTCAGTTCTAACTTAAAACCATGGATGTGCAGGGAATATTTTTTTAGATATTGACATTTAAATAAAACTAGTAGAAACCAGGAGGAAATTGCCTCTGAAGGGCCAAAGTAAATAGGGTTAAGGTAATTTCAGTAGAGGTACCGAGTATCGAATCAGTATCGTTTCAGTTTCAAGTACCGTTTCAGTATCGAGTATCATGATACTAAACCTGGTATCGGTATCGAAGTCAAAATTTTGGTATCGTGACAACACTAATACACACTGTAGGGCACCATTGTTGTGAGTGAGAGTAGTTATTTGATAAAAGAATATGGTTTTGGAATATTAAGGCCCTATTTCATACAAGATGGTAGGTGAAAATCTTAGAAAATCTCAATTTTAAGGCACGTTACTCAGACACACCCACCTCTCACTGCAAATATCCATCTCTAAACATAGGATATTTAGTAGATACACACTGTAGGGCACCAGTGCTGTGAATCAGAGTAGTTATTGGATCCAAAAATATGGTTTTGGAATATTAAGGCCCTATTGCATACAAGACGATAGGGGAAAATCTTAGAAAATCTCAATTTTAAGGCACGTTACTCAGACACACCCACCTCTCACTGTAAATATCCTCGTCTAAACATAGGTTATTTACGACAGACACACAGAAGGGCACCATTCCTGTGTATCAGAGTAGTTATTGGATCCAAAAATATGGTTTTGGAATATTAAGGCCCTATTTCATACAAAACAGTAGGTGAAAATCAAAATTTTAAGGCACGTTACTCAGACACACCCACCTCTCACTGCAAATATCCTTCTCTAAACATAGGCTATTTAGTAGATACACACTGTAGGGCACCAGTGCTGTGAATCAGAGTAGTTATTGGATCCAAAAATATGATTTTGGAATATTAAGGCCCTATTGCATACAAGACGATAGGGGAAAATCTTAGAAAATCTCCATTTTAAGGCACGTTACTCAGACACACCCACCTCTCACTGCAAATATCCTTCTTTAAACATAGGCTATTTAGTAGATACACACTCTAGGGCACCAGTGCTGTGAGCAAGAATAATTATTTGATAAAAGAATATGGTTTTGGAATATTAAGGCCCTATTTCATACAAGACGATAGGGGAAAATCTCAATTTTAAGGCATGTTACTCAGACACACCCACCTCTCACTGCAAATATCTTTCTCTAAACATAGGCTATTTAGTACATACACACTGTAGGGCACCACTGCTGTGTGTGAGAGTAGTTATTTGATAAAAGAATATGGTTTTGGACTATTAAGACCCTATTTAATACAATTTGATCGGCAAAAATCTTACAAAATCTAAATTTTAAGGAACAATACTCAGACACACCCAGCTCTCACTGCAAATATCCTTCTCTAAAGATAGGCTATTTAGTAGATACACACTGTAGGGCACCAGTGCTGTGAGCAAGAATAGTTATTTGATAAAAGAATATGGTTTTGGAATATTAAGGCCCTATTTCATACAAGACGATAGGTGAAAATCTTAGAAAATCTCAATTTTAAGGCACGTTACTCAGACACACTCACCTCTCACTGCAAATATCCTTCTCTACACATAGGCTATTTAGTACATACACACTGTAGGGCACCACTGCTGTGTGTGAGAGCAGCTATTGGATGAAAAAATATGGTTTTTGGAATATTAAGACCCTATTTAATACAATTTGATCGGCAAAAATCTTACGAAATCTAAATTTTAAGGCACAATACGCAGACACACCCACCTCTCACTGCAAATATCCTTCTCAAAACATAGGATAATTAGGACAAACACAGTACAGGGCACCAGTGCTGTGAGTCAGAGTAGTTATTTGATAAAAGAATATGGTTTTGGAATATTAAGGCCATATTTCATACAAGACGATACGTGAAATCTTAGAAAATCTCACTTTTAAGGCATGTTACTCAAACACACCCACCTCTCACTGCAAATATCCTTCTCTAAACATAGGCTATTTAGTAGATACACACTGTAGGGCACCAGTGCTGTGAGCAAGAGTAGTTATTGGATCCAAAAATATGGTTTTGGAATATTAAGGCCCTATTTTATACAAGACGGTAGGTGAAAATCTGAGAAAATCTCAATTTTAAGGCACGTTACTCAGACACACCCACCTCTCACTGCAAATATCCTTATCTAAACATAGGCTATTTAGTTGATACACACTGTAGGGCACCACTGCTGTGTGAGAGTAGTCGTTGGATCAAAAAATATGCATTTGGAATATTAAGACCCTATGTAATACAATTTCACCGGCAAAAATCTTACGAAATCTAAATTTTAAAGCACAATAATCAGACACACCCAGCTCTCACTGCAAATATCCTTCTCTAAAGATAGGCTATTTAGTAGATACACACTGTAGGGCACCACTGCTGTGTTTGAGAGCAGCTATTGGATCAAAAAATATGGTTTTTGGAATATTAAGACCCTATTTAATACAATTTGATCGGCAAAAATCTTACGAAATCTAAATTTTAAGGCACAATACGCAGACACACCCACCTCTCACTGCAAATATCCTTCTCAAAACATAGGATAATTAGGACAAACACAGTACAGGGCACCAGTGCTGTGAGTCAGAGTAGTTATTTGATAAAAGAATATGGTTTTGGAATATTAAGGCCATATTTCATACAAGACGATATGTGAAATCTTAGAAAATCTCACTTTTAAGGCATGTTACTCAAACACACCCACCTCTCACTGCAAATATCCTTCTCTAAACATAGGCTATTTAGGATAGACACACTGTAGGGCACCAGTCCTGTGAGCCAGAGTAGTTATTTGATAAAAGAATATGGTTTTGGAATATTAAGGCCCTATTTCATACAAGACGGTAGGTGAAAATCTTAGAAATTCAAAATTTTAAGGCATGTTACTCAGACACACCCACCTCTCACTGCAAATATCCTTCTCTAAACATAGGCTATTTAGTACATACACACTGTAGGGCACCACTGCTGTGTGTGAGAGTAGTTATTTGATAAAAGAATATGGTTTTGGAATATTAAGACCCTTTTTAATACAATTTGATCGGCAAAAATCTTACGAAATCTAAATTTTAAGGCACAATACTCAAGACACATCCAGCTCTAACTGCAAATATCCTTCTCTAAAGATAGGCTATTTAGTAGATACACACTGTAGGGCACCAGTGCTGTGAGCAAGAGTAGTTATTTGATAAAAGAATATGGTTTTGGAATATTAAGGCCCTATTTCATACAAGACGGTAGGTGAAAATCTGAAAAAATCTCAATTTTAAGGCACGTTACTCAGACACACCCACCTCTCACTGCAAATATCCTTCTCTAAAGATAGGCTATTTAGTACATACACACTGTAGGGCACCATTGTTGTGAGTGAGAGTAGTTATTGGACGAAAGAATATGGTTTTGGAATATTAAGGCCGTATTTCATACAAGATGATAGGTGAAAATCGTAGACAATCTCAATTTTAAGGCACGTTACTCAGACACACCCACCTCTCACTGCAAATATCCTTCTGTAAACATAGGTTATTTAGGACAGACACACTACAGAGCACCATTCCTGTGTGGCAGAGTAGTTATTTGATAAAAGAATATGGTTTTGGAATATTAAGGCCCTATTTCATACAAGATGGTAGGTGAAAATCTTAGAAAATCTCAATTTTAAGGCACGTTACTCAGACACACCCACCTCTCACTGCAAATATCCATCTCTAAACATAGGCTATTTAGTAGATACACACTGTAGGGCACCAGTGCTGTGAATCAGAGTAGTTATTGGATCCAAAAATATGGTTTTGGAATATTAAGGCCCTATTGCATACAAGACGATAGGGGAAAATCTTAGAAAATCTCAATTTTAAGGCACGTTACTCAGACACACCCACCTCTCACTGTAAATATCCTCGTCTAAACATAGGTTATTTACGACAGACACACAGAAGGGCACCATTCCTGTGTATCAGAGTAGTTATTGGATCCAAAAATATGGTTTTGGAATATTAAGGCCCTATTTCATACAAAACAGTAGGTGAAAATCAAAATTTTAAGGCACGTTACTCAGACACACCCACCTCTCACTGCAAATATCCTTCTCTAAACATAGGCTATTTAGTAGATACACACTGTAGGGCACCAGTGCTGTGAGTCAGAGTAGTTATTTGATAAAAGAATATGGTTTTGGAATATTAAGGCCCTATTTCATACAAGACGGTAGGTGAAAATCTTAGAAAATCTAAATTTTAAGGCATGTTACTCAGACACACCCACCTCTCACTGCAAATATCCTTCTCTAAACATAGGCTATTTAGTACATCCACACTGTAGGGCACCACTGCTGTGTGTGAGAGTAGTTATTTGATAAAAGAATATGGTTTTGGAATATTAAGACCCTTTTTAATACAATTTGATCGGCAAAAATCTTACGAAATCTAAATTTTAAGGCACAATACTCAGACACATCCAGCTCTAACTGCAAATATCCTTCTCTAAAGATAGGCTATTTAGTAGATACACACTGTAGGGCACCAGTGCTGTGAGCAAGAGTAGTTATTTGATAAAAGAATATGGTTTTGGAATATTAAGGCCCTATTTCATACAAGACGGTAGGTGAAAATCTGAGAAAATCTCAATTTTAAGGCACGTTACTCAGACACACCCACCTCTCACTGCAAATATCCTTATCTAAACATAGGCTATTTAGTAGATACACACTGTAGGGCACCACTGCTGTGTGAGAGTAGTCGTTGGATCAAAAAATATGCATTTGGAATATTAAGACCCTATGTAATACAATTTCATCGGCAAAAATCTTACGAAATCTAAATTTTAAAGCACAATACTCAGACACACCCACCTCTCACTGCAAATATCCTTCTCTAAAGATAGGCTATTTATTTAGACAAGGATATTTGCAGTGAGAGGTGGGTGTGTCTGAGTAACGTGCCTTAACATTTTGATTTTCTAAGATTTTCACCCATTGTCTTGTATGAAATAGGGCCTGAATATACCAACACCATATTTTTTGATCCAATACCTACTCTGACTCACAGCACTGGTGCCTATACTAAATATCCTACGTTATGTTATTAGGCTACTTGAACGGTTGTTTCTCCTGACTTATTTTTCCATAGAGTTCAATAGAGAAATTAATCAGGAGAAACAACCCTTAAATTGATCCATCCATATCTACTGCATATCTGGCAACAGAGTGATGGTTTGAGGCTTGTTTGATATATAAGACCCTTGATGACAGACATTTAGCCGATACCGATGTTGTTTTGCCCTTACTCGGTCCGGTTGCACTCGTTTGACTTTAGCAGATCCAGGGGAACGGTAATAACGCAGCTCGGTGAATCAGGCGAAAATTCCAAGTTCAAATTTCACTTTAAGGGAAATGGTAGGCTGCATAAATGATGTGAGCAATGTTTTGTCCCTAATGAAACGCACTGTAAAATGTAAAAACTATTCGTTTAATCATTTTCCAATATGGGCACTCGAGCCAAAACATGCTTTAAACGATACACAATGAAACAAAGAATTTGATCGTAACGTGTAGGCCTTCATCCCGTTGCTAGCTAACTAGCTAGCGAACAACAGTCAAACCGAACTAGCTTGCTACGTTCCACCAATAAGCGCGTTGCGCAACAATGTCACAGAATGTGGCATGCGCTGGCTAGGTAGGTCAGCTGCAACACGAGTTGCTAATAGGCACTCTTGGTAACTTAATATAAATGATAAAAACGGCATATATATATAGGCCTATCGTTTTATGGGCGTTTTTATCCAATTATAGGATTGGAAAGTGAACGATGTACATGTGTAATAGGGCTTAAGCACAAATAATAACGAATATCCCTCGGTCAACACATTTTGTACAATTACACAAAAAATGTTAATTCCACCGTTCTATCCCCAGTACACTAATTCCTATAATTGTCCACAAAATAGATCTGATATGTGTTATTACTCTGTCACTTGTCGTTTCCCCAACCCTAACCCTAGGTTAAGTTACAAAGAATACCTATAAAATAGGAAATTAAAACAAATTAATACAATGCAACAATAAAATACGGTTTAAATTATTCGCGTGGGTAAATATGTGTCCTACTTCAAGATATCCGCGAATGTTTGTCGAGATATAAGCAACATGCTGTGAACTACGAATATTATAAAGTATCGGTTACAAAGAGTGCCTATTTGTTATCTTTGAGTGACTACAGCCATGAACAATGTATTATGAATCTATGCATGTTATATTTTTTATCAGATAGGGTACAGACACCAATTCCGAAAATTGTTTCCCTGTTCCCTCTTATAAATACATTTATAGAAAACAAGGTATGAAAAATATGTAGGTATAAGTATAGGTATTCTTTGTAACCTACCATTAAAAATGTGCAACTGGTTTACTGGGGTTGTGCAATAATATAGGTATTCTATGTAACCTTAAAACATAATTTGCTAATAATTTCTATTTTCTTGTTAGTTTAGAAAAAAAAATCTTCTTGAGGAATATAAAGCTCAATTAAAACAACCACAATCATGTGTCACACTATAAAGTTTTTTAAATCTTAATATTAAAAAGTGGAAAAGAGAGAAGGTTACATAGAGTGCCTACTTTACAGCTAGAGAGAGAGAGAGAGAGAGAGAGAGAGAGAGAGAGAGAGAGAAAGTGGCTGGTGCGGTTTGAATTCACGTCATTTAAAGCGTTGATAGCTACGTTACGTTACGTACTACGTTCACTTCTAAATTTGGAGGCGGGGAGAGGAAGTGGGGCAGGGCCCGGCTCCAACTGCTCCACCGCTCTACTCTGGGAGACAGTCAGACATAAGAGAGAGCGAATATTTAATTCTTTAATCACGCACTGTAACGTTATTGAACTGCATTATTAGTCGGAGATTACGGTTGTGAACGGAGAGAAGGAAATAAGGAATAGAGTTGTGTAACAAAGAGTGAAGGAAGAAAAAGTTGATAGGAAGATGGAGCAGAGGGAGATTTTGAGGTGAGGAGTGAGGACACTGAAAGATGAGAAAAGCTAGGTGTGCAGTTTCGGCTACTGGGGGTCCACAGTAATAAAATAAATTCTAAAGTACATAATGAATTAACCTTTTTGTTGTTGTTGTGAGCATAGTTTATTTTTTAATAAAGTAACAGCATTCAAAACATTTAAAAATAGGCATACTGAATACATTTTGCTGTTAAAACAAACAAAAAAGGAGGGAAAATAAAGAAAGAATGTTCAAATATGATCTCTATTAAATGAATACTTCCACTGTAAGCTTGTTTGCATTTTGTAGCAATGCTAATGGAAACGAATGGTTACAGCCAGTATAGGTTACAGCCTATGGCTTTGGTTACAGCTAGCCAAACTGAAGTATCCATTTAAAACACCTAAATGGAACATCATTATATTTGGGCTAGTTTTAAGACATTTGGGGCGGGTTTTGAGCTGATTTTGGGCTGGAAATTTCAGCAGGACCTGGCAACCCTGCGTGCGTGCTGCCTTAAAGACTGCGCATGAGCGTACATCTGCCTATAGCTGAAATAAGCTACGTTGCAGCTTGCTTATGCTAGCTAACTTTTAGGCCGTAATATACCATTAAACAGCTGATAGCAACCCAAATAATGTGCTACACATTCTTGTATAAACACATACAGAAAGTAACACAGCCGATAAGATATATATATATTGCCGACAGCATGAATGCATTCTGAACATGTGCTACTCCAGTTAAAGTACGCAGCTTAGCTAACATTCTGACTAGCTAGCAATTACGTCGTCAAATAAGCACTTCAGAACATAGCATTTTCACTTCGTTACAGCACACAAAACGCTCCTGACAACAATGACCGAATAAACAGTACTTACAGTTCAATGCACGCACATAACACTACTAACAATGTAAACTTATTTCACGTGCAGTGACTATCAGTCCTCGTCTCTGTAAGATACAGGCGAACTGTGCACAGAGGTCAGGAACTCTCTAATTGGCTGTGCTGCAGCTCTGAACAGGAAAAGACTGAATTAAAGGGGAAAGCAGCAATTTAACTGGGGCCTTTTTTTTTTTCTTTTTTTTTCAAATGGAGATGCATATAGCTTTTGGAAAACTGTAAAATCTTTAAAAAATAATCCTACCACTACTCTTCCTTCTCGCATTTCTAGTGAAAATGATTGTTATAGATAAAACATATATGGCTGAAGCTTTTAATCATCATTGTATCTCCTCTGGCCATCTGTTTGATAGGCTGTCTGGTGACATTGTTCCAGAAAGCTATACCCTTAGCCCAGTATTAGGAACTTTAAGCAATTATTTTTGTCCTAGCAAATTCTCTTTTAGACCTGTAAGTTATAGTGAAGTTTACAAAGCACTGGCTAGCATAAATAAAAAGAAGTCAATGGGAAAGGACAATCTAGATCCTTGCCTTTTGTGTCTCAGTGCTCATATAATTGCCTCACCACTTGCTTACATTTTTAATATAACTTTTATTTCAGGTAGAATCCCAAACCTATGGACGGCAGCTCAGGTTATTCCTCTATATAAAGGGGGTGATACCAGTGACTTAGATAACTATCGTCCAATTTCAAAACTTTCCTGTTTGGACAAAGTCCTAGAATCATTAGCTAACTCTCAGCTGCAGGCCTTTTTGGAGATTAATAACATTTTACAACCACAGCAATCAGGTTTTAGGCCAGGTCATATCTGTCAATCTTTGGATAAATGATATTGTCAACTCTATAGATAACAAACTGCAGTGTGCTGCACTCTTTATTGACCTATCAAAGGCTCTTGACACTGTTGGCCATCATATTTTATTAAATAAGTTATCCTCCATTGGATTGGATGAACTTTCTCTTAACTGGTTTTATGCATATCTCTCTGGGAGAACATTCTATTGTTGCGGATGGTTTTAAATCTTGCTCTCTTGAAATTAGTAAAGGTGTCCCACAAGGGTCTATTCTTGGTCCACTTCTATTCACACTTTATATAAACAACATGGTATTCCCAACACTGCAATGTAATGTCCATTTTTATGTGGATGATACACTCTTGTATGCCACTGGCTCCATGCTTAACCAGGCTATTACTAATTTCCAGTCTGCCTTTGATTCTTTTCAGTTAGATCTTATTAATCACAAGCTTGTTTTAAATTCTGATAAAACAAAATGTATTTTATTTTCAAGAAATCTATTGGGAAATGCATCTAATATTGGCATTCATACACTTCATGGTACCCAAATTGAAACTGTAGAATCTTATAAATATTTAGGAATTTGGCTTGATGGTAGATTTTCCTTTAACCTCTTGCTGCCAAATGCCCCCTAGCTGTAATGCGGGCGTTACGGAAATTATTAAATTCTACATTTAATTAATTTAATAATATATAATAAACTGCTCACCTCAATCTTTTGAGTAAATCTCCTTAAGATATATCCATTCCTTCTGGGAAAGTGGTTTTTAAGCCCAAAACGTTGAGTTAAAACTTTGTAAATTACATTGGAAACTCCAACCTAATTCGCAAACGTGTATTGCAGCTTGATGTCACACTATAAACAATGTGCTGGTAAACTGTTCTGCTTACTTGTATTTCACAAAACTTTGGTTTTAAAAATCGTTATACCTTTAGACTTCAAGAAAAAATACTTTAAAACTTTCATACGGCTGTACATGATTTTTTTCAAATTTTAAACCGACTTGTGCTTTTCTGCACTTCATCACGAGTCGTTCGGCTGTGTTCAGTTTGGCGTTGTGAAACTCAGCCAGTTTCTGGAGTACCAATCCCATGGCTTAGTATATTTTAGCCAAAAGGGTTTTGTACTTTATTGCACAGTTTTATGCAAAACTGTCATTAATTGGGTGTATTTCTTTGACTAATAGCACAATAGGCCTATCTGATGTGGGAAAAACTCGCATCGACCTGCCTCCACTGTGAGTATTATTTGCTTTCTTTTGGGTTTTTAAACTGTCTGTCAAATATTCCAGCCAATAGCGAAGACTCTTATCTTTCAGACAAGCCCTCATTCAACACAATGCCCTCGGAGAGTCACGTAGATAGAGCTGCGCGTAAGAGGAGCAGGCGTCCAAGCGTAATGTTCGTACCAAGATGGCGCAGTGTTTTTAGCTTGTAGCAGCTAGCTACATTCCGTTTAGCAAAGTATAATTCATTAGGCAACGGCGGCTGTTCATCTTTTTACTTTACAGTCTCTTTCATACAGTTTTTGGTTAGTTATGTCTAGGTTATTCAGGTGTTTCTCCGTGCAGCAGGACCTAGCCTGAAGATGTTTTTGCGATCTTGTCTCAGTGACGCTGAGTGGTGTAATGTAACATATTTTTTTGCCGGTATCTCAGTGCGAATTCACTGTTATGTATAAAACAAATCCCTCTGAATTAAATGAATATAGCTAACATTACTATATTGTTACAATGGCAAACTAGCTAGCAAAATTACACATAGCAGCTGGCTATCTATTTGTGTCTGAGACGAGCTGTTCCGAGTTTCTTTTGAATTAAATGGCGTCTGAAGTGTTTGTTTAGTAGTTATTGTTCCACATGAGTAAATTGTTCTGTATGCAGTACAGCAGGCTGTGCAGGTAAACAAATGCACAATTTATGCATGACATAACATGAGGGAGAGATAACATGAGGATGAGTTTGTTGTTGATTATTATGCAGGGGATTATTTTATCTAGAAAACTGATGGATCTTTGATTTTATATCGTTTGCATATACCTGGACTCATTTCTGGCTAATGGGGCTCTGGTGGAATACAAGATTCACTGTGCTGCTACATGGGTTTGGTGAGCTTTTTGGGGACCGCGGGTAGGCTA
This sequence comes from Synaphobranchus kaupii, assembly GCA_029718625.1. Classification (NCBI taxonomy): domain Eukaryota; kingdom Metazoa; phylum Chordata; class Actinopteri; order Anguilliformes; family Synaphobranchidae; genus Synaphobranchus; species Synaphobranchus kaupii. Next base: position 22,365,576 of record CM056389.1, read on the forward strand.
GTTAGTTGTGTAATATGAAACACACCAAAAACACATCTAAAAATGAACTTTTATTACCAATTATCAAATTTTATCGTAAAACTTAAAAAAATAAATCATATTGAAACTTTTCTGGAACCTTGCCATTTTGCACAATTTGGCACAATTTGTGCCAACTTTGGTAACCGAAATGGTACACCTGAAAAAAACCTCTGTAGAATTTGAATGGTTTGAGATATTGACACCATATTTTTTGCAGAAATAGATAGCATGTTGTGGAATCACAAAGACGAGGTATTTCCTCCATAGCTCTTGTAGCTCATCAGGCAAAAAAATTGAAATTTGAATGTAGGTACCCGTTTTTTAGTTTTTTCACAATTGCTGTACATAAATTGTTGTAATTAAGTAGCAAAAAGTGATTTAAGAACTGTTCCTGAGAGACCTACCCATTGTTCAAGTTGATGTAGCAAATTCTTATGGTCCACAGTGTCAAATGCAGATCAAACAGAACAAGAACAGACACACCACCAGCATCTATGCACATTTGAATATCATTGATTACCTTGACTAGAGAAGTTTCTGTACTGTGGTTTGATTAGACGCCTGACTGAAATTTCTCAAGAATGGTATTTTTACTGAGAAAACCACTTTTTTGATAATCTGCTTAAGAAAGGGAGCTTTGATATGAGTCTAAAATTATTAAGAACTGAGGGATCCAATTTACTTTTCTTTAATAAAGGCTTTACAATGGCAGTCTTCAGTGCAGTTGGGAAGTTGCCAGTCTCCAAAGAAGAGTTTACTATGGCCAAGACACTGTCTGACAAACAACCAAAAAAACGGTTTTGAAAAATCTTGTGGGGATAGGATCAAATACACAGGTAGAGGGTTTTAATGGCTGGACAATTTCATTGAGCATTTGTGCATCATTCAGGCCAAATGCATGCATGTCAGCTTTGCTCGGGGCATCTGAACTGTCCAGGTCTGGGGTTGTACCCATTTGAGCTATGTGTAACCTAAAAGTGTTTATCTTTTTAAAAAAATAAATAGCAAACTGTTCACTGCCAAAATCAGCAGCTGGATTTATCAGTCAAAGCGATCAATTGTTGAAAAAAAGCACTTTGGGATTATTCTTATTGTCACAAATAAACTTGGAAAAATAAGCTCCTCTTTAGTTTAAGAATTTGACTGTTTTTCTAGGTTGTCTTATGATTTGAAATTACCTTTTTTATTTACTCTGGGACAACGATTAGTGTAGCTCTAAATTTGCTATTAACAAAACACTAACTCATCAGTATCTAGCGGGTTCAGTGGTACACATGTAAGATTTACAAGTTGTGCAAAGCAAGTTAAAATCTATACCAGAAGAACTCTCTCATGATCAGTTGATATAATAGACATGAATTCAGTAAATTCAGGAAAAAATGCTGGGTTTTGCCTTGGTCACCATCAGCACAAGAGAATCAAAACTTAGAATCTGAGCAAGATATTCAAAAAAAGAAAATTCCCCAAAGTCCATTTGCTTGCATTTAATTTCACATGAATAGATATTCCCTGTTCTCGATAGTTTAAAACATTCTTGAAGATAATAATCAAGTGCTTCAATTTAGATATTTGTTGAGTCGATGGGATGTAAAAAACAAAACAAAAAAACAACAAGCATTAAAACGAAAATGACTTTATTTGAGGAAATTATACATAATACATATACACTACTCACAAAAAGTTAGGGATATTCGGCTTTCGGGTGAAATTTCAGGATGAACCTAAAATGCACTATAACCTTTACAGGTGAAATTAATTTGACCTTCTCTAAACTTTTGAATGCACATGTCCAACTATTCAATGTTTCAGTACTTTTTGCACAACTTGCTGTTCTCTAACAAGGAGCTGAACGGCAAAATTCACAACAGGTGTTTGATCCATGAATCGACAAATAAATTTCCTGGTTCAATTAGAATTGGTATTTAAACAGTCCTCTTCATCATGCTGTTCACATTTTGACATCATGACACCAAGACGACACCTAACAATTGATCAACAGTACCTCGCCATTGCGAGGCTTCAAACAGGATGTTCTCAGAGGGAAGTGGCCACTGAGCTTAGAGTGTCACAGAGTGTCATCAGCAGGTTGCAACAGAGATACAGAGAGACTGGAAGAGTCACAGAAAGGCATAGAAGTGGACGTCCTTTGGCCACATCCCACACTGATGACCGCTTCATTGTGAACAGTGCCCTGCGGAACCGGATGATGAATGCCACTCAACTCCAGGCACATTTAAGGGAGGTGAGAGGCACCCAAGTGTCACGTCAGACCATTCGAAACCGTTTACATCAGCGTGGTCTGCGTGCTAGACGACCTGCAAGGGTACCTGACCACACCACCAGGCACAGGCGTCATCGTCTTGCATGGGCCAGGGAGCATTTACGCTGGACGAGGGACCAGTGGGCCTCAGTGCTGTTCTCTGATGAAAGTCGATTCACGTTGAGCAGAAATGATGGCCGCCAAAGATGTTGGAGACGTCAAGGAGAGCGCTATGCATCAGCCACTGTTGTCACCAGACGACCCTTTGGTGGTGGCGGTGTTAGTGTGGGCAGGTGTGTCTAGTCAATACAGAACTGCCCTACACTTTGTGAATGGTACAGTGACAAGCCCATACTTCCTGAATAACATCATTAATCCAGTCATTGTGCCCCTGCATGAACAACACAGGCCTAATTTCATCTTCATGGACGACAATGCTCCAGCTCATCGAGGTCGCATCATTAGGGAAAGGCTGCTGGAGACTGGGGTACCTCAAATGGAGTGGCCTGCACTTTCTCCAGACCTGAATCCCATAGAAAACCTATGGGATCAGCTGACTCACCGTGTAGAGGCTCGTAACTCTGTACCCCAGAACCTCAATGACCTGAGGGCCGCCCTTCAAGAAGAGTGGGATGCCATGTCTCAGCAGACAATAAGTCGACTTGTGAACAGCATGAGACGTCGTTGTCAAGCTGTAATTGATGCTCAAGGGCACATGACAAGTTATTGAGACATTGACATTTTTGTTGTGTTATACCCACCACTGTTGTTGGCTTTTGTTTCAATAAATTGTTTGAGATGAGGAAATCACCATTGCATGCTTCTACTTAAATGCCCTACTTTCATGATACGTATAATATCACTGTAGCGTGAACTTACATTTTCCATAAATTTCACCCGAAAGCCAAATATCCCTAACTTTTTGTGAGTAGTGTATGTAGCAAACAATTTTCCAATGAAGGACTTTTTACAGTGCACAAGCATCACAGAAGTACGTAAATTGATTAAATACTTTGAAACACAATATCTCAATTATAATAGCGTACGTATTTCAACAAACACTGCACACCATATTGCAGTCGCCTATATCACAAATTTTAAAATATATGCAGTTAATTTTGTATTTTTATTTTGAGTCTTTAAGTTTAGTACTTTTATATTTTTTCACCATCCTGTGCACTCCAAGACATTCTTTCCAATAGATGACGAACACAATGTGCACATTTGCGTAAACATAGCATCAAGAACATGCTGGTCAATATATCTCACGGAACACATACAAGGTTTGAAAAATAATCGACGAAGTTGTCTTTACAATTTGTCGTCGTGGTTTTATCAAGTGTTTTAAGTCATATTTAACAGAAGATCACACCCAGGTGTAATTAAATTAATTTAAATGTGAATGAAAGACTGAGACTTTTCTAACTCATCAAATAACACGCAGTCTGCAATTCGCGTGTTTCTTTTTTCGTTGTGTACATTTGAACTAGCTGCTGGGCCTATCTATGGCTGAAAGATTTGCTGGATCGTTTGCAGTCCTATTCAAAAAGTCTCTTGGATTCCTTCTTGATAAAGCAGGGTTGATTCACCTATTTTCTTGGGCCGTATATTTATTACAGGATAGTCATATCGCAATTTAATCTAAACACAAAGCAGAAGGTAATCTATCTGATCATTAACTTTTTTTTAATGTGAAAGCATGGCCATGGCCATAAATAAAAGTTATTAAAACTTATATAAAAGTTATTTTATTCTATTCTATTCATGTTTAAATAGAGAAAAAAATTCAATATGTCTGAGGCTTATATTTAGGACTAGAAATCCAGTAAATTAAACCTTGGTAACTAGATATGAACCAGTGGTTCTCAATCTCAGTCCTGGGAACCCCTGTGTATGCTGGTTTTTGCTACAGTAAATCTCTTGCTTAATTAAGGTTGTTGAACACATGTGTTTAAGTTATTTAATAATTATTTTACCTTTAATTTATTAATAGGGTTTACTAGTTATCATTTTCATTATCTAGCAAATGGTTAGCTTCAATGGCACGGTGTCCACACTTTCACCAATTAGGAGCCCATTGACCGGTGTACGGTGTCTCTCTGTACACCGGTGTCTGGTGTACAGAGACACCACAGAGACACCAGTGTACAGACACACCACTGTACAGAGAGACACCAGTGTACAGAAACCGGGGCTATCTATTCATGCACTGTAGCCTTTTATCTGTTTTTATCTTATTTCCTTTTATATTGTCTTTTAAATGTTCTATTGTCTTTTATGTCTATTTTTTCTTTTATTGCTTTTGTTCTGTATTTTCTTTTTATTGTTGTGAAGCACTTTGGGCTGCATTTTATGTATGAAAGGTGCTATACAAAAAAAGTGTATTATTATTATTATTATTGATTCACCCCAGTCTTTAATTTTTTCAGTTATATTTTTCCACTTTTGTGTATTGGTTTGCATTATAACACAGTGTGCATCTGGGACTTTATTCTAGCTATTTCTGACATAATGTATTTTAAGAGGGTAAATAATCCCAGAACACATGAAAAGACACGTCTAATTAAGGAAAATTAGCAGCCTGTTCTGGGATTGCAATTTTGGTTGGAAGGAAAACCAGCATAGCCTACTGAGGGGTCCCCAGGACCAAGTTTGAGAACCGCTGGAGGATACTATTATTTCAAATAGCCTATATTAAAACAGCAAATTGCCACGCAGTCAATTGTAGCCTACATCCAATCCGAATCTTAAATCAAGAGCTCGCATTATTTATCATTTACTTATGATGGTGAAGTTGTTTTCAGATTTCTCAGGCGCTTTTTAATTTGCTCCATTATCTCGTTGGTTTGTAGAGAGTAGATAATTGGGTTTAGAAATGGAGGGATGGTGGAAGCCAAGGACGTGTTAATAACTCTGGTGTCCGTATCAATGTTCACGTTAATCCAAGCCACAATATAAGTAACGTAAAAAGGGACGAAAAAGATTGCAACCAAGATTAAATGCGAAGAACACGTTTTAAACGCTTTCCACCTACCCTCGGACGAGGCAATTTTCAAAATTGCGTAGATAATAAAAATATATGTCACAGCTATGACGCCAAAAGGAACGAAATACAAGGCTACAGTGACGAAACTCGCCATAAACCAATTCTTAGAATAATCACCGCAAGCAATCTTAAAGACCGGTCCGTGATCACAGAAGAAGCTGTTGACAATAGTCGATTTGCAATACACCAGTGGGGGAATCAAGGCAACCATCACCACATCTATGATAAGCGGTATTGACCAAGCCACAATAATAACCAGCATCATTTTACAGTTGGTATTTAAAGAATGGCTTCTTAATGGGAAACAAATAGCGATGAGCCTGTCGTAGGCTAAAACGTAGAGACTGAATGCTTCCATTGATGAAAAGTAGTCAACGAAGAACATCTGTGCTAAGCAAGGGTTGAAGTACACAAACTTTGAATCAAATAGATACATGTGGATTGCTTGAGGTATGAGAGAGGAGCTCAAACTAATGTCCACCACTGCCAGGCTGAACACAGCCATGTACTTCGGTGTGTGGAGGGTTTCTGAGAACCATATGATCAACATCAAGATTGCATTTAACACAAGTGTCAGGACGTAAATAACTGCCAGAAATATAAAGTAATAGTGTCCATTTTTTAGCGCGTAGAAACCTCTGATGTAGAATCCGACCGGTCGCGTGAAGTTGCTCAGGTCTTGCGTTGTTGTCTCCATTGACAGCTGGCTTATTTTTTTCAATCTGAAGTACAAAAGGCCGTTCACTCCAAGTTAGTCTTTATAAACAACAATCTACAATCTATGTTACATAGGCTATCATACGTTTTGGAAGTCACTGAAAATAATCGACAAAAATCCTTTCGGAATGAAAAGCGTTAGTCAATAATTGCCGATGGATCTCTCTCAAAGTTTCATCAATTTCCCTCGTCTCAAGTTGAACCTATTGCAATCGAGCTGTCTTAAAAGGTAACGCATGGGCGCAGATGTCGACGATATTCCTTTCAAGAAAGCTCTATACACACTTGTTGGAAGGCGTGCAATGCAACACCAGTGTATCGTGAATAGTCCAGCCTGAACTCTGAAGAATGATGCGTACTATGCATATTTTTATAGCCAGTGCGGGACGTCAGGCAGTAGGATAATTATATTATAATCCCGAATGGACTCGTTAGTTAGGCTACCTTTCTCTGGTACACTAAAGCTGTAGCATAATTAGCGGTATCTGCAAGACGCGTCTCTTGTGGTGCAATTAAATAGCCAATCTCTTCATTGAGATATAAGATATCGCACATCTCTGAGTGTTGTGTATTCGGTTCAGAAATGATACTCCTGTATATATATATAGTTAAATGCAAAAGTACTTGGTCCGTGGCACATTTTTTTGTCGTTTTGTGTTTTGGCCCTGCTACTCCAGCACATCGGATTTGTAAAGAAATAATGATTATGTGGATAAAGTAAAGACTGTCAGGGGTATGTACATCCACACTGGGCGATCCTGTCGGAATTACAGCCCTTTTTATGTATAGTTTCCCCATTTTAGGGGTCAAAAAGTATTCTGAATAAATTCACAATATATATATATATATATATATATATATATACAATATATATATATATATATATATATTATTTTTTATAAAGTCGTCACATTTAATACTTGGTTGCAAATCGATTCCTCCGTCCTCGTATCTCATGCTTGTGTTCAGTTGTGTGCATACTTTCCTCGCGTCCTTTCCTCGCTCCTTAGCTCCGCCCAACGGAGGACGCGAGGATGCAAGGATCAGATACGAGGACGGAGGAATTGAGGCAACATGCATTAGGCAAATGGAATGTCCTTGCTTGTTCAAGCGTCAGTTTGAAGTGACGTAAATTACTAATGACGTGTTGCGCAGTTTCATCACCTGTCAGTGGACGTGTAACGGATTGTACCGTATTACTGTCTCGGAGTTTTTTAAAACGGGACAGAAAACGGGACGCACTGTTTTATTGGACGCTGTATCACTGTAAACTGGAATGAACAGTGGTGCTCGAAAGTATTCATACCCCTTCACTTTTTTCACACTTTATTGTGTTGTAGATTTAATTTTAAATGAATAAAATTGCCATTTTTGCCCATCAATCTCCACTCAATAACCCATAATTACAAAGTGAAAACATGTTTTTAGAAATTTTTGCTAATGTATTCAAAATCAAAAACTGAAATCTCTCATGTACATAAGTATTCATACCCTTTGCTTTAATGTATTTTTAAAGTATCATGTTTCATATTTGGTCGCATATCCTTTGCACGCCGTTACTTCCTGAAGTCTGTGACCCATCAACATCAAAAGACTCTCGATATCTTATTTTCAGGTACTGTTACAAGCGATACTATAACCTCTCTGCATTTGAATGGATCTCTATGGGAATTGGGGGTGAGACTAGATTCAGCTGTAAATTACACTTGTACAGTATGGAACACATGGCTGAATAAATGGCTGTAAGTTATCAGGTTCTGAGCTATCGAACGAGCCCCAAACCATCACTCTGTTGCCAGATATGGAGTAGATGTGGATGGATCACTTTAAGGGTTGTTTCTCCTGACTCATTTTCTTATAGAACTGTAAGCCTGGAAATTATTGATTGTCAGTCATAAACCCTGGGTTACTGAGCAGGTGGCGACTTCCTTGAAGGTGCAATAAAACAATTCACCAGGTGGCCTAAGAATCTACTGTTCTACCTGTAAATCCCGCGCAGCTAGACCAATGAGGGAATAGCACGGAGCGAAGGTTTAAGCGTGATATTTTCCGCTGTTGCTGTGGGAAAAGGTAAGAGTTTTGAAATGTTACTGTTCTTATAACCGGATGAGACTGCTTCTTTAAATTTGCGGGATCAGCTAGTAATTGGCCACGTGTCAGAGGAAACAGTACCACTTTGCTTCCCGCTCTAAGTCTGGTCTGCAGGCTGACCCCAGCTTATCCAAAAAGGCAGCCTGTGTATATTATATTAACTCAGCCACCAACGCTGATTCTACACTCATATGTATCTGACTCCAATTTAATTATTATTATCTAATTGCAATGTAGAATTTATAGTTGATTTGTTAAAGTGCTCTCATACTCTTGAACCTGTTCTCTGAACTGGATGCGCTGGTTCCACCGGGTGCTACATACGGCCGTTTATGTACACCACTCACGGCTGACTAGATGTCTGCATTTATCTCAGAGGTTGCGGAAGAGGGCACTTCATTAGGTATAGCCTATCCAAAAAGACTCAGGGACCCGAGAAGATAATATTGGCAACACCCGTTCTCAACATGTATAAACGTCATGCAGAGATGATCTAACTTAAGACATAGTTCTACGGGTGCAATACTCGTGATACATTAAGCTTAACTAGTCAATCTCCCTAGATCAGCAGAGGGGGTAACCCAGACTGAGGAAATTAATCAACTTATTACCGTGTTAACAGAGATAGAAGGTCTTTTTCAGAGAAACCACACAAATCACGTTTAACAGTTTACCAGGTAGGTTCTTTACTTTAAAATAATCAATTATGGTTACAGGTTACAACACAACATATTCAAAATAGAGTATAGAGTAAAATACTAAGTCATACCTGGCAATCGCTACACACAAGACACAAAGTGAGATGTGCGGGAGAGTCTGGCTACAGCTTTCCCAGAGTTCTCTGTTTCCTATGCTTATAACCCCAAATTCTGTGTTTGATCTGGCTGCGGACGGTCGTAAAACCATAAACTGGCCAAAAGGCTAATATTGCACTTTTCGTCCCCCCTCCAAGGGGGGTTGGCAGACAGAGTTTCCTGTGGTATAATTCCACAGCGGCAGTTTACTCCTGAGTTATGAAATATATATTTCCTCCATGTTGACCATTTAGGAAATATAGGCCATTGCACCACACACACCAAGACCATCAAAACGATATCAAACATGAATAGGTCTACGTTCGTGTTGTCATGAGAACCCCATCTCTGCATAGTTTTCAAATGTGATTAATATTAATGCCACAAACAGTTCCAGGATTCCTGTTGAGAACATTACATTATACCCTAGTTTCCCCTGTTCAGTCAGGTACATTAAATGTGTGTATCTACTCATGTAACACTTAGAAACTGAACAATATATACTTATTCCTCTGGAAAAAGAGTGTACAATGTATGTTCCAGTGTCAGGACTATTTCCAGTATATACTGTACAATGTAGCATAAATATTCATCACATTTTAAGGTTTTTATGCTTTTTGAAGACCAAAGCAGTCTGTTCTGTTATACCATGCTGTGTGGGCATTATTTGAATGAAAGGGATTGGATTGCAAGGCACTCTTGCATTGTCCGTGCGCGGGAGTTTCAAACAGACCAGGGTAGGACATTCTTGGACACCGTAAACCTTAGGCCAGATGGTCCCAGCAAACATCCCGGCACCAGATGCGTGACTTTACGGCTCTCAAAGATTACAAATATTGTCACTTCCTGGTATTGTGTTCTCTTTAGGTGCCCTGGGGTGTCAAATCCTGTCTTACATACCCACCACATTTATCTTTGCCTCTTCACACGGGACTTCCAACTCCACCGCCCTAAAAATATGAGCCACAAAAAGCCCAAAGTTGTAAACGACAGCTGGAATGACTAGACATTAGAGGTTGAAAAAGGCACTCTTCAGCACATTGGACAGCCTTGCAACCCTTTGACTCCTAATGACGCCAGGAACCCAGTTCTGTTCACAGGCTGTAAAAGCCCTGGGTTCTTGGAAAATATTCTGGACTGAAACAACACTGTATGTATAAAGCATCTTATGTATTTACATGTGAATAACTGGATAATATGATAAATGTGGTGGATTGGGATTAATACCAATTGAAATGTGAGGTATGTAAAAGTATAAGAGGGGGCAAAATACATGAGAAGGAATAAAGAATGTGTTTGGAAGGGGGATTGTAGGTTATCAGGGATGTGCTTGTCCACAGATCTGGATCACAGAGTGGCCATCACCTGGACCTCACCTGGTATCTAGATAAATGACAGGTAAAATCATAAGATCACGCGCCGTCGTACAAAGTATCTTATTGCTATCACTAGATCGGGGGGGAGTAGACTGCAGTTTCTCTTCCTGGAGGAGAAGGGGGGTCTCTTGGGGGTTAGATTTTATAGCCCTCTTCCTGGCCAGACCTTATTTGGACAAACAAAGGGAATTGTGGAATGTGGAAAGCCTGCCCAGGATTGCATTTAAGGGAAGTCCAAAGGGACATTCAGGGTGTATCTGCTTAACAGATCTCCTTGTGCTGTAGTGGCATCATAGTTCTTTCACTATGGGAGCATCTGCCTAACAGGTCTCCTGGTGCTGTAGTGGCATTATAGTTATACCCGTATAGGAGTATCTGCCTAACAGGTCTCCTGGTGCTGTAGTGGCACTATAGTTATACCCGTATAGGAGTATCTGCCTAACAGGTCTCCTGGTGCCGTAGGGGTACCATAGTTCTTCCATTCTGGAGTATCTGCTTAACAGATCTCCTGGTACCATAGTTATACCAGTATGGGAGAATAATCTTAACAGTTCTCCTGGTACCATAGTCACACTGTACGGAATCATTTGGTTATACTTTGTTGGTGAACCTGTTCATGTTTCTTTGTCTTAGCAGCATGTTATCCTGTGTTTAGCTATAGGTATTGGATGTGTTCATATTTGCTCTCACAGTCTTAACCAGTGATTATTATCATTAATAAATTATCCTATTTATAGACCTGATTTGTGTGGTCTCCATGACTCTAATCCATTTTATACCCTTTTCAGCCTAAATTACGACTGAATACTCAGGGGGACAATTCTGACCAAGGACCAACTGATCAGTGGCCTGGTACAGCAAAAGTCTTTTGTGGTGTCCTCAAGTTGGGAAAGCAACCAAGTTCTGCCAGCAAAACGGGATTGGTGGTGCATGGTTCTGGTGACTTGGTGTGAAGAGAACCCCTGGACGTTCTACGTCGGTTCTTGTCAAATTCGCCTTAAGGAGCCCTCTGAATGCACGCTGACCTGGGCTCACAACTATCTATGTAAAAGATAATGCATGTATTGTGTTGGTTAGACCCCCAACCTCTGTGTTCTCCTACGAACTGAGATTCAGCCATAGCGCTAATCCCGGGAGCATATATTGAGTAATGGTGGTACCCAAGGAAGAGTCGAGTGTAACCACTCCGAGCTCCAGGCATGATTACCAGAAACCAAATTCTAAATTCTAGTTTTATTTGGAGTCAGATAACTACGAGAGTAAAACATTTAACATTAGGCAACATATTTAGGTGTATGTAACACTGTGATATCAATGTTTTTTATCTTAAGCCACCAGAGGGAGCCAATGTGTATGCGTTATAATGTACAAAACTAATTTTATTCATTTTATGACATGTTTTGCATAGGGGTTTTGGACCCATAGATATCTACCCCCCTATACTGCTGAAAATATATAATTCTCACTGGGAAATTATGCAAAAGTGAGTTTTATGAGCCCAAACTGTTGATTTGTAGTTAAATATATCTTTTTTATTTTTATTTGCAGCAGTGCACAATTTAGCCATTTGGATAGATTTGGAGACACTAATGGACAACAGGATACACTGCTATATTTTGCATCATAGACCTTCACTAGTTCTGCATATCATCCTCAGATTTTGCAAAACTTGTGGACATGGAGTTTATGATCCAGGAAATGTATATATATTACCGATTTCACTTATGTAGCTCTCAGCAAAATAAAAAAAAACTATTTTTAAATTTTTTTCCCCAAAGTTTCTTTGCATTTGTGGCACTTTATTTTGACTTAAATTATGAAAATAAACAAATCTAAGTTTGTATTGTAAATGGTACACCTGTCTTCTTTCATTTAAGCCATTTACCAAGTTTATGTGATGCTCACACCTGGAGTTATAAAGCCTTAAACAGAGCACCCCTAAATAGGTGAAATTTGCCATCTGCGCCAAGTGGTTTAAACAAACATGTAAAAATACAGAGAAATCAAACTAATCTAACAGGGGAAGGCTATGTTAACTATGGAAGTGTGTGTGTGTGTGTGTGTGTCGTGTGTGTGCGCGTGCGTGCGTGCGTATGTGTGCGTGTGCGTGCATGCACGCGCCTGCGCACGTGTCCTTTGTCTCTGAACAAAGGGGAGAAAACTGCGCATGTAGGCCTGTGCAGCACAGTTGTATCTGCGTGGCTGAATAACCTAGCTTAGCAACAATTAAGTATCGGTCCAAGCAGTGCAGAAGACGGACGCGAAACTGCAGCTCCTAACCGATAACGTTACATGCACCAAATGACTCGTTACTCACTGAATACCGACTATATTAATATTGTTAGTAATGTGGAGAGTTGAATGAAGAATTAGCATGCAGGAAGAGAGAAACCATGTGGGTTCTGTCACTCTATGTGTCAGGGGGGAGTGATGTGTGATGTGGGAGGAGCCCAACGCAGCAAGGGGATTCATTTAGCCCTTAGACCACTAAGGCGGGAAACCCCGCAGATAAGGGAAGGAGACAAGACAAGGAACACACACACACCACAGCTACAGACCGGCTCACTGTTACACACGAGCCAGAAATAAAACGCCCTCTCGATAACAAGACGCACAAGAACAGGCAAGCAGCACAATGGCACAAACAAAACACACAGCAAACAAACACCGAAAACTAATGCAAATTAGTATACCAGGGCGAAAGGAACGGAGATCTAACGTTCCAAGGCTACTCAGACTCGCCGTAAAACACAAACCTGTCAATATACGCCCAGTCTTCCCCATAGGAAGACATGCACTAAAAGACGAAACCGGACCATAGTTCCGAACAAAATCGTCAAACTCCATGTACGGAGATAGGTGCCAAAAGGAACGAACAGGACAGGCTGCACCGGACAGTTACCGGCTAAAAGACCAAAACGAGTTAGAGAATAAAAGCCCTGCCTCTTGGTAAAGAGGAATGTAAGGCGGAGGCGAAGGAACAGAGATAACGTTCCGTGGCTACATCCACGGAGAAAACATTTTACAGACGAGCCGACGGAGCACCGTCGTCCCATAACTTTACTAGCAGAATGACTAATGCAAGTTTACAGGAAAACACACGCCCCAGCCTCCCAGCAAAGGGAAATGAAAAGAGGTGAAGGAACAGAGCTAATGTTCCGATCTTAAGAAACGCGCAATCCCGCGCAAACATGTCCACAACATCACCCAAGTTCCATATAAGGGGAGACTCACCCGGAGAACGAACAGAACTACAGTTCCGAACAAAAATCGTCCCACAGGTAAAAAGGGCGAAAGGACAGCTGCAACAAAAGACAAACGCAAGCTCAAACAAAAATACACGCCCTGCCTCTAAGAATAAATAATGCCCTAAAGTCAGTATGATAAAATGCCCTGTCTCTTAGTAAAAGGCAATAGATCTAGGTAAAAACGACAAACAAAGGACAGACCAGAAAGCGGAGACTGAAATGAGCACACAAAACAGGAATTAAACCTGACAGCTCAAGCACAAAGCCAAGTCCCGCAAAACTCCAACAAAAGCACAACGGAGCAAAATGGTCTCCTTAAAAACACTAGACCAAACTTACCTACTGGCTAAAACTTTAAAAGGGCTATATAAACCACACACAAAACAGAACAAGCAACAAACACTCACACTCAACAATCACAAACCACAATTAATCTCGAAGCCCAGAACAAAAGGAACATGGGCTTAAATAGCTCACCGGCAAGTATGTACAGCTGTGCAACGTATATGGGACTTCCTCGCGGGAAGAAGGAACTGAGCCAAAACTCCACCACCGAAGCAGCGCCCACTAGTGGCGACCGAGGAACACGACCGCAAGGGAAAAGGGTCATAAACCATGACACTATGTAGGTAGCCAATTCGAACAGGGTAAACACGGTGAACATAACTCATTAAAATAAACAGTAAATGGACAGATATAACCACACAGATTCACATTAACCCAATAAGACTAAACTAAACTGTAGCTACTGCCTGGAATGCTTAGTCAGTCTTACGGAGATACTTCCACCCGTGTTGTCATCTCCGGTGGTCGCTGTTGAGCTCCTGGGAACACACGGTCGTGGAATTGTGAATTGTGAGGTTTTCCAGCAGTCAGAGCCGGTGTCCTTTTCGCGGCGTTGGTGGCGATGACAGCTGGTCTCCCTCCAGTCGTCTGGGGGTGTCCCTCTCGCTGTTTGTAAAAGTTTGTTTTGCTGAAGTTTCTTGTGGTCAGCTAGCGCAGTGCTGCACGCACTCTAGTTCACACGGGGGATGAAGTAAACTTATTCACCGCAAGGCGAGCTAAGTCAGTGGCCCCTTGGAGAGCCACGTTCTCTGTGTTTTCACAGAAATCTCCTCAGCAATAGCAGAAATCCTCTGCGTTCTGCGAACCCCAGTATTAGGAGAACTCCACAGAATTGTGGGAGTTTCGGAGCTCTGAACGCCACCGTGTTGTGGGAGTCTCAGGGAAAAGTGACCAAGTCCGCTGGATGCAAGGGCGAGAAGAAAGGGGCGATGGTCGTCACTCAGTTTTATTAACTTGGTGGGGGGAAGGGAGCCTTCACACCGGTTCACTGTGTGATGAGGATTTTAAACGCCGCGCGCGCAGATGACGTCATCAGACGCTCCTCCATGTTCTTAAAGTGACAGTCAGTGGCTGTATCCCAAACCGCATACTTCCATGCTCCGAGCACGCATAGCGAGCATGCATCCATCTTGGAGTGCGAGTCCAAAAACTGCGGTAGTACGGAGCACGGATAAAGTACCTGGATGCGTGCTCCGTTTGTTCAAAATTCAAAGTATGCATCGACTCTTGCTCCGACCAGAAAAAATCCCATCATTCCTTTCAAGAAAAAAGTCAAGACCAAAAATTTACTATCATAATGGCGGATGACAGCACGGAAGGCATTGCCTCTCCCGTTGCCTTCTACAAATGTAAGTAATTTCAACATTTCTATGTGAACATTTTCACAAGTTTGAAAAGATCTGGCACAGCACTATTTCTGTTGGTGTTTTAATACTGAGCTAGCTCAATAATTAAGATAACTTTTAGCTCCAGTTAGTTAGCTTTCTTTATGTAAATTGGACTGCAATTTGCTCGGTAACAGCTATAACTGACTTGCTAGCGAGCTGGATATCAACCCTCTTACTAGCTAGCGTCACACTAGTTATCGTTAGTTAACTTAACTATAACACTAACGTCACTTGTGTTTAATGCTAGCTCATGTTAATATTTGGTATTGATGCATTATATTTTCTGGTTTTCCATTTGTGACACTAGGGACATAATGTTATGTGTGTGGCCCCAGCCATGGTCCCTCTTGTTGGGGAGCATCCCAATGAGTGCACGGATTGCCCGTCGGGATAAGCGGAAGTCTGGCTGGAGATCCTGGTCGTCATAAAAATATTTGGCAAGGATGGGGACATTGACATTGATCCTGCCATAGGTTGCAAGGCTCTCTCCCTAGAGACACATTTCCCAAGTATAATAAATATACTCTGCCTAACTTCAGTGCGTCTCTCTATTTGTGTAGTATTGACACCTAGTGGTTCAGATTGGAAACTTAAACGGGGAAAACTACATTAGGAGTTTGTAAATTAATAAAGTGCTACAATGTGAATGAACAGCACAATATGCGATGCAAAATAAAAAAAATTTTCATATACATTTTTTAAGTTTAATGATATGCAATGTTAACCAGTGTAGCTAGCTAGTCGGCTGTATAAGACAACCTACGTCGGTGCTGACAAGCGCAATTGTTCTACGAAGAGAAGCCCCCCTCTTCACCCCAGCTCTCCGGATGGCTTGCCTTCGTCGGATGCCGTTTTCAATAATGATCCGCCGTCTTACTCTGACAGCAGCCCGTCTTTTCTCTCTTTCAATGGAAAACCACCCCAGAAGCAACAGCACCACAAACATGGCTCCATTTCTACTAACTGCGTACCCAGTTGTTCACGCTCTGGTAAACAGCGCAAAAATAATCAAAACACAGACGATTGCTTACAATGCAAAGACAATTTTATTATGGGGTTGATTGTTTACTGAAAGGTATCCAATGATATAATGAATAGGCTGTCTTCCTAGCCATCCTTGCCTTCCACTGACTTTTCTGGAATAAGAACGCTAGCAAAAAGGATAATTCAACTGTTGTGGACATTGCTGGTTATATCAGAATATTTAATTAACAGCCGATACAGTAGCCTACAATGCCAGTTGATGTTATGCCTCTCAGGTTTATTTTTATTTTTTATTTTATTTTTTTTATTTATTTATTTCGGCACGCATATAGTCACACTTCATCACAATTTCTGTAATATGCCCTGAACAAACACAGTACCTGCCGAAAAGGGATATGGGAAAAAGCAGACTGCTTATCAAGGTCCCGCCCCAATTCCCAAATCAAATTTGAATGTTCACATTATACATTGTTTAAAACAGATTGTTTCATATCACAACAGCTTCATATCACAATTTGAATGTACATATCAACACAGCCATGAAAGTCAAAACCGCTTACAATGTTTTTGCACATTGTGACATTGTTTTCATTTCATGGTAACCCACTTTGTTTATGTTTGGTAGTCCCCTACCATCTTCCATTTTATCCCACGCTTGAAGACCTTCAATTCGTAGACAATTTAATCTCAACATTTAAACTGTTCCAAAGCTTAACCCCCGCAATAGATACAGAATGACCTCTGAGTGTAGAATTCATCAGCCTCTGCCTGCAAACCATGCCTCCCCCCAAGCCGTGTGTGTCACAACTTGAGAGGAAGCACGATTCACAAACAGAAATCGACGAATCATTCCACTTTTGTTTCATCATATCTTGTTCAAGATCTTTGAGTCTCTTTTCATTTCTAATTCTTTTTAAGGTTTTTGACACTGGTTTCTGATCCATAAAGTCACCACACATGAAAACATTTCTCTGTTTCATTTTTGCTAGTATTTCCCCCAGGCAATTGCTGAATAAATCTATTTTTGAACTGGGTGCTCTGTAAACACAGCATATAACAGTTTTTTTACCTTTCAGCATTGACAATTCAATTGTTACACACTCCATTACATTTTCAACGACCATTGACATGCTTTCCAGAATCTCAAAATGTATGCTCTCATCAATAAACAGGGCAACCCCTCCACCAGATTTGTTACTTCTGCTCTTACACACAAAATTATACCCTTCAAGGTGGAAGTCCATGCATTTCTCATCGTTCATCCAAGTTTCCGACACTGCAATGATGTTGAAAGTTTTAGCAAATGTCAATAGATAATCCTGTATCTGGCCAAAGTTGGCGTATAAACTCCTGCTATTGAAGTGGATTATTGACAGCTTTCCATCCATGCTAATGTCCTCGTTGAACTGGTCTTCCAAGTAATATCCACATTTGTTTATTCCATTATAATAAAAGTGTCTGTCCAGATCAACTTCTTCATTCGGGTCTTTTGATCTTTGATGCTGGTTAGATGCCATACTCACTTTTTCATAATCAGCAATTTTATCCACCAATTCATTCATTTTAATCAGTGAAGCTTTTCTTTTTGGTTGAACTGAGTTCATGGAGTATTCACATAGTTTTCACGTACCTTACTGTTCAAATTTCTCCAGCTCCTCCAACGCCCTGATCAGCACCGGTCTGGTATTTTCTGGAGATGACCCATTGGGTTTGATATAGACTTTACAGTTCGCCGTCCAGGTGTTTTGTAATTTTTTTCCTTTCTTCAGTTGATGAGCTTTCCAAGCGATGGTAGCGTTTACTTTGCTGAGATTTTCGTTGATAAACACGTTGGATCCTTTCAGCTTTTTACCCTGCTTCAGCAGAGCAACTTTGTGTTTCCTGCTTGTGAATCTCAGCACTACTGCCCGGGTTTCGTTGTCACAGCCTCCGTTAACTTTTTTCTTGGGAAGCAGATGGCAAGAATCCACATTGTCGAGATCCATGTCGATGTTTTTAGAGTTTAGAAACTCTGCCACCTGCACTTCCACAGATTGCATGTTTGCCTCGCTCCTGGGTTTAATCTCGAGACCTGTGATGATCACATCATTGAGCTTCCCGTGCTGTTCAAGCTCCTCCACTCTGATGGTCAGAGACTTTATCAGCTGGTCTTTCTTGACATTTTCCTCTTTGAGGTTTCGGAACTCCTTCATTAAGTCGTTCAGTTGGACCTTGATACCATCAAGGCTTTCCATGATTGCTGACAAGTCCGGTAGACTGGACTGGCTCGATTTGCCTGTCCTGTCTGTCTTGCCCATTTTCTTGGTTCAGTGGTTTTTTAAGGATTTTTAAGGATTTGCTATATGGTTTTCTACCGCCAGCTGTACCGTACAGTACAGCCTGATATTATTTCGCTGAGCTTATCATTCAGTTCTCTCTCCCCCACAGTTCACAGCTGTTGCCTTGAGCTGTTGCCTTGAGCTGTTGCTCCTTCAGTAGCTAGACTAGACTAGGTTTAGTCTACTTACTTGTCGGCATTTCCCCGATAGTTACGGGAAAGGTTAAAGGTTATAGGTCAGATGTCGCCACAAAGTGCGTCCCACGACTGAGCAAAACTTTCCGTGATACCGTACTTCCATGCTCCAGAGTGCGAGCTCCCAAGCCTTGAGTGCGTACTCGGGAGCACGGTAGTACGGTAGTGCGGAGCATGGAAGTATGCGGTTTGGGATACAACACTCTGGAGCATGGAAGTATGCGGTTTGGGATACAGCCAGTGTTTGTGTAAAGACTGTCAGCTGGCTGTTGGTCCCTACAGTACCTTTCCTCTGTGCACTGGTGTGGGAAATGTGACCCATAAAGTAAGTGCTCTATGAACTGCAAAGAAGACTGTGGTGTTGTGTGCCTGTTGCTGTTGACTAAGGAGGAGGATGTCTATATGCATTTTTTTTTTTCCTTTGACAGAAACACTCAGTGTCTGCCTTCTTCGGTGGGGGGGTTGTTCTTCCTCGCATAACTTTTAATGTTCCTCATTTCAAGAAAAGTTGCTTAACCTACTGTGGAGAAGCAGTACCACACTAACGTTAGATGACGAGTTCTAAAAGACATATGCACTCATCATCACAGAGAGTGACATCAGCATGCCTCATTAATACAGATAAGTTCGGTTTCGTTCACTGGCATGGGCTCACATTTACTTGGTGGCGCATAGTACAAGGCTAATGAATTGTACCTACATCCAAATAAGCGCGGCACACGCCAGGTGCCCCTCATACAAGCATTTTGAGTTTATTGCACTCTGTTCTCATTAGTTAAAATGCTTGACCATAGAATAAATAATTAATTTCTTCAATTTTGATATTTGTTGAGTCGATGGGATGTATAATAAAAAAAAAAAATTAAAAAAAATAAATAAATAAACAGAATTAAAACTAAAATTACTTTATTTGAGGAAATTATACACACTACATACTGATATGAAGCAAAAATAACTTTTACAGTGCACAAGCAGAAGCACATAACTTGATGAAATACTTCAAAACACAATATCTCAAATATAATAGCCTACGTATCTCAACAAACATTGCACACCAGTTATATTGCAGTAACATATATTGCACATTTTAAAATATATGCAATTACTTTTTTGTCTTTACACTTTTATTTTGATAAATTACTTTGTTATTTTATATTTTTTCACCGCCCTGTGCACTCAGACATTTTTTCCAATAGATGACGAACAAAATATATAAGCATACATTTGCATAAACATAGCATCAAGAACATGCCGGTCAATATATCTCAAGGAACACATCCAAGGTTTGAAAAATAATGGACGAAGCACGAACAATTTGTCGTCGTTGTTTTATCGCGTGGTTTAATTCATATTTAACAGACGATCACACCCAGGTGTATTTAAGTTAATAAAAAAATTGAATGAAAGACGAAGTCATTAATTAACAACACGCAGTATGCAATTCGTGTGTTTCTTTTTTCTTTACGTACATTATAAATAGCTACTGGGCCTATCTGTGTCTGAAAGCTTTGCTGGGTCGTTTGCAGTCCGATTTAAAAAGTCTTCTGGATTCCTTCTTGGTAAAGCATGGTTGATTCTCCTATTTTCTTGACCCTTGTATATATTAAAGGATGTTCATGTAATCCACATTTTAATCTAAACACAGAGCAAACGGTAGTCTATCTGAACAATAACTTTTACTTTGATTTAGGTACGTTTTTATGTCTAAATAGAGAAAAAAAGCATGTCTGAGGCTTATATTTACGACGAGAAATCTAGTAAATGTGTGGCTTGGTGTCCACACTTTCA
The DNA here is from genome assembly GCA_029718625.1 of Synaphobranchus kaupii. NCBI lineage: Eukaryota > Metazoa > Chordata > Actinopteri > Anguilliformes > Synaphobranchidae > Synaphobranchus > Synaphobranchus kaupii. The sequence goes on from CM056389.1 coordinate 22,386,146, forward strand.
CCAATTAGGAGCCTATTAAGCCTTTAATTTGATCAGTTAACTTTTCCTCTTTTTATGTAATCGTTAGCGTTATAACGCAGTGTTTATTTTAGACTTTTATTCTTAATGACATGCAAAGCTATTTCTGGCATAATGTGTTTTAAGAGGGTAAATAATCCCTAAAAACATGAAAAGTGTAATTAAAAAGGAAACATTAACAGTTGATTAAAATTCTGGGATGGTTGGCAGGTCAACTCAGGGGTCCAGTGGCCCGAGTTTGAGAACCCCTGTACTATTCCTTCAAATATATAAAAATAAAAACGGCAAATTACCACACAGGCTACATCCAGTGCGATTTTGTATCAGCTCGCGAGCTCCTATTATTTATCATTTACTGATGGGTGAAGTTTTTTTTCAGTTTCCTCAGGCTCTTTTTAATTTGCTCCAATATCTCGTCGCTTTTTAGAGAGTAGATAATTGGATTTAGAAGTGGGGGGATAGAGGCAGACATGGACGTGTTAATAATTCTGGTGTCCGTGTCAATGTTCACGTTGACCCAAGCCACGATATAAGTAACATTAATAGGAATGAAAAATATTGCAACCAAGATTAAATGTGCGGAACACGTTTTAAACGCTCTCCACCTACCCTCGGACGACTCAATGTTCAAAATTGCGTAGATAATAAAAATGTATGTCACAGCTATGAAGCCAAAAGGAAGGAAATGACAATGATGCATTACCAATGCTTACAGGGACGCGCCGCCATGTTGGAGGACCAACTCTAAAGAGATGCTTAACTTTACTAGTAGTGTTTGCTACTCCATGAAACGAGTCAATCTTAAAATGGTATCTAACGTTAGCTAACGCTACTATGATTGCTGTCCTACAATGCCAAACTTCTGCGCTGCGTATTGATGTGCGACTAAAGCTGGGAAAAGGGGAAAATGTCCTTTTACATGATAATCTGAGTACCCACCATAGTAAGCGGCCAGGCAGGGTGAACAAACTAAATTTTACGACCAAAAGAAGAGACTGTTGGTTGAAAGCACTGAGGAGTGAGCTGAATTTAGACAGCAACCAGTAGCTACAGCATAGACTCGGATGATTAATAAATTATGTGTTATGGACAAATTATAACGTTATCCAGTTAATATATACATAACTAGCTGGCCTAATGTACGTTTATGTGTGTAACTGCCCTTGGTTGACTTAAAGCAGGACGCAGAGAGTCTCGACTGATGCTCCACAGTTGTATTTTATTCTCTTCAGCGTATCGAAGCACCGTGAAAACTAGATAGATACGGAAGCAGTGTCAATACATGCCCATTCTAGCTTCACGAATCACCAAATCGAATATTCTTGACAAACAAAAGGGAAATAGAACTTGGCTATTCGGTCTCACAGTGTGAATAAACAACAAAAACATTTCCATCCATAATAACGAATATCTCTCGCTTAAATTAGACAGATCCTAGCTATAGCCTAATGGTAACAATACAGGGCTAAGCAAGGCTAACTTCATAACGTTAACGTTACCTCATTCCGCTGACCAAGGGTGTTAAAACAATCTTCTCCGCTAAGGACAGGTAGATATTTCACAATAAATTATCTTTATAAATGGATCGTGTTCTTATCTTTGTCACACTTTCTTTTATGCTTTCACCATAAGTGCGCTAAAACCCATGCGGTAAAACTATAGACAAAGCGGAAGTTCTCATCTCCGCTTTGTACGGAACATTAGATAAGGCAAGTCTGCCACCTATAGGACAACAAGGGTAACAACGTAGAGTTAGGTTCACTCGAAAACAAACTTATAATACATAGCCTTTCCAAAAGGAATAATAAACAACTTCCAAACAGGAGATGAAACAAAGGAAAACTCTACCATTATTTAAAACTACTGTTGACTCTAGGACATTTAAGGCAACATAAAACAGCAGACTAGTGGCCATTTACACTCCCACCAAATCCTGCTATGAAGGACAACTTAAAAAATGAATGATGAATACAGGATTTCTAGATCGATATATGACTATTTAGCTATATCAATAGAGTGTATGTGGTGTAGCGTGAGTTCTAGTCACTCTCAAGAAGGAGCACTAATTTCTGTACTGGTCTCTCGATAATGGAAGGTTTGGATGAATGACCTTGGTTGAGCTTCCCTGTTTGAATCTTGACTCTTCGGACCAGACCATCACTCTCTTGAGTGACCTCGACTACCTTTCCTAGTAGCCACTGGCTTCTTGGGAGGTTGTCGTCTTTGATAATGACTATGTCATTTGTCTTGAGGTTACGACGAGGTACATGCCACTTCTGTCTGGTGGAGATGTTCAAGAGGTACTCTTTCCTCCAGCGGCCCCAGAACTGCTCGATTAAGTACTGAACTCTGCGCCACCTCTTAGTTGCATACATGTCCTCCTTCACAAATTTCCCAGGGGGTGGCAGAGCAACCTTTGACTTCATCATGATGAGATGATTAGGCGTCAACGGTTCTAGAGCCTTTGGATCATTGATTCCGTCTATTGTCAGAGGGCGGCTGTTAACGATGGCTATGGCTTCATAGAACAATGTTCTAAGCGAAGCGTCGTCAAGTCTCCCTGGACACTGTGCGAGAGTGCCATTCAGTACATTCCTGATGGTCCGGATCTGGCGTTCCCAGACACCGCCTGCATGGCTAGCTGAGGGAGCATTGAAGACAAAATCACACTGCTTGTCAGCTAGGAACGCTTCCAGTAGCTTGGTGTCACACTGTTTGAGCGCCTCTCTAAGTTCATTTCTGGCTCCTACGAAGTTTGAACCATGATCACAGTGAAGTTCACGGACAGCTCCTCGGAGGCTGATGAAGCACCTCAATGCATTGATAAATGCATCCGTTGATAGATCTTCGAGCATTTCGATATGGACAGCTCGAGAAGCGAAGCACGTGAAGACCAGGCCGTACCTTTTATATTCCTTACGAGCCTTCTTGATTATGAAAGGACCAAAGCAGTCCATACCGCTGTACGTAAAGGGCCCTGAAGCTTCAACACGCTCCTTAGGGAGCGCGGCCATTTGCTGTTCTTCTGTAGGACGTCGAAGTTTCCTGCATTGTACGCAGTTGTGTATCAGTTTGGCCACTAGTTTGTTCCCACTGATGACCCAGAAGCCATTTGCTCTGAGCTCCATCTGGGTTTGGCCTCGACCCTGGTGACAAATCTTGGCATGACAGTGGGCCAGAACCAGCTTAGTGATATGGCTATCCTTCGGAAGGATTACTGGGTGTTTTAGCTCCTGTCTGAGAGATGACTTCTTCAGTCTTCCGCCGACACAAAGGAGTCCTTTGTGCAAGATAAGGTCAAGGGAGAAGAGAGGGTCAGAACTTGGAAGTCTCTCTCCTCTCTGAAGGGTCTTAACTTCTTGGTGGAAGGCTTTCTGATGGACGAGCTTGATTATTGTTTCAGTAGCTCTCTCCCGTTCTGTGATGGTCACTACCTCACTGCGGTATTTTTGTTTAGATCCCAGTCTTTTGATTCTTGCGATCACGTTGAGGAGCTTAGTCCAAGAAGAAATCTGACCTAGCCGGTCAAGAATGTCTGCACAATCATCGAGTCTGGTCGCACATGCCAGAGCCGTCTTGACCTCGGGATCACCTATGAGTAGCTCCGTTGTGGAGTTGGGCTTTGTGTGCACTTCTTGCTCCCAAAGAAATGTTGGTCCTTGAATCCAATTTGATGAAGAGATTTGCGTTGCTTGAAGGCCTCTGGAGGCATGATCTGCAGGATTTTCTGCCGTATCCACGTGATGCCATTGGCAGGGGTCTGTGTTTTCCCTTATCAGCTGAACCCGGTTTGCGACAAAGACGTGAAACCTGCGTGCGTCATTGTTTATGTATCCCAGTACAACTTGGGAGTCCGTCCAAAAGAATTCTTCGTCAATTTTCATTTCAAGTTCGCGCTTCAACGTGACACTTAATCTAGTTGTCACTACAGCTGCGGAGAGCTCCAACCTTGGGATGCTCATGACCATTGTTGGTGCTACCCTGGCTTTGGCCATCGCCAGACTTGTGTGGACTGCACCTCTGTCATTTTTGCATCTAATGTATGAACATGCGCCGTACCCCTTGCTACTGGCATCGGAGAAGTGATGCAGTTCAATTTTGACGATGTTTTCAAAGTCCTGAGGGTGGTAGCATCTAAGGATCACGACTTCCTTTAACGACTGGAGTCCAATTTTCCGCTCCTCCCACCGTGGTCCTAGGTCATTTGGCAGGGGATCGTCCCATCCAGTGCCCCTGCGGCATAGCTCTTGTAGGATACACTTTCCACTTAGGACGAAAGGTGCTACGAGCCCCAGTGGATCGTACAGAGAGGCAACAACCGACAGGATACCCCGGCGGGTAGGAGGCTGGTCCTTCGCACTGGTGTTGAAGATAAGTGTGTCATTTTCTATTGACCACTGGATGCCAAGCGCACGCTCTGTAGGGGTCACATCCTGTTTGAGTTCGAGAGTTTCCGTGGACGACGCCCTTTCTGAGGGGTTCACGCATTCGAGGACTGCCTTCTGATTAGAGTCGAACTTGTGAAGACGTAGTCCTCCTCGTTTGCATAGTTCCTGTGTGCTGATGATTAGATCTTTGGCTTCCTCGACTGACGCGATGCTGGTCAACCCATCGTCGACATAGAAGTCTTTCTCAATGAAGGCCGACGCCGATGGGTAGTCACTTTCATGCTGCCGTGCCAGATACTTCAGTCCGAAGTTGGCGCACCCCGGAGAGGAGGAAGCTCCAAAGATGTGGACGGTCATCCTATAATCCTGCGGTTCCTTCTCCATATCTCCACCCTCCCACCATAAGAACCTTAGATAGTTTCGGGATTCAGGCGTGACGAGGAATTGGTGGAACATTCTTTCCACATCGCAGATTATGGCTATGTTCTCCTTCCTGAAGCGACAAAGGACTCCTACTAAGGGATTGATCAAGTCAGGGCCAGTGAGTAGAGTCTCATTCAGGGAGACACCGCAGAACTTAGCCGAGCAATCAAAGACGACTCTTAGCTTGCCGGGCCTTTTGGAGTGGTAGACGCCGTGATGGGGTAGGTACCAGGCAGTCTCTCTCTCGGTCGATGTGGGCGTCAACTCTGCATCACCCCGGCTGATCATTTCCTCCATGAAGGTTTTGTAGTGGTCGTAGTACTGTTCATTGGCCTTCAGCTTCTTCTTTAGAGACTGGAGGCGAATGGTAGCTAGTCTCTTATTGTTTGGTAGTGAGGGCGGATTGACATTTTTGAAAGGGAGGGGCATTTCAAGGTGTCCATCCTTGTGTCTGATGTTGTCACTGAGGAACTGTATGAACTGGACATCGTCCTGGGACACATACTTCTCCTCACAAGCCCTTTCAATGAAATCTGACTCCAGAGCCTTCAGAACATCAGTGACTGGAGGGGTTGGGATTTCCTTTACTGTGACTCGATGCACAAAGCTTTGGCTTCCCTGCCTGTCTAGATGGGGATTGGATGAGCCTATTATGCTCCAACCGAGCTCAGTCCGCTGTGCGAAGGGTTCGTTCTCACCACCTATGACAGCTTCCAACGGGGCCAGTGCTGATGGACAGTTATATCAAATTAACAGTCCCACCTCACAGTCTTGGGGTGATGGTAGCTTATCTGCTAAATGTCAGAGGTGAGGCCACATTTGTGCAGTTTTCTTTGTTGGGATGTACGACTTATCCACCGGGATGAAACTGCGAGTGTAAGCCTGGTTTACTTGAAGGTGTTTTCCAGAATGGAGTCCTCGAACTCGTAGCCCACGGATGCTCTTACTTGGTAGGACTGTATCAATGGCGGTCATAGTGCTAAGTTTTAGCTTCACCGGTTGGGCTTCCACATTTAGGTCATCAAGGAGGTCTTCCAGGATGAAGGTTGAATCACTCTGTGTATCAAGTAATGCGTATGTGAGGATTTCTCTCTCTGGCTCTTGTCTTGAGGATACCAGGACTGGGACTATGCTTGAAGTGGCAGGGACATGCTGTGTTGACGCATGAGATGTGACTTCGTGCACTTCCTCAGCGTCACTGTTGTCTGCAGATGTGGAGTTACCTTTCATTTCTTCCGTTGTTTCTTGTCCCCTCTCTTCGTGTAGGCAGGTTGGATGTCGACGATTACAGATGCTACAGGTGTACCGCCTTTTGCACTCCTTGGAGACGTGCCCTTTCCTTAGGCATCCAAAACAAAGGCGGTTTTCATGGATGAACGCTTTCTTATCTTCCATAGTCTTCAAAGCGAAGGTAGGACATCTGCCGATGCCATGTGTTTCATCCTTACATACAGAGCAAGGCGGTTTCACCTTAGAATGGGATGTTCCTCCTGTCTCTCGGATGGAGTTCCTTTCTCGAGTGCTGGTGTTAAGAGCTCTAGCTCTCTTGGAAGATCTTTCGTCGGTACTCTTGGCGTTCATGAGGAATGGGGAGGCAATAGGATTGCAGGCTATCCGGACCTCTTTGTTTAAGAACTTGGTGAAGTATGCAAGGTCTGGGTACTTCCCGGAGTTGTCAAGTTGATCTACCACGATCCGGCTCCACTTCCGCACAATCCATTCCGGTAGCTTCTTAAGCAACTTGTGGTTCTCTTCGCAATCATTTAGGATAGCCAGCCCTTTGACATGGGGTGTTGCCTCTGCACATCCCTGCAGAAAGTCTGCAAATTCTCTGAGTGCCAGAGGGTCGGTTGCGTCAATTTTAGGCCATTTGGCGAGTTTGTCTCGGAAAGCTCTTTGTACTATAAAAGGGTTCCCATATCTCTCTTGGAGGACTTTCCAGGCTCCCTTGTACGCATCGTCTGAGCTTCGGTAGAAGAATCCTTCTACAGCCTTGAGTGCTTCTCCAGTAAGGTACGTTTTCAGGTAGAACATTTTCTCACTAGCTGGGATGGGTTTCTGATCGATAAGAGCCATGAAAGACATCTTCCAGTCTACGAATTTGATGGGGTCACAATTAAACACTGTCGGTTCGGGCACGGGTAGGCGATTTATGCTTAGTGAATTCGCTAATGCCTGGACTAGGCTGGAAGTTTCCTCAGGTGCTGTTATTCCCAGGGATGCTGGTCGAGGTTGGAACGACATGGCCTTTGGGTTTAGCTGAGCTGCGTGTTTAATCTCTTGGTGAGCAGCGTCCGTTTTGTGGTTCCCATCATCCTCATTATCACTTCCGAAACTCTCGTATGCTCTAACTCGAGCTGCAGCTACCTGAACTTCCTTATCTGCTTGCAACTGCACTAGCTTTGTTCTTTCCTCTTCCAGCTCTATTCGACTATTTGCCCGTTTTTGCTCTATCTCTGCCAACATTTTTGCTTCTTCAAGTTTCAATTCACTTTCCATTCTTGTGAATCGTGCTTGCTGAGCCTGGATATCTTTCATCACCTTTGCTTGTTCTCGTTTGGCTGCAAGTTCTGCTTCTGCGTCTAATCGTTTGCTGGAGCTATTGGAGGCTGCACTGGAGTGGTTATTAGATTTCTCTGATGTCTCCGAGACTACAGTTTCAGTTTTGGTGTAGCCGAAGACGGACCCATATTCAGCCTTGTTTAGTGCCATCCTTACTCTGACTTTCTCAAGTTGTTCATTATAGTTCTCGTTAATCGTTTTTAGTCGCTTGTTCACAAGGTCAAGTATCTCTTCAGTCGGAATATTGCAGGCGTCCATTTTATTCGCGATATCTGGAGTTGTAGTACGGTTACGTGTAATGGGCTCATACTGACGGCGTACTATATCATATCTTGTTTTGATTTCACTTTGGATTTTATCAAGGTCGTCTGGAGAGCAGAGGGCCTTCAATGTTGACCTACTCTCTTTCGCTGTCTGCTTCCAGGACTCATAAGCCTTATTAAAGGCATTCTCATGTTTTCCGGCATTCTGGTAGTGCATCTCTTGGCCCCTTTCTGTTAGAGCCCTTTGGCGGGATTCTGGCTTGTCTTGAGCCTCTAAGGATTCGCTCTCCTCTAGTTCACTGCTCACCTCCTTTTCCTGGAGCGATTCGCTCTCCTCTAGTTCACTGCTCACCTCCTTTTCCTGGAGCGACATTTTATATGATTTGTGTACCTGGTTTGACTATTTGACTGCAAAATGTAGTTGTCATATGCCTGGGATAAACCTCTGTGAGTAGCGACTTTAACTCTATGATGGGTGATACTACTCTCACTTTGAAATTTAGATTACTATTTGGACACTGTAGGGATTTCAGTACAAAGGAGAAATGATTTAGAGTTATGACCATAAGTTAGGGGGGAGCTAAACAACTGGACAATTTCACTCTTAAAATAGCCTAGCGTTAACTTATAAGACAATACATTCAACTTTGCCATAGGCTACTATAAACTTGTACTTATTCTCGCAGCTGGAAGGAAGGTCCCTTTCAACCTTTAAAATATTGTCCACTGTGAAAGATTTCAATTTCAAAATGGTTAATCATATAGCCTACTTGCATGTGTAGCTCCTTTAAGGTCTCTGATTACAGTCTCTTGCTGAACCTGTGGTATATAGGCTACTGTGATACGTTGTCCTCTTCCAATCTTGCTTGGAGGTGGGTGTCGATTAGATCAACCGTTCAATGGCTGGATGGTGATCTAGCGTAGATTCATTGGAGGATGACAACAACGCTGACTTGACGAACGTCTCAGATGTAGCATTGAGTTTTCACTGTAACTGCCCTTGGTTGACTTAAAGCAGGACGCAGAGAGTCTCGACTGATGCTCCACAGTTGTATTTTATTCTCTTCACCGTATCGAAGCACCGTGAAAACTAGATAGATACGGAAGCAGTGTCAATACATGCCCATTCTAGCTTCACGAATCACCAAATCGAATATTCTTGACAAACAAAAGGGAAATAGAACTTGGCTATTCGGTCTCACAGTGTGAATAAACAACAAAAACATTTCCATCCATAATAACGAATATCCCTCGCTTAAATTAGACAGATCCTAGTTAGCCTAATGGTAACAATACAGGGCTAAGCAAGGCTAACTTCATAACGTTAACGTTACCTCATTCCGCTGACCAAGGGTGCTAAAACAATCTTCTCCGCTAAGGACAGGTAGATATTTCACAATAAATTATCTTTATAAATGGATCGTGTTCTTATCTTTGTCACACTTTCTTTTATGCTTTCACCATAAGTGCGCTAAAACCCATGCGGTAAAATTATAGACAAAGCGGAAGTTCTCATCTCCGCTTTGTACGGAACATTAGATAAGGCAAGTCTGCCACCTATAGGACAACAAGGGTAACAACGTAGAGTTAGGTTCACTCGAAAACAAACTTATAATACATAGCCTTTCCAAAAGGAATAATACACAACTTCCAAACAGGAGATGAAACAAAGGAAAACTCTACCATTATTTAAAACTACTGTTGACTCTAGGACATTTAAGGCAACATAAAACAGCAGACTAGTGGCCATTTACAATGTGCATTATCTTAATGTTAGGAAGTAAAAAGTGAATTAGCTAATCGCTAGGTTTAGCTAATGTTAGTAGCTAGATAATTTGTGTGAACGACTGCTACGCCTGCGAAACATTAATGTTAACCTAATGCGATACGTTAAGCATATTGTGAACATCAAAACAGTGTTAATTTGAACTATTATTACATTGATAGGGGTGCTACGTTGTACGATTTCTCAAAAATAGATTGGATACCGCCTGTAAACATTACCTGCGCTGGTCAGGCAGGGTGTGAGCGATATGAGAGAATCCAGAAGAGGGTGAAAAGAAAATGTAACGTAACATTAAGCACAAAATAATAATGCATTTGAAAGTAATAATGAAAGTAACGGTAAATGTACTTTATGTGTTGAACTGATTCGCCTTTTATCCATCTAGCTAAAGTATGTTGCTGAAGTAGGCTACTGTAGCCTACCGTTAATACTTTAACATGTAACATATCACTTTGACTCCTTATAATATTTGTTTATGTTGGTATTATTGTTTTGTGATGTTGTGCACTGTATATTTTGTGTACATTTTTATATTGTTGAGCTACCTGTAAGCATCGCGCAAAGCAAATTCCGATCATGGCAATAAAGGAAAATAAAGCAACCTCCTGATTAAATGTGATAGCCTATAAATTTGGTTTGCATAACATTATGGCATTTGGACTCCAACAACGCCGTTGGCGTAAACAAGTGGGTGTGTCTGACCAAATTGTGACGCAAGTGACAGGCCTCATTTTACTAGAAAGTCTCTGAGCAGCCAGGATTTGTAAACTTTTCTTTTAGGGAGGGGGGAGTTAATTGTGTTATTATTCTTGTTTATTATTATTATTATTATTAGGCCATGAAAGGTATAATAATAATAATAAGTAAATTATTAAGTAACACTGTTTTAGATGTAGCTAACGTTAGCTAATATAGCCTAGCCTAATTGCTGTATCTTGCTGTCGCTTCTTGTTGGTTTTATTAGCTAACGTTATTAACTTTTTATTTATTTGACGTCTAATGTCACCCTTCAACCGTGAGGTAACGTTAGCTATCTAGCAAAAGTTAACAGCCAAATGAAGTTAGTTTAACTTGATAACTTACTGGAATGTTACATAAATGTTACATTCAGAGAGTTAACATTAGTTAATCCTCATGAATGGATGTTTTATATCTTTCTTGCTATTGTCACAAACGTGAACATCTGTGTTATCTGAGTGTTATTTACTAAATTAGAAAAACGATGACTAAAACAGCAATTAAAGGCCTTATGATTACGGTCACTTCTTAAAGTTCAAAAACAATAGTTGCAGCAGTTTTTATTAATAGTCAGTGTTAACATTATTCCAGTGAGTCATATATATTGTACGTGATTCAATAACGATTTCATATTGAGTACACCTGAAAAATATGGCTTTATTACTTTCCCAGATATTAAATGCCTAATGTTAGGACAATATGCTTTATTGGCACAGCATTAGCCTACTTATTGAAGTTGTACATTAGTATTAGGCGATGAAAGGTATTATTCGTAGTAATAATAATAATAATAATAATAATAATAACTAGATTAACAATTCCTAAAGAAATTGTAGGTGTGGTTGCTTCACAAATATCAATGGCTGGAAATGGCATAGAAAGATGGTAATATGGTATAGTGTGAGGTGGAAAATAAAAGGTGGAAATGGTATGAACTGTTAATGCGGTATAAAGGGATCTAGTGAAGGTGAAAGTGTTAAAATATGGTGATGTAGCCTATTTTGTGGTAAGTAGTCTAAAGAACCTGGAAGTGATACAAAGAAGTAATGTATTGTGATAAAAGCACGAAAAGGTAATGTCAAATCATCTGGGATAATATTGTTGGGTCATAACAGTGTTGTAAAGGAAGGCATTGTTAATGCCCAATTTACTGCGTCCTGTGTACTAACATACTGCTTACTGTAGTCTATACTGCAGTGACATGCAGTATGCGAAATTAGCTCTATATAAACCTGGACATAAGTAGCCTAGGCTATATCATTTCCTTTACACCCTTTGGCTATATCATCTGGGGATATTCAGAACACTCAATTTGGCCGTGCAGGTAATGCTAGCCTAATTTAACAGCTTTTCAAAAAAACGTATACTCAGCTGGCATACTTAAATAGTAGTGTGTGCTGATTCTGACTATTCGGACACAGTCGTAGTTGTGTTTGTAGAAAAATATGGGTTCATACAATTTTTCCCTATGTTTTAACCAAATGCTCATCTACTGATTTCTCCACTTTATTAAACAAACTCTGATTCCGATTACAGATCTCACCATTTTGTGAAGTCCAAACCACATATCTTGTGCTGAATTCAGCGTTCTATTAACCTACCTAGCATGCAGCTATCTAAAGCAATAACATAGGCTATCGTTTGGCTAATAGTAACTTAGTTTAACGTTGTTCACTCGCATAAACTTGAGATTATAACCCAGTCATGTGTAGTGGATAGTTTATTTGCTGTCTATGTCATAGTCGATTGCATTTTGGTAACGTAGTCTACTGGCACCTTGGCATTTTCATGCAGAGTGAAAGGTTTGTTTTTCCTGGTAATTAGCTTAACCACAGTAGCCTAGCTGGCTTATGCTTTTGCCTGTATGCTTTTGTCTTTTGTCTGTTGTCTGTGCTAACGCGAGTTGTCTGTGCTAACGGTATTAAGACATAAATCAGAATTCGTTGAATAATGTTGAATGGAGTGATTAGTAGGCTAGATGAGCATTTAGCTAAAACATAGGCAAAAATTTAAACAGCGCTAAAAATATGTTTTGTTAACAATTCAATTGTAGCCTATTTTGTAACTTAGACAACATAACGTTACGTGACAGCATTTGGATTTGGATCAGAGACGGGAAGCATAGGAGGCATTTGCTATGTTTCATTCGTTTCACCTGAAACAAGCCTCTCAACTGAAAGGGGCCTCGCCTCAATCATAAACTGAAAAAAAAAATATATATATTAAATTATATATAATTTAAAAAAATTAAAATCAGTGAATAAAAGAACCGCCGACCCTGTAGTTTTCCCATTCAGTCACTGTTCCTTACTCAAGCTATTTCAGTGCTTCTCCTTATTTTTCTAGTCTATGGATCTGCAGATACCACAGAACTGTGGCAGTCTGGCAGGTAGGCCTATTCACTTGACTATTTCTGACCCACAGCAAAACACTTGCTGATAGCTACGATGTCAGAATGATCACATACAGATACAGTAGATTCATAATACAACGGAACAGGTATGTGCATAATTCGGATAAAATACGTAGCCCAATGTATTTATATACCTTAAAAAGTAACGTTACGTGTGTTTTTACATAACAGCAATGTAGGCTATTACAGCCGCGATAGCGCTGTGGAAACATCAACGTTGCTGGGCAGTGGCAAAATGGAATAAGAATCTCTTCAACATTCAACGGAAACCAGTTGTATAATCGTTACAAAGTAGGATATTTGGTTCCTTAATCTGTTTATCAGAGATTTGTAGAAAAAAATGTTGACGTTATACCGAAAGTAGCTAGGCTACATTGGGTAGGCGTAGCCTACGCAAAGGAAAATGCACCGAATGTTTATTTGTAACAGTTTCAACTTTTTAATAATAGCCTATAGGCTAGCCTATATCGGAAAAAAGTTTTTGTGGTGTGTAGAAACGGTACATTTTATGCATGTTATTGTGTGACTGTGGCAAGATGGTTATAAACGGGTTTGGGCTATTTTATCGTGCAGTGCAACTATTTTATCGTGCAGAGGTTGATGTGTGGACAAGTGGCGACTCTGCAGCAATCCTGCATTGGAATTTTGAGAGTTTAAAGTTGTTTACAATTTCAGAGAAATTTGAATAGGCTACTATAATTGGGACATTGACGACTAGGCTAGCGCCGTAGATAGGGCTAATAGACTGCGTGTTCGTTCATTGCGCTTGATGCAGCATTTGTTGTATGGCAATGATTATTATTTTTGAAAGCTAAAGTGAGTATGATCATTTCAGTTGTAGACGGTAGTAGGCTACGTCGTTAGCTATTGAATTTCTCGTCTGCATTTTTCCAAGGTTGTTGACAGAACGTTAAGTGATTCAAAAATCAGCTCAATCAGCATTCTCACCGTGAGCTAGCCTACTGCACGTGCCCATTAATTTTTTGGCAATAAAATGTCAAATATCTCAAAAAGTGTATATGCTATAAAGGTAAAAAGTAATAGCAACCTGGAGGGGGTATAAAGGTATAATATGAGGTATGAATGGTGTCGATGGTGTTAATGGTGTAGGAGGAGATAGGTTTTGAAAAATCGGCGGAAGAATAATAACGTCAGTCTGAGCGATAACAGTAGGTGTGGTTTTTCCACCACACCTAATTGTTATTGTAAATCCCGCGCAGCTAGACCAATGAGGGAATAGCACGGAGCGAAGGTTTAAGCCTGATGTTTTCCGCTGTTGCTGTGGGAAAAGGTAAGAGTTCTGAAATATTACTATTCTTACAACCGGATGAGACTGCTTCTTTAGATTCGCGGGATCAGCTAATAGTTGGCCACGTGTCAGAGGCAATAGTACCACTTTGCCTCCCGCTCTAAGTCTGGCCTGCAGGCTGACCCCAGCTTATCCAAAAAGGCAGCCTGTGTATATTATATTGACTGTCAGCCACCAACGCTGATTCTATACTCATTAGCGATGGGGGTTTTGGCTTTTTTTTGGTACACGTTTACACTTATAATGTTGGCGTGTATCCGCGGTTAACCGTAACATTACGTCATAGCGTAAGCGATGACGTCATAGCCATAGAGGCCAACGATACTGGTCGGAAACTTGGGTAGCTGCAAGTAAGTAAGCAAGCAGTTATGAAAGATTAACGTTAGGAGGTAAATATAGGTTAGAATATACTTTACTGTTTCAAAATGTTTTCCTAAAATAAACTAGTGTCATGAAATTCAAATAAAACAGTCCAATCACGGAGTGTTTTTGTTATTGTCCACCGGCTTGGGACTGAGTATGATGGCTCAACATACTCCATCAGAGACCGAAAGCCTGGCGCATCCAGTTCGCTTAACGGTCTTGTGTCTTTCACAATCATATCCGCGATCAGCTGGGTGATTTTCGCAGCTCTCTGTGGAGTGCACTTGTAGAAGACGGAGCCTATTCGGGGTTGGGTGCTAACATTACCCATCTTGTTCAAAATCTACGTTTGCGTGTTTTAATCGCAGATGATTGTTCATTGAGCTGGTACTCCCCCCTTTCACACTTAAAACAATGTTACCGAGTTGCCGTCGACTTGTTTTGTAAAATAATTCTGGGCTTTAGCTTTTCCGCCGCTCATTTTGATGCTTTCACTCAAATTCACTGACTCACTCCCGCATTTTTTCCATCAACGTTAGTTATGTTGACGTGATTTACGATCAAGATATATTTAAATGCTTTAGATATATACATAATATTGTACGAGGAACAATTATAGCCTACGCAACATTTAAATAATTAATATGATTAAAAAAATATTTTAAAAATGATTTTAAGATTTCGGTTAATCAGTCCTAAACGGATAGTGATTAATTTTTGTGTACACGGTTAAACGTGTACACGACCCCATCCCTAATACTCATGTATCTGACTCCAATTTAATTACTAATGTCTAATTGCAATGTAGAATTTACAGCTGATTTGTTAAAGTACTCTCGTACTCTTGAGCCTGTTCTCTGAACTGGATGCGCTGGTTCCACCGGGAGCTACATACGGCAGTTTATGTACACCTCTCACGGCTGACTAGATATCTGAGTTTATCTCAGAGGTTGCGGAAGAGGCCACTTCATAAGGTATAGCCTATCCAATAAATCTCAGGGACCCCAGAAGGTAATATTGGCAACCCCCGTTCTCAACTTGTATAAACATCATGCGGAGATGATCTAACTTAAGACATAGTTCTACGGGTGCAATACTCCGTGATACATTAAGCTTAACTAGTCAACCTCCCTAGATCAGCAGAGGGGGTAACCCAGACTGAGGAAATTAATCAACTCATTACCTGTTAACAGAGATAGATTGTCTTTTTCAGAGATACCACACAAATCAAGTTTAACGGTTTAGTTTACCAGGTAGGTTCTTTACTTTAAAATAATCAATCATAGTTACAGGTTAAAACACAACATATTCAAAATAGAGTATAGAGTAAAATACTTGTGTCACCTCATATTTATACTCCAGTGAAAGTGAGCAGTCATGGATTACTGCTTGAAAGTTCCTAAACACTCTGATCAACTTTAAAAAGTAAAATGAATGGAATGGAAAAAATGCTTCAGTTAAATTTTGTTCATAATAATTTCTAGGGGTGCCAATAATTGTGGCACATGTGGTTTTGTTAAAAATAATAATTTCTTTATGAGGGATTTTTGTTTTCTCAGAATAAATTTAGTTTAATTAAAGGTTGGATTTTTCTCATTTTTTCAGTGTGAGATTAAGCTAATTCACCAAAAGGTGAGTTTTTTATAACCCTTTTTACTCATCTTTACCAGGGGTGCCAATTATTGTGGAGGGCACTGCATATGGGTTATACATTCGGCATAGGCAAGGGAGGATAATTGCTGATTTTTAATTGATGTCCCAGACTAATTCCCAAGTATTCCCCTCGTATTCCCCACACACCAGGATATATATTCTGCAGAATGAGTGGAGAAGCACATTAGAATAACGGGTTTCAACAGTGACAAATGCTGAGGAGAACTGGTGAGTAGCGTTTTCCTGCTGCGATATATACTCTGCGCCTTTAATCGTTCCGTTTTTCGCAATTCATTCAGACGCGAGGGCTCGATCAATGTGTCCACGCGCTTGCCTTTGACATGTAAGCTATATGGAATAGCGACAGCCAGTGGGCTACATCAAATATAATATTCAAAGCGTATAGTGGTACTAGATAATGTAGAGCAACCCTAAAATATGATATGAAAATATGAAGTTTGAAGGGGGGAGTGGGGTGTAGTAAAAAAAAAAACAAAGAAAAAAGCGAGCGAAAGAACGAAGGCATTGTGCTGTGACTTTTCTTTTGTGTTTTTGTCACTTATTATTAACTAGATTATGCCTCTATATAGCCTACTGAAATAAATATGTATCTGTTGAAGGCGCTGTCATTTTGGAAACAATTCAAAAGCGATCTCGGAAGAAGATACGGTGTAGCCGAAGACGCATGCGTGACATGACCTCCACGGTTTGGTTAGGCTATCTTTTTGGTTCGTTCTTAATCAAAACTACACGTATTTGTTTTAATTCTGTAAAATGGTCTATTTACCTTTAATCTGTATATTTTACACTGCTAATTCTATGATAATTTATAAGGAAGGCTACTTATGACCTTTTTTAAACTTCATGTAAAAAACATGTAATTCAATTATTTTTGTATACCCTAAATAGCGTACAATAAGCATAACGGTTGTCTCCAACACCAAGACCAATGAGCGTATTAAGTTATAATGGCAGCTGTAATAATATTGGGAACGTCTTGACGTGATGTTGCAGCCGAACTATTTTTAGCATATATTTTGAGTGCTATATTACTATGCGTAAATCCAGATATAACACGAAGAAATCAACATGCGCACATGCGTCGTAATGTTGAGACTTACACTTCGTTTCAATTAAAAAAAGAAATAAATTCTCCAAAAAAATGCATTGGTGGAGTTTACCTTAACACATACAGTGCAGTCCAAAAGTATTTCGATAGTAGCACAATTTTTGTTGTTTTTGGCTCTGTACTCCGGCAAATTTAATTAGCAACAGTGGCTATGAGATTAAAGTGTAGACTTTCAGCTTTAATTTGAGGCTTTTTACATCCTTATGGGGTCAACCGTGTAGCAATTGTGGTGCCAATAAGTTTGGAAAATGGAAAACTTTGTACATTTATTACCCTCCCAAACGCTAAACATGTATACTGTAGTCCATCATAAAATAATACATTGGTCCAGAAAATGGATAGCTTTGGTCTCTCTATGTACCAAAAGGTACTCATCTTGAACTGCTTCAGTTAAAATATACAGCTGTATAAATATATTGTAGGAATTCATGTAATCTGTGTATAAAAATACATGGATGAGAGCATCTGCCAAATACTTACAGTTGAGGACAAAATTATTGGCCCCCCCTGTAAAGATGAGCAAAAAGGGTTATAAAAAATTCACCGTTTGGTGAATTAGCTTAATCTCACACTGAAAAAACAATAAGAATCCAACCTTTAATTGACGTTAATTTATTATGAGAAAAAAAAATCCCTCATCAAGAAATAATTATTTTTAACAAAACCACATTGGCCACAATTATTGGCCCCCCTGCATTTATATATAGAATAAAGTAATAATTTTTAATATTTGGTCACATATCCTTTGCATGCCATGACTTCCTGATGTCTGTGACCCAACAACATCAAAAGACTCTTGATATCTTATTTTCTGGTACTCTTACAAGCGATACTATAACATCTCTGCATTTGAATGGATCTCTATGGGAATTGGGGGGTGGGACTAGATTTAGCTGTAAATTATGCTGGAACAGTATGGAATACATGGTTGGTAAAATGGCTGTAAGTCAACAAGGGTCTGAGGTATCAAACAAGCCTTAAACAATCACTCTGCTGCCAGATATGCAGTAGATATGGATGGATCACTTTAAGGGTTGTTTCTCCTGACAAATTTTCCTATTGAACTCTATGGAAAAATAAGTCAGGAGAAGAAACCCTTCAAGTTATTCATCCATATCTACTGCATATCTGGCAACAGAGTGATGGTTTAAAGCTTGTGTGCGTTTTCCTCCGTGTATGGATCGAAAATCTCAATTTTAAGGCATGTTACTCAGACACACCCACCTCTCACAGCAAATATCCTTCTCTAAACATGGGCTATTTAGTACATACACACTGTAGGGCACCACTGCTGTGTGTGAGAGTAGTTATTTGATAAAAGAATATGGTTTTGGAATATTAAGACCCTATGTAATACAATTTGATCGGCAAAAATCTTACGAAATCTAAATTTTAAGGCACAATACTCAGACACATCCAGCTCTAACTGCAAATATCCTTCTCTAAGATAGGCTATTTAGTAGATACACACTGTAGGGCACCAGTGCTGTGAGCAAGAGTAGTTATTTGATAAAAGAAATGGTTTTGGAATATTAAGGCCCTATTTCATACAAGACGGTAGGTGAAAATCTGAGAAAATCTCAATTTTAAGGCACGTTACTCAGACACACCCACCTCTCACTGCAAATATCCTTATCTAAACATAGGCTATTTAGTAGATAACACACTGTAGGGCACCACTGCTGTGTGAGAGTAGTCGTTGGATCAAAAAATATGCATTTGGAATATTAAGACCCTATGTAATACAATTTCATCGGCAAAAATCTTACGAAATCTAAATTTTAAAGCACAATACTCAGACACACCCACCTCTCACTGCAAATATCCTTCTCTAAAGATAGGCTATTTATTTAGACAAGGATATTTGCAGTGAGAGGTGGGTGTGTCTGAGTAACGTGCCTTAACATTTTGATTTTCTAAGATTTTCACCCATTGTCTTGTATGAAATAGGGCCTGAATATACCACACCATATTTTTTTGATCCAATAACTACTCTGACTCACAGCACTGGTGCCTATAACTAAATATCCTACGTTATGTTATTAGGCTACTTGAACGGTTGTTTCTCCTGACTTATTTTTCCATAGAGTTCAATAGAGAAATTAATCAGGAGAAACAACCCTTAAATTGATCCATCCATATCTACTGCATATCTGGCAACAGAGTGATGGTTTGAGGCTTGTTTGATATATAAGACCCTTGATGACAGACATTTAGCCGATACCGATGTTGTTTTGCCCTTACTCGGTCCGGTTGCACTCGTTTGACTTTAGCAGATCCAGGGGAACGGTAATAACGCAGCTCGGTGAATCAGGCGAAAATTCCAAGTTCAAATTTCACTTTAAGGGAAATGGTAGGCTGCATAAATGATGTGAGCAATGTTTTGTCCCTAATGAAACGCACTGTAAAAATGTAAAAACTATTCGTTAAATCATTTTCCAATATGGGCACTCGAGCCAAAACATGCTTTAAACGATACACAATGAAACAAAGAATTTGATCGTAACGTGTAGGGCCTTCATCCCGTTGCTAGCTAGCTAGCTAAGCGAACAACAGTCAAACCGAACTAGCTTGCTACGTTCCACCAATAAGCGCGTTGCGCAACAATGTCACAGAATGTGGCAATGCGCTGGCTAGGTAGGTCAGGCTGCAACACGAGTTGCTAATAGGCACTCTTGGTAACTTAATATAAATGATAAAAACGGCATATATATATAGGCCTATCGTTTTATGGGCGTTTTTATCCAATTATAGGATTGGAAAGTGAACGATGTACATGTGTAATAGGGCTTAAGCACAAATAATAACGAATATCCCTCGGTCAACACATTTTGTACAATTACACAAAAAATGTTAATTCCACCGTTCTATCCCCAGTACACTAATTCCTATAATTGTCCACAAAATAGATCTGATATGTGTTATTACTCTGTCACTTGTCGTTTCCCCAACCCTAACCCTAGGTTAAGTTACAAAGAATACCTATAAAATAGGAAATTAAAACAAATTAATACAATGCAACAATAAAATACGGTTTAAATTATTCGCGTGGGTAAATATGTGTCCTACTTCAAGATATCCGCGAATGTTTGTCGAGATATAAGCAACATGCTGTGAACTACGAATATTATAAAGTATCGGTTACAAAGAGTGCCTATTTGTTATCTTTGAGTGACTACAGCCATGAACAATGTATTATGAATCTATGCATGTTATATTTTTTATCAGATAGGGTACAGACACCAATTCCGAAAATTGTTTCCCTGTTCCCTCTTATAAATACATTTATAGAAAACAAGGTATGAAAAATATGTAGGTATAAGTATAGGTATTCTTTGTAACCTACCATTAAAAATGTGCAACTGGTTTATCTCCCGAATTATTGGGTGAAAGCGCTTGAAACGTTTGTTATGGAGCAATAGGTTCATTAAGAAGATCCTCCGAAGTTTTGGTGCATCTGTCACACAGACAACGCAAAATATTTCTCTCAGCATTTGGACATAGTTAAAGACCATAGGCGGATGCGCAAATCAATACGTCCACTAAGATTTTTTCCCATTATTTCGATTTTTTAAAAATAACGCGAGAGAATCAAGAGAGAATTAATAGATGTATTAATCTGGCAGAGATACCTCATAAGAAATGGAAAAACATTCTTATTCTCTCCACAAGGGGGTCGTGCAATAATATAGGTATTCTATGTAACCTTAAAACATAATTTGCTAATAATTTCTATTTTCTTGTTAGTTTAGAAAAAAAAATCTTCTTGAGGAATATAAAGCTCAATTAAAACAACCACAATCATGTGTCACACTATAAAGTTTTTTAAATCTTAATATTAGAAAGTGGAAAAGAGAGAAGGTTACATAGAGTGCCTACTTTACAGCTAGAGAGAGAGAGAGAGAGAGAGAGAGAGAGAGAGAGAGAGAGAGAGAGAGAGAGAGAGAGAGAGAGAGAGAGAGAGAGAGAGAGAGAGAGAGAGTGGCTGGTGCGGTTTGAATTCACGTCATTTAAAGCGTTGATAGCTACGTTACGTTACGTACTACGTTCACTTCTAAATTTGGAGGCGGGGAGAGGAAGTGGGGCAGGGCCCGGCTCCAACTGCTCCACCGCTCTACTCTGGGAGACAGTCAGACATAAGAGAGAGCGAATATTTAATTATTTAATCACGCACTGTAACGTTATTGAACTGCATTATTAGTCGGAGATTACGGTTGTGAACGGAGAGAAGGAAATAAGGAATAGAGTTGTGTAACAAAGAGTGAAGGAAGAAAAAGTTGATAGGAAGATGGAGCAGAGGGAGATTTTGAGGTGAGGAGTGAGGACACTGAAAGATGAGAAAAGCTAGGTGTGCAGTTTCGGCTACTGGGGGTCCACAGTAATAAAATAAATTCTAAAGTACATAATGAATTAACCTTTTTGTTGTTGTTGTGAGCATAGTTTCTTTTTTAATAAAGTAACAGCATTCAAAACATTTAAAAATAGGCATACTGAATACATTTTGCTGTTAAAACAAACAAAAAAGGAGGGAAAATAAAGAAAGAATGTTCAAATATGATCTCTATTAAATGAATACTTCCACTGTAAGCTTGTTTGCATTTTGTAGCAATGCTAATGGAAACGAATGGTTACAGCCAGTATAGGTTACAGCCTATGGCTTTGGTTACAGCTAGCCAAACTGAAGTATCCATTTAAAACACCTAAATGGAACATCATTATATTTGGGCTAGTTTTAAGACATTTGGGGCGGGTTTTGAGCTGATTTTGGGCTGGAAATTTCAGCAGGACCTGGCAACCCTGCGTGCGTGCTGCCTTAAAGACTGCGCATGAGCGTACATCTGCCTATAGCTGAAATAAGCTACGTTGCAGCTTGCTTATGCTAGCTAACTTTTAGGCCGTAATATACCATTAAACAGCTGATAGCAACCCAAATAATGTGCTACACATTCCTGTATAAACACATACAGAAAGTAACACAGCCGATAAGATATATATATATTGCCGACAGCATGAATGCATTCTGAACATGTGCTACTCCAGTTAAAGTACGCAGCTTAGCTAACATTCTGACTAGCTAGCAATTACGTCGTCAAATAAGCACTTCAGAACATAGCATTTTCACTTCGTTACAGCACACAAAACGCTCCTGACAACAATGACCGAATAAACAGTACTTACAGTTCAATGCACGCACATAACACTACTAACAATGTAAACTTATTTCACGTGCAGTGACTATCAGTCCTCGTCTCTGTAAGATACAGGCGAACTGTGCACAGAGGTCAGGAACTCTCTAATTGGCTGTGCTGCAGCTCTGAACAGGAAAAGACTGAATTAAAGGGGAAAGCAGCAATTTAACTGGGGCCTTTTTTTTTTCATTTTTTTTTTCAAATGGAGATGCATATAGCTTTTGGAAAACTGTAAAATCTTTAAAAAATAATCCTACCACTACTCTTCCTTCTCGCATTTCTAGTGAAAATGATTGTTATAGATAAAACATATATGGCTGAAGCTTTTAATCATCATTGTATCTCCTCTGGCCATCTGTTTGATAGGCTGTCTGGTGACATTGTTCCAGAAAGCTATACCCTTAGCCCAGTATTAGGAACTTTAAGCAATTATTTTTGTCCTAGCAAATTCTCTTTTAGACCTGTAAGTTATAGTGAAGTTTACAAAGCACTGGCTAGCATAAATAAAAAGAAGTCAATGGGAAAGGACAATCTAGATCCTTGCCTTTTGTGTCTCAGTGCTCATATAATTGCCTCACCACTTGCTTACATTTTTAATATAACTTTTATTTCAGGTAGAATCCCAAACCTATGGACGGCAGCTCAGGTTATTCCTCTATATAAAGGGGGTGATACCAGTGACTTAGATAACTATCGTCCAATTTCAAAACTTTCCTGTTTGGACAAAGTCCTAGAATCATTAGCTAACTCTCAGCTGCAGGCCTTTTTGGAGATTAATAACATTTTACAACCACAGCAATCAGGTTTTAGGCCAGGTCATATCTGTCAATCTTTGGATAAATGATATTGTCAACTCTATAGATAACAAACTGCAGTGTGCTGCACTCTTTATTGACCTATCAAAGGCTCTTGACACTGTTGGCCATCATATTTTATTAAATAAGTTATCCTCCATTGGATTGGATGAACTTTCTCTTAACTGGTTTTATGCATATCTCTCTGGGAGAACATTCTATTGTTGCGGATGGTTTTAAATCTTGCTCTCTTGAAATTAGTAAAGGTGTCCCACAAGGGTCTATTCTTGGTCCACTTCTATTCACACTTTATATAAACAACATGGTATTCCCAACACTGCAATGTAATGTCCATTTTTATGTGGATGATACACTCTTGTATGCCACTGGCTCCATGCTTAACCAGGCTATTACTAATTTCCAGTCTGCCTTTGATTCTTTTCAGTTAGATCTTATTAATCACAAGCTTGTTTTAAATTCTGATAAAACAAAATGTATTTTATTTTCAAGAAATCTATTGGGAAATGCATCTAATATTGGCATTCATACACTTCATGGTACCCAAATTGAAACTGTAGAATCTTATAAATATTTAGGAATTTGGCTTGATGGTAGATTTTCCTTTAACCTCTTGCTGCCAAATGCCCCCTAGCTGTAATGCGGGGCGTTACGGAAATTATTAAATTCTACATTTAATTAATTTAATAATATATAATAAACTGCTCACCTCAATCTTTTGAGTAAATCTCCTTAAGATATATCCATTCCTTCTGGGAAAGTGGTTTTTAAGCCCAAAACGTTGAGTTAAAACTTTGTAAATTACATTGGAAACTCCAACCTAATTCGCAAACGTGTATTGCAGCTTGATGTCACACTATAAACAATGTGCTGGTAAACTGTTCTGCTTACTTGTATTTCACAAAACTTTGGTTTTAAAAATCGTTATACCTTTAGACTTCAAGAAAAAATACTTTAAAACTTTCATACGGCTGTACATGATTTTTTTTCTAATTTTAAACCGACTTGTGCTTTTCTGCACTTCATCACGAGTCGTTCGGCTGTGTTCAGTTTGGCGTTGTGAAACTCAGCCAGTTTCTGGAGTACCAATCCCATGGCTTAGTATATTTTAGCCAAAAGGGTTTTGTACTTTATTGCACAGTTTTATGCAAAACTGTCATTAATTGGGTGTATTTCTTTGACTAATAGCACAATAGGCCTATCTGATGTGGGAAAAACTCGCATCGACCTGCCTCCACTGTGAGTATTATTTGCTTTCTTTTGGGTTTTTAAACTGTCTGTCAAATATTCCAGCCAATAGCGAAGACTCTTATCTTTCAGACAAGCCCTCATTCAACACAATGCCCTCGGAGAGTCACGTAGATAGAGCTGCGCGTAAGAGGAGCAGGCGTCCAAGCGTAATGTTCGTACCAAGATGGCGCAGTGTTTTTAGCTTGTAGCAGCTAGCTACATTCCGTTTAGCAAAGTATAATTCATTAGGCAACGGCGGCTGTTCATCTTTTTACTTTACAGTCTCTTTCATACAGTTTTTGGTTAGTTATGTCTAGGTTATTCAGGTGTTTCTCCGTGCAGCAGGACCTAGCCTGAAGATGTTTTTGCGATCTTGTCTCAGTGACGCTGAGTGGTGTAATGTAACATATTTTTATGCCGGTATCTCAGTGCAAATTCACTGTTATGTATAAAACAAATCCCTCTGAATTAAATGAATATAGCTAACATTACTATATTGTAACAATGGCAAACTAGCTAGCAAAATTACACATAGCAGCTGGCTATCTATTTGTGTCTGAGACGAGCTGTTCCGAGTTTCTTTTGAATTAAATGGCGTCTGAAGTGTTTGTTTAGTAGTTATTGTTCCACATGAGTAAATTTTTCTGTATGCAGTACAGCAGGCTGTGCAGGTAAACAAATGCACAATTTATACATGACATAACATGAGGGAGAGATAACATGAGGATGAGTTTGTTGTTGATTATTATGCAGGGGATTATTTTATCTAGAAAACTGATGGATCTTTGATTTTATATATCGTTTGCATATACCTGGACTCATTTCTGGCTAATGGGGCTCTGGTGGAATACAAGATTCACTGTGCTGCTACATGGGTTTGGTGAGCTTTTTGGGGACCGCGGGTAGGCTAGTTAGTTGTGTAATATGAAACACACCAAAAACACATCTAAAAATGAACTTTTATTACCAATTATCAAATTTTATCGTAAAACTTATAAAAATAAATCATATTGAAACTTTTCTGGAACCTTGCCATTTTGCACAATTTGGCACAATTTGTGCCAACTTTGGTAACCGAAATGGTACACCTGAAAAAAACCTCTGTAGAATTTGAATGGTTTGAGATATTGACACCATATTTTTTGCAGAAATAGATAGCATGTTGTGGAATCACAAAGACGAGGTATTTCCTCCATAGCTCTTGTAGCTCATCAGGCAAAAAAATTGAAATTTGAATGTAGGTACCCGTTTTTTAGTTTTTTCACAATTGCTGTACATAAATTGTTGTAATTAAGTAGCAAAAAGTGATTTAAGAACTGTTCCTGAGAGACCTACCCATTGTTCAAGTTGATGTAGCAAATTCTTATGGTCCACAGTGTCAAATGCAGATCAAACAGAACAAGAACAGACACACCACCAGCATCTATGCACATTTGAATATCATTGATTACCTTGACTAGAGAAGTTTCTGTACTGTGGTTTGATTAGACGCCTGACTGAAATTTCTCAAGAATGGTATTTTTACTGAGAAAACCACTTTTTTGATAATCTGCTTAAGAAAGGGAGCTTTGATATGAGTCTAAAATTATTAAGAACTGAGGGATCCAATTTACTTTTCTTTAATAAGGGCTTTACAATGGCAGTCTTCAGTGCAGTTGGGAAGTTGCCAGTCTCCAAAGAAGAGTTTACTATGGCCAAGACACTGTCTGACAAACAACCAAAAAAAACGGTTTTGAAAAATCTTGTGGGGATAGGATCAAATACACAGGTAGAGGGTTTTAATGGCTGGACAATTTCATTGAGCATTTGTGCATCATTCAGGCCAAATGCATGCATGTCAGCTTTGCTCGGGGCATCTGAACTGTCCAGGTCTGGGGTTGTACCCATTTGAGCTATGTGTAACCTAAAAGTGTTTATCTTTTAAAAAAAATAAATAGCAAACTGTTCACTGCCAAAATCAGCAGCTGGATTTATCAGTCAAAGCGATCAATTGTTGAAAAAAAGCACTTTGGGATTATTCTTATTGTCACAAATAAACTTGGAAAAATAAGCTCCTCTTTAGTTTAAGAATTTGACTGTTTTTCTAGGTTGTCTTATGATTTGAAATTACCTTTTTTATTTACTCTGGGACAACGATTAGTGTAGCTCTAAATTTGCTATTAACAAAACACTAACTCATCAGTATCTAGCGGGTTCAGTGGTACACATGTAAGATTTACAAGTTGTGCAAAGCAAGTTAAAATCTATACCAGAAGAACTCTCTCATGATCAGTTGATATAATAGACATGAATTCAGTAAATTCAGGAAAAAATGCTGGGTTTTGCCTTGGTCACCATCAGCACAAGAGAATCAAAACTTAGAATCTGAGCAAGATATTCAAAAAAAGAAAATTCCCCAAAGTCCATTTGCTTGCATTTAATTTCACATGAATAGATATTCCCTGTTCTCGATAGTTTAAAACATTCTTGAAGATAATAATCAAGTGCTTCAATTTAGATATTTGTTGAGTCGATGGGATGTAAAAAACAAAACAAAAAAACAACAAGCATTAAAACGAAAATGACTTTATTTGAGGAAATTATACATAATACATATATGTAGCAAACAATTTTCCAATGAAGGACTTTTTACAGTGCACAAGCATCACAGAAGTACGTACATTGATTAAATACTTTGAAACACAATATCTCAATTATAATAGCGTACGTATTTCAACAAACACTGCACACCATATTGCAGTCGCCTATATCACAAATTTTAAAATATATGCAGTTAATTTTGTATTTTTATTTTGAGTCTTTAAGTTTAGTTCTTTTATATTTTTTCACCATCCTGTGCACTCCAAGACATTATTTCCAATAGATGACGAACACAATGTGCACATTTGCGTAAACATAGCATCAAGAACATGCTGGTCAATATATCTCACGGAACACATACAAGGTTTGAAAAATAATCGACGAAGTTGTCTTTACAATTTGTCGTCGTGGTTTTATCAAGTGTTTTAAGTCATATTTAACAGAAGATCACACCCAGGTGTAATTAAATTAATTTAAATGTGAATGAAAGACTGAGACTTTTCTAAGTCATCAAATAACACGCAGTCTGCAATTCGCGTGTTTCTTTTTTCGTTGTGTACATTTGAACTAGCTGCTGGGCCTATCTATGGCTGAAAGATTTGCTGGATCGTTTGCAGTCCTATTCAAAAAGTCTCTTGGATTCCTTCTTGATAAAGCAGGGTTGATTCACCTATTTTCTTGGGCCGTATATTTATTACAGGATAGTCATATCGCAATTTAATCTAAACACAAAGCAGAAGGTAATCTATCTGATCATTAACTTTTTTTAAATGTGAAAGCATGGCCATGGCCATAAATAAAAGTTATTAAAACTTATATAAAAGTTATTTTATTCTATTCTATTCATGTTTAAATAGAGAAAAAAATTCAATATGTCTGAGGCTTATATTTAGGACTAGAAATCCAGTAAATTAAACCTTGGTAACTAGATATGAACCAGTGGTTCTCAATCTCAGTCCTGGGAACCCCTGTGTATGCTGGTTTTTGCTACAGTAAATCTCTTGCTTAATTAAGGTTGTTGAACACATGTGTTTAAGTTATTTAATAATTATTTTACCTTTAATTTATTAATAGGGTTTACTAGTTATCATTTTCATTATCTAGCAAATGGTTAGCTTCAATGGCACGGTGTCCACACTTTCACCAATTAGGAGCCCATTGACCGGTGTACGGTGTCTCTCTGTACACCGGTGTCTGGTGTACAGAGACACCACAGAGACACCAGTGTACAGACACACCACTGTACAGAGAGACACCAGTGTACAGAAACCGGGGCTATCTATTCATGCACTGTAGCCTTTTATCTGTTTTTATCTTATTTCCTTTTATATTGTCTTTTAAATGTTCTATTGTCTTTTATGTCTATTTTTTCTTTTATTGCTTTTGTTCTGTATTTTCTTTTTATTGTTGTGAAGCACTTTGGGCTGCATTTTATGTATGAAAGGTGCTATACAAAAAAAGTGTATTATTATTATTATTATTATTATTATTGATTCACCCCAGTCTTTAATTTTTTCAGTTATATTTTTCCACTTTTGTGTATTGGTTTGCATTATAACACAGTGTGCATCTGGGACTTTATTCTAGCTATTTCTGACATAATGTATCTTAAGAGGGTAAATAATCCCAAAACACATGAAAAGACACGTCTAATTAAGGAAAATTAGCAGCCTGTTCTGGGATTGCAATTTTGGTTGGAAGGAAAACCAGCATAGCCTACTGAGGGGTCCCCAGGACCAAGTTTGAGAACCGCTGGAGGATACTATTATTTCAAATATATTAAAACAGCAAATTGCCACGCAGTCAATTGTAGCCTACATCCAGTCCGAATCTTAAATCAAGAGCTCGCATTATTTATCATTTACTTATGATGGTGAAGTTGTTTTCAGATTTCTCAGGCGCTTTTTAATTTGCTCCATTATCTCGTTGGTTTGTAGAGAGTAGATAATTGGGTTTAGAAATGGAGGGATGGTGGAAGCCAAGGACGTGTTAATAACTCTGGTGTCCGTATCAATGTTCACATTAATCCAAGCCACAATATAAGTAACGTAAAAAGGAACGAAAAAGATTGCAACCAAGATTAAATGCGAAGAACACGTTTTAAACGCTTTCCACCTACCCTCGGACGAGGCAATTTTCAAAATTGCGTAGATAATAAAAATATATGTCACAGCTATGACGCCAAAAGGAAGGAAATACAAGGATACAGTGGTGAAACTGGCCATAAACCAATTCTTAGAATAATCACCGCAAGCAATCGTAAAGACCGGTCCGTGATCACAGAAGAAGCTGTTGACAATAGTCGATTTGCAATACGCCAGTGGGGGAATCAAGGCAACCATCACCACATCTATGATAAGCGGTATTGACCAAGCCACAATAATAACCAGCATCATTTTACAGTTGGTATTTAAAGAATGGCTTCTTAATGGGAAACAAATAGCGATGAGCCTGTCGTAGGCTAAAACGCAGAGACTGAATGCTTCCATTGATGAAAAGTAGTCAACGAAGAACATCTGTGCTAAGCAAGGGTTGAAGTACACAAACTTTGAATCAAATAGATACATGTGGATTGCTTGAGGTATGAGAGAGGAGCTCAAACTAATGTCCACCACTGCCAGGCTGAACACAGCCATGTACTTCGGTGTGTGGAGGGTTTCTGAGAACCATATGATCAACATCAAGATTGCATTTAACACAAGTGTCAGGACGTAAATAACTGCCAGAAATATAAAGTAATAGTGTCCATTTTTTAGCGCGTAGAAACCTCTGATGTAGAATCCGACCGGTCGCGTGAAGTTGCTCAGGTCTTGCGTTGTTGTCTCCATTGACAGCTGGCTTATTTTTTTCAATCTGAAGTACAAAAGGCCGTTCACTCCAAGTTAGTCTTTATAAACAACAATCTACAAACTCAGCGGGATTTTAACAGCAATTTCACATTTCCATTGAGTGATACTTAAGGGTCATTAAGAACATTATATTTGTTTGCGAATGTTACATAGGCTATCATACGTTTTGGAAGTCACTGAAAATAATCGACAAAAATCCTTTCGGAATGAAAAGCGTTAGTCAATAATTGCCGAAGGATCTCTCTCAAAGTTTCATCAATTTCCCTCGTCTCAAGTTGAACCTATTGCAATCGAGCTGTCTTAAAAGGTAACGCATGGGCGCAGATGTCGACGATATTCCTTTCAAGAAAGCTCTATACACACTTGTTGGAAGGCGTGCAATGCAACACCAGTGTATCGTGAATAGTCCAGCCTGAACTCTGAAGAATGATGCGTACTATGCATATTTTTATAGCCAGTGCGGGACGTCAGGCAATAGGATAATTATATTATAATCCCGAATGGACTCGTTAGTTAGGCTACCTTTCTCTGGTACACTAAAGCTGTAGCATAATTAGCGGCATCTGCAAGACGCGTCTCTTGTGGTGCAATTAAATAGCCAATCTCTTCATTGAGATATAAGATATCGCACATCTCTGAGTGTTGTGTATTCGGTTCAGAAATGATACTCCTGTATATATATATATATAGTTAAATGCAAAAGTACTTGGTCCGTGACACATTTTTTTATCGTTTTGTGTTTTGGCCCTGCTACTCCAGCACATCGGATTTGTAAAGAAATAATGATTATGTGGATAAAGTAAAGACTGTCAGGGGTATGTACATCCACACTGGGCGATCCTGTCGGAATTACAGCCCTTTTTATGTATAGTTTCCCCATTTTAGGGGTCAAAAAGTATTCTGAATAAATTCACTATATATATATATATATATATATATATATTTTATATATATATAGCTATCGAACGAGCCCCAAACCATCACTCTGTTGCCAGATATGGAGTAGATGTGGATGGATCACTTTAAGGGTTGTTTCTCCTGACTCATTTTCTTATAGAACTGTAAGCCTGAAAATTATTGATTGTCAGTCATAAACCCTGGGTTACTGAGCAGGTGGCGACTTCCTTGAAGGTGCAATAAAACAATTCACCAGGTGGCCTAAGAATCTACTGTTCTACCTGTAAATCCCGCGCAGCTAGACCAATGAGGGAATAGCACGGAGCGAAGGTTTAAGCATGATATTTTCCGCTGTTGCTGTGGGAAAAGGTAAGAGTTTTGAAATGTTACTGTTCTTACAACCGGATGAGACTGCTTCTTTAAATTTGCGGGATCAGCTAGTAATTGGCCACGTGTCAGAGGAAACAGTACCACTTTGCTTCCCGCTCTAAGTCTGGTCTGCAGGCTGACCCCAGCTTATCCAAAAAGGCAGCCTGTGTATATTATATTAACTGTCAGCCACCAACGCTGATTCTATACTCATATGTATCTGACTCCAATTTAATTATTATTATCTAATTGCAATGTAGAATTTATAGTTGATTTGTTAAAGTGCTCTCATACTCTTGAACCTGTTCTCTGAACTGGATGCGCTGGTTCCACCGGGTGCTACATACGGCCGTTTATGTACACCACTCACGGCTGACTAGATGTCTGCATTTATCTCAGAGGTTGCGGAAGAGGCCACTTCATTAGGTATAGCCTATCCAAAAAGACTCAGGGACCCGAGAAGATAATATTGGCAACACCCGTTCTCAACATGTATAAACGTCATGCAGAGAGGATCTAACTTAAGACATAGTTCTACGGGTGCAATACTCGTGATACATTAAGCTTAACTAGTCAATCTCCCTAGATCAGCAGAGGGGGTAACCCAGACTGAGGAAATTAATCAACTCATTACCGTGTTAACAGAGATAGAAGGTCTTTTTCAGAGAAACCACACAAATCAAGTTTAACAGTTTACCAGGTAGGTTCTTTACTTTAAAATAATCAATTATGGTTACAGGTTACAACACAACATATTCAAAATAGAGTATAGAGTAAAATACTAAGTCATACCTGGCAATCGCTACACACAAGACACAAAGTGAGATGTGCGGGAGAGTCTGGCTACAGCTTTCCCAGAGTTCTCTGTTTCCTATGCTTATAACCCCAAATTCTGTGTTTGATCTGGCTGCGGACGGTCGTAAAACCATAAACTGGCCAAAAGGCTAATATTGCACTTTTCGTCCCCCCTCCAAGGGGGGTTTGGCAGAAAGAGTTTCCTGTGGTATAATTCCACAGCGGCAGTTTACTCCTGAGTTATGAAATATATATTTCTTCCATGTTGACCATTTAGGAAATATAGGCCATTGCACCACACACACCAAGACCATCAAAACGATATCAAACATGAATAGGTCTACGTTCGTGTTGTCATGAGAACCCCATCTCTGCATAGTTTTCAAATGTGATTAATATTAATGCCACAAACAGTTCCAGGATTCCTGTTGAGAACATTACATTATACCCTAGTTTCCCCTGTTCAGTCAGGTACATTAAATGTGTGTATCTACTCATGTAACACTTAGAACTGAACAATATATACTTATTCCTCTGGAAAAAGAGTGTACAATGTATGTTCCAGTGTCAGCACTATTTCCAGTATATACTGTACAATGTAGCATAAATATTCATCACATTTTAAGGTTTTTATGCTTTTTGAAGACCAAAGCAGTCTGTTCTGTTATACCATGCTGTGTGGGCATTATTTGAATGAAAGGGATTGGATTGCAAGGCACTCTTGCATTGTCCGTGCGCGGGAGTTTCAAACAGACCAGGGTAGGACATTCTTGGACACCGTAAACCTTAGGCCAGATGGTCCCAGCAAACATCCCGGCACCAGATGCGTGACTTTACGGCTCTCAAAGATTACAAAGATTGTCACTTCCTGGTATTGTGTTCTCTTTAGGTGCCCTGGGGTGTCAAATCCTGTCTTACATACCCACCACATTTATCTTTGCCTCTTCACACGGGACTTCCAACTCCACCGCCCTAAAAATATGAGCCACAAAAAGCCCAAAGTTGTAAACGACAGCTGGAATGACTAGACATTAGAGGTTGAAAAAGGCACTCTTCAGCACATTGGACAGCCTTGCAACCCTTTGACTCCTAATGACGCCAGGAACCCAGTTCTGTTCACAGGCTGTAAAAGCCCTGGGTTCTTGGAAAATATTCTGGACTGAAACAACACTGTATGTATAAAGCATCTTATGTATTTACATGTGAATAACTGGATAATATTATTAATCAACTGGATTAATACCAATTGAAATGTGAGGTATGTAAAAGTATAAGAGGGGGCAAAATACATGAGTAGGAATAAAGAATGTGTTTGGAAGGGGGATTGTAGGTTATCAGGGATGTGCTTGTCCACAACAAGTATCTGGATCACAGAGTGGCCATCACCTGGACCTCACCTGGTATCTAGATAAATGACAGGTAAAATCATAAGATCACGCGCCGTCGTACAAAGTATCTTATTGCTATCACTAGATCGGGGGGGAGTAGACTGCAGTTTCTCTTCCTGGAGGAGAAGGGGGGTCTCTTGGGGGTTAGATTTTATAGCCCTCTTCCTGGCCAGACCTTATTTGGACAAACAAAGGGAATTGTGGAATGTGGAAAGCCTGCCCAGGATTGCATTTAAGGGAAGTCCAAAGGGACATTCAGGGTGTATCTGCTTAACAGATCTCCTTGTGCTGTAGTGGCATCATAGTTCTTTCACTATGGGAGCATCTGCCTAACAGGTCTCCTGGTGCTGTAGTGGCATTATAGTTATACCCGTATAGGAGTATCTGCCTAACAGGTCTCCTGGTGCTGTAGTGGCACTATAGTTATACCCGTATAGGAGTATCTGCCTAACAGGTCTCCTGGTGCCGTAGGGGTACCATAGTTCTTCCATTCTGGAGTATCTGCTTAACAGATCTCCTGGTACCATAGTTATACCAGTATGGGAGAATCATCTTAACAGTTCTCCTGGTACCATAGTCACACTGTACGGAATCATTTGGTTATACTTTGTTGGTGAACCTGTTCATGTTTCTTTGTCTTAGCAGCATGTTATCCTGTGTTTAGCTATAGGTATTGAATGTGTTCATATTTGCTCTCACAGTCTTAACCAGTGATTATTATCATTAATAAATTATTCTATTTATAGACCTGATTTGTGTGGTCTCCATGACTCTAATCCATTTTATACCCTTTTCAGCCTAAATTACGACTGAATGCTCAGGGGGACAATTCTGACCAAGGACCAACTGATCAGTGGCCTGGTACAGCAAAAGTCTTTTGTGGTGTCCTCAAGTTGGGAAAGCAACCAAGTTCTGCCAGCAAAACGGGATTGGTGGTGCATGGTTCTGGTGACTTGGTGTGAAGAGAACCCCTGGACGTTCTACGTCGGTTCTTGTCAAATTCGCCTTAAGGAGCCCTCTGAATGCATGCTGACCTGGGCTCACAACTATCTATGTAAAAGATAATGCATGTATTGTGTTGGTTAGACCCCCAACCTCTGTGTTCTCCTCCGAACTGAGATTCAGCAATAGTGCTAATCCCGGGAGCATATATTGAGTAATGGTGGTACCCAAGGAAGAGTCGAGTGTAACCACTCCGAGCTCCAGGCATGATTACCAGAAACCAAATTCTAAATTCTAGTTTTATTTGGAGTCAGATAACTACGAGAGTAAAACATTTAACATTAGGCAACATATTTAGGTGTATGTAACACTGTGATATCAATGTTTTTTATCTTAAGCCACCAGAGGGAGCCAATGTGTATGCGTTATAATGTACAAAACTAATTTTATTCATTTTATGACATGTTTTGCATAGGGGTTTTGGACCCATAGATATCTACCCCCCTATACTGCTGAAAATATATAATTCTCACTTGGAAATTATGCAAAAGTGAGTTTTATGAGCCCAAACTGTTGATTTGTAGTTAAATATATCTTTTTTATTTTTATTTGCAGCAGTGCACAATTTAGCCATTTGGATAGATTTGGAGACACTAATGGACAACAGGATACACTGCTATATTTTGCATCATAGACCTTCACTAGTTCTGCATATCATCCTCAGATTTTGCAAAACTTGTGGACATGGAGTTTATGATCCAGGAAATGTATATATATTACCGATTTCACTTATGTAGCTCTCAGCAAAATAAAAAAAAAACTTTTTAAATTTTTTCCCCCAAAGTTTCTTTGCATTTGTGGCACTTTATTTTGACTTAAATTATGAAAATAAACAAATCTAAGTTTGTATTGTAAATGGTACACCTGTCTTCTTTCATTTAAGCCATTTACCAAGTTTATGTGATGCTCACACCTGGAGTTATAAAGCCTTAAACAGAGCACCCCTAAATAGGTGAAATTTGCCATCTGCGCCAAGTGGTTTAAACAAACATGTAAAAATACAGAGAAATCAAACTAATCTAACAGGGGAAGGCTATGTTAACTATGGAAGTGTGTGTGTGTGTGTGTGTCGTGTGTGTGCGCGTGCGTGCGTGCGTGCGTGCGTATGTGTGCGTGTGCGTGCATGCACGCGCCTGCGCACGTGTCCTTTGTCTCTGAACAAAGGGGAGAAAACTGCGCATGTAGGCCTGTGCAGCACAGTTGTATCTGCGTGGCTGAATAACCTAGCTTAGCAACAATTAAGTATCGGTCCAAGCAGTGCAGAAGACGGACGCGAAACTGCAGCTCCTAACCGATAACGTTACATGCACCAAATGACTCGTTACTCACTGAATACCGACTATATTAATATTGTTAGTAATGTGGAGAGTTGAATGAAGAATTAGCATGCAGGAAGAGAGAAACCATGTGGGTTCTGTCACTCTATGTGTCAGGGGGGAGTGACGTGTGATGTGGGAGGAGCCCAACGCAGCAAGGGGATTCATTTAGCCCTTAGACCACTAAGGCGGGAAACCCCGCAGATAAGGGAAGGAGACAAGACAAGGAACACACACACACCACAGCTACAGACCGGCTCACTGTTACACACGAGCCAGAAATAAAACGCCCTCTCGATAACAAGACGCACAAGAACAGGCAAGCAGCACAATGGCACAAACAAAACACACAGCAAACAAACACCGAAAACTAATGCAAATTAGTATACCAGGGCGAAAGGAACGGAGATCTAACATTCCAAGGCTACTCAGACTCGCCGTAAAACACAAACCTGTCAATATACGCCCAGTCTTCCCCATAGGAAGACATGCACTAAAAGACGAAACCGGACCATAGTTCCGAACAAAATCGTCAAACTCCATGTACGGAGATAGGTGCCAAAAGGAACGAACAGGACAGGCTGCACCGGACAGTTACCGGCTAAAAGACCAAAACGAGTTAGAGAATAAAAGCCCTGCCACTTGGTAAAGAGGAATGTAAGGCGGAGGCGAAGGAACAGAGATAACGTTCCGTGGCTACATCCACGGAGAAAACATTTTACAGACGAGCCGACGGAGCACCGTCGTCCCATAACTTTACTAGCAGAATGACTAATGCAAGTTTACAGGAAAACACACGCCCCAGCCTCCCAGCAAAGGGAAATGAAAAGAGGTGAAGGAACAGAGCTAATGTTCCGATCTTAAGAAACGCGCAATCCCGCGCAAACATGTCCACAACATCACCCAAGTTCCATATAAGGGGAGACTCACCCGGAGAACGAACAGAACTACAGTTCCGAACAAAAATCGTCCCACAGGTAAAAAGGGCGAAAGGACAGCTGCAACAAAAGACAAACGCAAGCTCAAACAAAAATACACGCCCTGCCTCTAAGAATAAATAATGCCCTAAAGTCAGTATGATAAAATGCCCTGTCTCTTAGTAAAAGGCAATAGATCTAGGTAAAAACGACAAACAAAGGACAGACCAGAAAGCGGAGACTGAAATGAGCACACAAAACAGGAATTAAACCTGACAGCTCAAGCACAAAGCCAAGTCCCGCAAAACTCAACGGAGCAAAATGGTCTCCTTAAAAACACTAGACCAAACTTACCTACTGGCTAAAACTTTAAAAGGGCTATATAAACCACACACAAAACAGAACAAGCAACAAACACTCACACTCAACAATCACAAACCACAATTAATCTCGAAGCCCAGAACAAAAGGAACATGGGCTTAAATAGCTCACCGGCAAGTATGTACAGCTGTGCAACGTATATGGGACTTCCTCGCGGGAAGAAGGAACTGAGCCAAAACTCCACCACCGAAGCAGCGCCCACTAGTGGCGACCGAGGAACACGACCGCAAGGGAAAAGGGTCATAAACCATGACACTATGTAGGTAGCCAATTCGAACAGGGTAAACACGGTGAACATAACTCATTAAAATAAACAGTAAACGGACAGATATAACCACACAGATTCACATTAACCCAATAAGACTAAACTAAACTGTAGCTACTGCCTGGAATGCTTAGTCAGTCTTACGGAGATACTTCCACCCGTGTTGTCATCTCCGGTGGTCGCTGTTGAGCTCCTGGGAACACACGGTCGTGGAATTGTGAATTGTGAGGTTTTCCAGCAGTCAGAGCCGGTGTCCTTTTCGCGGCATTGGTGGCGATGACAGCTGGTCTCCCTCCAGTCGTCTGGGGGTGTCCCTCTCGCTGTTTGTAAAAGTTTGTTTTGCTGAAGTTTCTTGTGGTCAGCTAGCGCAGTGCTGCACGCACTCTAGTTCACACGGGGGATGAAGTAAACTTATTCACCGCAAGGCGAGCTAAGTCAGTGGCCCCTTGGAGAGCCACGTTCTCTGTGTTTTCACAGAAATCTCCTCAGCAATAGCAGCAATCCTCTGCGTTCTGCGAACCCCAGTATTAGGAGAACTCCACAGAATTGTGGGAGTTTCGGAGCTCTGAACGCCACCGTGTTGTGGGAGTCTCAGGGAAAAGTGACCAAGTCCGCTGGATGCAAGGGCGAGAAGAAAGGGGCGATGGTCGTCACTCAGTTTTATTAACTTGGTGGGGGGAAGGGAGCCTTCACACCGGTTCACTGTGTGATGAGGATTTTAAACGCCGCGCGCGCAGATGACGTCATCAGACGCTCCTCCATGTTCTTAAAGTGACAGTCAGTGGCTGTATCCCAAACCGCATACTTCCATGCTCCGAGCACGCATAGCGAGCATGCATCCATCTTGGAGTGCGAGTCCAAAAACTGCGGTAGTACGGAGCACGGATAAAGTACCTGGATGCGTGCTCCGTTTGTTCAAAATTCAAAGTATGCATCGACTCTTGCTCCGACCAGAAAAAATCCCATCATTCCTTTCAAGAAAAAAGTCAAGACCAAAAATTTACTATCATAATGGCGGATGACAGCACGGAAGGCACTGCCTCTCCCGTTGCCTTCTACAAATGTAAGTAATTTCAACATTTCTATGTGAACATTTTCACAAGTTTGAAAAGATCTGGCACAGCACTATTTCTGTTGGTGTTTTAATACTGAGCTAGCTCAATAATTAAGATAACTTTTAGCTCCAGTTAGTTAGCTTTCTTTATGTAAATTGGACTGCAATTTGCTCGGTAACAGCTATAACTGACTTGCTAGCGAGCTGGATATCAACCCTCTTACTAGCTAGCGTCACACTAGTTATCGTTAGTTAACTTAACTATAACACTAACGTCACTTGTGTTTAATGCTAGCTCATGTTAATATTTGGTATTGATGCATTATATTTTCTGGTTTTCCATTTGTGACACTAGGGACATAATGTTATGTGTGTGGCCCCAGCCATGGTCCCTCTTGTTGGGGAGCATCCCAATGAGTGCACGGATTGCCCGTCGGGATAAGCGGAAGTCTGGCTGGAGATCCTGGTCGTCATAAAAATATTTGGCAAGGATGGGGACATTGACATTGATCCTGCCATAGGTTGCAAGGCTCTCTCCCTAGAGACACATTTCCCAAGTATAATAAATATACTCTGCCTAACTTCAGTGCGTCTCTCTATTTGTGTAGTATTGACACCTAGTGGTTCAGATTGGAAACTTAAACGGGGAAAACTACATTAGGAGTTTGTAAATTAATAAAGTGCTACAATGTGAATGAACAGCACAATATGCGATGCAAAATAAAAAAAATTTTCATATACATTTTTTAAGTTTAATGATATGCAATGTTAACCAGTGTAGCTAGCTAGTCGGCTGTATAAGACAACCTACGTCGGTGCTGACAAGCGCAATTGTTCTACGAAGAGAAGCCCCCCTCTTCACCCCAGCTCTCCGGATGGCTTGCCTTCGTCGGATGCCGTTTTCAATAATGATCCGCCGTCTTACTCTGACAGCAGCCCGTCTTTTCTCTCTTTCAATGGAAAACCACCCCAGAAGCAACAGCACCACAAACATGGCTCCATTTCTACTAACTGCGTACCCAGTTGTTCACGCTCTGGTAAACAGCGCAAAAATAATCAAAACACAGACGATTGCTTACAATGCAAAGACAATTTTATTATGGGGTTGATTGTTTACTGAAAGGTATCCAATGATATAATGAATAGGCTGTCTTCCTAGCCATCCTTGCCTTCCACTGACTTTTCTGGAATAAGAACGCTAGCAAAAAGGATAATTCAACTGTTGTGGACATTGCTGGTTATATCAGAATATTTAATTAACAGCCGATACAGTAGCCTACAATGCCAGTTGATGTTATGCCTCTCAGGTTTATTTTTATTTTTTATTTTATTTTTTTTATTTATTTATTTCGGCACGCATATAGTCACACTTCATCACAATTTCTGTAATATGCCCTGAACAAACACAGTACCTGCCGAAAAGGGATATGGGAAAAAGCAGACTGCTTATCAAGGTCCCGCCCCAATTCCCAAATCAAATTTGAATGTTCACATTATACATTGTTTAAAACAGATTGTTTCATATCACAACAGCTTCATATCACAATTTGAATGTACATATCAACACAGCCATGAAAGTCAAAACCGCTTACAATGTTTTTGCACATTGTGACATTGTTTTCATTTCATGGTAACCCACTTTGTTTATGTTTGGTAGTCCCCTACCATCTTCCATTTTATCCCACGCTTGAAGACCTTCAATTCGTAGACAATTTAATCTCAACATTTAAACTGTTCCAAAGCTTAACCCCCGCAATAGATACAGAATGACCTCTGAGTGTAGAATTCATCAGCCTCTGCCTGCAAACCATGCCTCCCCCCAAGCCGTGTGTGTCACAACTTGAGAGGAAGCACGATTCACAAACAGAAATCGACGAATCATTCCACTTTTGTTTCATCATATCTTGTTCAAGATCTTTGAGTCTCTTTTCATTTCTAATTCTTTTTAAGGTTTTTGACACTGGTTTCTGATCCATAAAGTCACCACACATGAAAACATTTCTCTGTTTCATTTTTGCTAGTATTTCCCCCAGGCAATTGCTGAATAAATCTATTTTTGAACTGGGTGCTCTGTAAACACAGCATATAACAGTTTTTTTACCTTTCAGCATTGACAATTCAATTGTTACACACTCCATTACATTTTCAACGACCATTGACATGCTTTCCAGAATCTCAAAATTTATGCTCTCATCAATAAACAGGGCAACCCCTCCACCAGATTTGTTACTTCTGCTCTTACACACAAAATTATACCCTTCAAGGTGGAAGTCCATGCATTTCTCATCGTTCATCCAAGTTTCCGACACTGCAATGATGTTGAAAGTTTTAGCAAATGTCAATAGATAATCCTGTATCTGGTCAAAGTTGGCGTATAAACTCCTGCTATTGAAGTGGATTATTGACAGCTTTCCATCCATGCTAATGTCCTCGTTGAACTGGTCTTCCAAGTAATATCCACATTTGTTTATTCCATTATAATAAAAGTGTCTGTCCAGATCAACTTCTTCATTCGGGTCTTTTGATCTTTGATGCTGGTTAGATGCCATACTCACTTTTTCATAATCAGCAATTTTATCCACCAATTCATTCATTTTAATCAGTGAAGCTTTTCTTTTTGGTTGAACTGAGTTCATGGAGTATTCACATAGTTTTCACGTACCTTACTGTTCAAATTTCTCCAGCTCCTCCAACGCCCTGATCAGCACCGGTCTGGTATTTTCTGGAGATGACCCATTGGGTTTGATATAGACTTTACAGTTCGCCGTCCAGGTGTTTTGTAATTTTTTTCCTTTCTTCAGTTGATGAGCTTTCCAAGCGATGGTAGCGTTTACTTTGCTGAGATTTTCGTTGATAAACACGTTGGATCCTTTCAGCTTTTTACCCTGCTTCAGCAGAGCAACTTTGTGTTTCCTGCTTGTGAATCTCAGCACTACTGCCCGGGTTTCGTTGTCACAGCCTCCGTTAACTTTTTTCTTGGGAAGCAGATGGCAAGAATCCACATTGTCGAGATCCATGTCGATGTTTTTAGAGTTTAGAAACTCTGCCACCTGCACTTCCACAGATTGCATGTTTGCCTCGCTCCTGGGTTTAATCTCGAGACCTGTGATGATCACATCATTGAGCTTCCCGTGCTGTTCAAGCTCCTCCACTCTGATGGTCAGAGACTTTATCAGCTGGTCTTTCTTGACATTTTCCTCTTTGAGGT
Organism: Synaphobranchus kaupii; assembly: GCA_029718625.1. Lineage (NCBI taxonomy): Eukaryota > Metazoa > Chordata > Actinopteri > Anguilliformes > Synaphobranchidae > Synaphobranchus > Synaphobranchus kaupii. Next base: position 22,427,443 of record CM056389.1, read on the forward strand.
TTCGGAACTCCTTCATTAAGTCGTTCAGTTGGACCTTGATACCATCAAGGCTTTCCATGATTGCTGACAAGTCCGGTAGACTGGACTGGCTCGATTTGCCTGTCCTGTCTGTCTTGCCCATTTTCTTGGTTCAGTGGTTTTTTAAGGATTTTTAAGGATTTGCTATATGGTTTTCTACCGCCAGCTGTACCGTACAGTACAGCCTGATATTATTTCGCTGAGCTTATCATTCAGTTCTCTCTCCCCCACAGTTCACAGCTGTTGCCTTGAGCTGTTGCCTTGAGCTGTTGCCTTGAGCTGTTGCCTTGAGCTGTTGCTCCTTCAGTAGCTAGACTAGACTAGGTTTAGTCTACTTACTTGTCGGCATTTCCCCGATAGTTACGGGGAAGGTTAAAGGTTATAGGTCAGATGTCGCCACAAAGTGCGTCCCACGACTGAGCAAAACTTTCCGTGATACCGTACTTCCATGCTCCAGAGTGCGAGCTCCCAAGCCTTGAGTGCGTACTCGGGAGCACGGTAGTACGGTAGTGCGGAGCATGGAAGTATGCGGTTTGGGATACAACACTCTGGAGCATGGAAGTATGCGGTTTGGGATACAGCCAGTGTTTGTGTAAAGACTGTCAGCTGGCTGTTGGTCCCTACAGTACCTTTCCTCTGTGCACTGGTGTGGGAAATGTGACCCATAAAGTAAGTGCTCTATGAACTGCAAAGAAGACTGTGGTGTTGTGTGCCTGTTGCTGTTGACTAAGGAGGAGGATGTCTATATGCATTTTTTTTTTTCCTTTGACAGAAACACTCAGTGTCTGCCTTCTTCGGTGGGGGGGTTGTTCTTCCTCGCATAACTTTTAATGTTCCTCATTTCAAGAAAAGTTGCTTAACCTACTGTGGAGAAGCAGTACCACACTAACGTTAGATGACGAGTTCTAAAAGACATATGCACTCATCATCACAGAGAGTGACATCAGCATGCCTCATTAATACAGATAAGTTCGGTTTCGTTCACTGGCATGGGCTCACATTTACTTGGTGGCGCATAGTACAAGGCTAATGAATTGTACCTACATCCAAATAAGCGCGGCACACGCCAGGTGCCCCTCATACAAGCATTTTGAGTTTATTGCACTCTGTTCTCATTAGTTAAAATGCTTGACCATAGAATAAATAATTAATTTCTTCAATTTTGATATTTGTTGAGTCGATGGGATGTATAATAAAAAAAAAAAATTAAAAAAAATAAATAAATAAACAGAATTAAAACTAAAATTACTTTATTTGAGGAAATTATACACACTACATACTGATATGAAGCAAAAATAACTTTTACAGTGCACAAGCAGAAGCACATAACTTGATGAAATACTTCAAAACACAATATCTCAAATATAATAGCCTACGTATCTCAACAAACATTGCACACCAGTTATATTGCAGTAACATATATTGCACATTTTAAAATATATGCAATTACTTTTTTGTCTTTACACTTTTATTTTGATAAATTACTTTGTTATTTTATATTTTTTCACCGCCCTGTGCACTCAGACATTTTTTCCAATAGATGACGAACAAAATATGTAAGCATACATTTGCATAAACATAGCATCAAGAACATGCCGGTCAATATATCTCAAGGAACACATCCAAGGTTTGAAAAATAATGGACGAAGCACGAACAATTTGTCGTCGTTGTTTTATCGCGTGGTTTAATTCATATTTAACAGACGATCACACCCAGGTGTATTTAAGTTAATAAAAAAATTGAATGAAAGACGAAGTCATTAATTAACAACACGCAGTATGCAATTCGTGTGTTTCTTTTTTCTTTACGTACATTATAAATAGCTACTGGGCCTATCTGTGTCTGAAAGCTTTGCTGGGTCGTTTGCAGTCCGATTTAAAAAGTCTTCTGGATTCCTTCTTGGTAAAGCATGGTTGATTCTCCTATTTTCTTGACCCTTGTATATATTAAAGGATGTTCATGTAATCCACATTTTAATCTAAACACAGAGCAAACGGTAGTCTATCTGAACAAGAACTTTTACTTTGATTTAGGTACGTTTTTATGTCTAAATAGAGAAAAAAAGCATGTCTGAGGCTTATATTTACGACGAGAAATCTAGTAAATGTGTGGCTTGGTGTCCACACTTTCACCAATTAGGAGCCTATTAAGCCTTTAATTTGATCAGTTAACTTTTCCTCTTTTTATGTAATCGTTAGCGTTATAACGCAGTGTTTATTTTAGACTTTTATTCTTAATGACATGCAAAGCTATTTCTGGCATAATGTGTTTTAAGAGGGTAAATAATCCCTAAAAACATGAAAAGTGTAATTAAAAAGGAAACATTAACAGTTGATTAAAATTCTGGGATGGTTGGCAGGTCAACTCAGGGGTCCAGTGGCCCGAGTTTGAGAACCCCTGTACTATTCCTTCAAATATATAAAAATAAAAACGGCAAATTACCACACAGGCTACATCCAGTGCGATTTTGTATCAGCTCGCGAGCTCCTATTATTTATCATTTACTGATGGGTGAAGTTTTTTTTCAGTTTCCTCAGGCTCTTTTTAATTTGCTCCAATATCTCGTCGCTTTTTAGAGAGTAGATAATTGGATTTAGAAGTGGGGGGATAGAGGCAGACATGGACGTGTTAATAATTCTGGTGTCCGTGTCAATGTTCACGTTGACCCAAGCCACGATATAAGTAACATTAATAGGAATGAAAAATATTGCAACCAAGATTAAATGTGCGGAACACGTTTTAAACGCTCTCCACCTACCCTCGGACGACGCAATGTTCAAAATTGCGTAGATAATAAAAATGTATGTCACAGCTATGAAGCCAAAAGGAAGGAAATACAAGAATACAGTGACGAAACTCGCCATAAACCAATTCTTAGAATAATCACCGCAAGCAATCTTAAAGACCGGTCCGTGATCACAGAAGAAGCTGTTGACAACAGTCGATTTGCAATACGCCAGTGGGGGCATCAAGGCAACCATCACCACGTCTACGATAAGCGGTATTGACCAAGACACAATAATAATCAGCATCATTTTACAGTTGGTATTTAAAGAATTGCTTCGTAATGGGAAACAAATTGCGATGAGCCTGTCGTAGGCTAAAACGCAGAGACTGAATGCTTCCATTGATTGGAAGTATTGAGAGAAGAACACCTGTGCTAAGCAAGGGTTGTAATACACAAACTTTGAATCAAATAGAAACGTGTGGATTGCTTGAGGTATGATAGCGGAGCACAAACTAATGTCCACCACTGCCAGGCTGAACACGGCCATGTACTTCGGTGTGTGGAGGGTTTCTGCGTATTGATGTGCGACTAAAGCTGGGAAAAGGGGAAAATGTCCTTTTACATGATAATCTGAGTACCCACCATAGTAAGCGGCCAGGCAGGGTGAACAAACTAAATTTTACGACCAAAAGAAGAGACTGTTGGTTGAAAGCACTGAGGAGTGAGCTGAATTTAGACAGCAACCAGTAGCTACAGCATAGACTCGGATGATTAATAAATTATGTGTTATGGACAAATTATAACGTTATCCAGTTAATATATACATAACTAGCTGGCCTAATGTACGTTTATGTGTGTAACTGCCCTTGGTTGACTTAAAGCAGGACGCAGAGAGTCTCGACTGATGCTCCACAGTTGTATTTTATTCTCTTCAGCGTATCGAAGCACCGTGAAAACTAGATAGATACGGAAGCAGTGTCAATACATGCCCATTCTAGCTTCACGAATCACCAAATCGAATATTCTTGACAAACAAAAGGGAAATAGAACTTGGCTATTCGGTCTCACAGTGTGAATAAACAACAAAAACATTTCCATCCATAATAACGAATATCCCTCGCTTAAATTAGACAGATCCTAGCTATAGCCTAATGGTAACAATACAGGGCTAAGCAAGGCTAACTTCATAACGTTAACGTTACCTCATTCCGCTGACCAAGGGTGTTAAAACAATCTTCTCCGCTAAGGACAGGTAGATATTTCACAATAAATTATCTTTATAAATGGATCGTGTTCTTATCTTTGTCACACTTTCTTTTATGCTTTCACCATAAGTGCGCTAAAACCCATGCGGTAAAACTATAGACAAAGCGGAAGTTCTCATCTCCGCTTTGTACGGAACATTAGATAAGGCAAGTCTGCCACCTATAGGACAACAAGGGTAACAAGGTAGAGTTAGGTTCACTCGAAAACAAACTTATAATACATAGCCTTTCCAAAAGGAATAATAAACAACTTCCAAACAGGAGATGAAACAAAGGAAAACTCTACCATTATTTAAAACTACTGTTGACTCTAGGACATTTAAGGCAACATAAAACAGCAGACTAGTGGCCATTTACACTCCCACCAAATCCTGCTATGAAGGACAACTTAAAAAATGAATGATGAATACAGGATTTCTAGATCGATATATGACTATTTAGCTATATCAATAGAGTGTATGTGGTGTAGCGTGAGTTCTAGTCACTCTCAAGAAGGAGCACTAATTTCTGTACTGGTCTCTCGATAATGGAAGGTTTGGATGAATGACCTTGGTTGAGCTTCCCTGTTTGAATCTTGACTCTTCGGACCAGACCATCACTCTCTTGAGTGACCTCGACTACCTTTCCTAGTAGCCACTGGCTTCTTGGGAGGTTGTCGTCTTTGATAATGACTATGTCATTTGTCTTGAGGTTACGACGAGGTACATGCCACTTCTGTCTGGTGGAGATGTTCAAGAGGTACTCTTTCCTCCAGCGGCCCCAGAACTGCTCGATTAAGTACTGAACTCTGCGCCACCTCTTAGTTGCATACATGTCCTCCTTCACAAATTTCCCAGGGGGTGGCAGAGCAACCTTTGACTTCATCATGATGAGATGATTAGGCGTCAACGGTTCTAGAGCCTTTGGATCATTGATTCCGTCTATTGTCAGAGGGCGGCTGTTAACGATGGCTATGGCTTCATAGAACAATGTTCTAAGCGAAGCGTCGTCAAGTCTCCCTGGACACTGTGCGAGAGTGCCATTCAGTACATTCCTGATGGTCCGGATCTGGCGTTCCCAGACACCGCCTGCATGGCTAGCTGAGGGAGCATTGAAGACAAAATCACACTGCTTGTCAGCTAGGAACGCTTCCAGTAGCTTGGTGTCACACTGTTTGAGCGCCTCTCTAAGTTCATTTCTGGCTCCTACGAAGTTTGAACCATGATCACAGTGAAGTTCACGGACAGCTCCTCGGAGGCTGATGAAGCACCTCAATGCATTGATAAATGCATCCGTTGATAGATCTTCGAGCATTTCGATATGGACAGCTCGAGAAGCGAAGCACGTGAAGACCAGGCCGTACCTTTTATATTCCTTACGAGCCTTCTTGATTATGAAAGGACCAAAGCAGTCCATACCGCTGTACGTAAAGGGCCCTGAAGCTTCAACACGCTCCTTAGGGAGCGCGGCCATTTGCTGTTCTTCTGTAGGACGTCGAAGTTTCCTGCATTGTACGCAGTTGTGTATCAGTTTGGCCACTAGTTTGTTCCCACTGATGACCCAGAAGCCATTTGCTCTGAGCTCCATCTGGGTTTGGCCTCGACCCTGGTGACAAATCTTGGCATGACAGTGGGCCAGAACCAGCTTAGTGATATGGCTATCCTTCGGAAGGATACTACTGGGTGTTTTAGCTCCTGTCTGAGAGATGACTTCTTCAGTCTTCCGCCGACACAAAGGAGTCCTTTGTGCAAGATAAGGTCAAGGGAGAAGAGAGGGTCAGAACTTGGAAGTCTCTCTCCTCTCTGAAGGGTCTTAACTTCTTGGTGGAAGGCTTTCTGATGGACGAGCTTGATTATTGTTTCAGTAGCTCTCTCCCGTTCTGTGATGGTCACTACCTCACTGCGGTATTTTTGTTTAGATCCCAGTCTTTTGATTCTTGCGATCACGTTGAGGAGCTTAGTCCAAGAAGAAATCTGACCTAGCCGGTCAAGAATGTCTGCACAATCATCGAGTCTGGTCGCACATGCCAGAGCCGTCTTGACCTCGGGATCACCTATGAGTAGCTCCGTTGTGGAGTTGGGCTTTGTGTGCACTTCTTGCTCCCAAAGAAATGTTGGTCCTTGAATCCAATTTGATGAAGAGATTTGCGTTGCTTGAAGGCCTCTGGAGGCATGATCTGCAGGATTTTCTGCCGTATCCACGTGATGCCATTGGCAGGGGTCTGTGTTTTCCCTTATCAGCTGAACCCGGTTTGCGACAAAGACGTGAAACCTGCGTGCGTCATTGTTTATGTATCCCAGTACAACTTGGGAGTCCGTCCAAAAGAATTCTTCGTCAATTTTCATTTCAAGTTCGCGCTTCAACGTGACACTTAATCTAGTTGTCACTACAGCTGCGGAGAGCTCCAACCTTGGGATGCTCATGACCATTGTTGGTGCTACCCTGGCTTTGGCCATCGCCAGACTTGTGTGGACTGCACCTCTGTCATTTTTGCATCTAATGTATGAACATGCGCCGTACCCCTTGCTACTGGCATCGGAGAAGTGATGCAGTTCAATTTTGACGATGTTTTCAAAGTCCTGAGGGTGGTAGCATCTAAGGATCACGACTTCCTTTAACGACTGGAGTCCAATTTTCCGCTCCTCCCACCGTGGTCCTAGGTCATTTGGCAGGGGATCGTCCCATCCAGTGCCCCTGCGGCATAGCTCTTGTAGGATACACTTTCCACTTAGGACGAAAGGTGCTACGAGCCCCAGTGGATCGTACAGAGAGGCAACAACCGACAGGATACCCCGGCGGGTAGGAGGCTGGTCCTTCGCACTGGTGTTGAAGATAAGTGTGTCATTTTCTATTGACCACTGGATGCCAAGCGCACGCTCTGTAGGGGTCACATCCTGTTTGAGTTCGAGAGTTTCCGTGGACGACGCCCTTTCTGAGGGGTTCACGCATTCGAGGACTGCCTTCTGATTAGAGTCGAACTTGTGAAGACGTAGTCCTCCTCGTTTGCATAGTTCCTGTGTGCTGATGATTAGATCTTTGGCTTCCTCGACTGACGCGATGCTGGTCAACCCATCGTCGACATAGAAGTCTTTCTCAATGAAGGCCGACGCCGATGGGTAGTCACTTTCATGCTGCCGTGCCAGATACTTCAGTCCGAAGTTGGCGCACCCCGGAGAGGAGGAAGCTCCAAAGATGTGGACGGTCATCCTATAATCCTGCGGTTCCTTCTCCATATCTCCACCCTCCCACCATAAGAACCTTAGATAGTTTCGGGATTCAGGCGTGACGAGGAATTGGTGGAACATTCTTTCCACATCGCAGATTATGGCTATGTTCTCCTTCCTGAAGCGACAAAGGACTCCTACTAAGGGAATGATCAAGTCAGGGTCAGTGAGTAGAGTCTCATTCAGGGAGACACCGCAGAACTTAGCCGAGCAATCAAAGACGACTCTTAGCTTGCCGGGCCTTTTGGAGTGATAGACGCCGTGATGGGGTAGGTACCAGGCAGTCTCTCTCTCGGTCGATGTGGGCGTAAACTCTGCATCACCCCGGCTGATCATTTCCTCCATGAAGGTTTTGTAGTGGTCGTAGTACTGTTCATTGGCCTTCAGCTTCTTCTTTAGAGACTGGAGGCGAATGGTAGCTAGTCTCTTATTGTTTGGTAGTGAGGGCGGATTGACATTTTTGAAAGGGAGGGGCATTTCAAGGTGTCCATCCTTGTGTCTGATGTTGTCACTGAGGAACTGTATGAACTGGACATCGTCCTGGGACACATACTTCTCCTCACAAGCCCTTTCAATGAAATCTGACTCCAGAGCCTTCAGAACATCAGTGACTGGAGGGGTTGGGATTTCCTTTACTGTGACTCGATGCACAAAGCTTTGGCTTCCCTGCCTGTCTAGATGGGGATTGGATGAGCCTATTATGCTCCAACCGAGCTCAGTCCGCTGTGCGAAGGGTTCGTTCTCACCACCTATGACAGCTTCCAACGGGGCCAGTGCTGATGGACAGTTATATCCAATTAACAGTCCCACCTCACAGTCTTGGGGTGATGGTAGCTTATCTGCTAAATGTCAGAGGTGAGGCCACATGTGTGCAGTTTTCTTTGTTGGGATGTACGACTTATCCACCGGGATGAAACTGCGAGTGTAAGCCTGGTTTACTTGAAGGTGTTTTCCAGAATGGAGTCCTCGAACTCGTAGCCCACGGATGCTCTTACTTGGTAGGACTGTATCAATGGCGGTCATAGTGCTAAGTTTTAGCTTCACCGGTTGGGCTTCCACATTTAGGTCATCAAGGAGGTCTTCCAGGATGAAGGTTGAATCACTCTGTGTATCAAGTAATGCGTATGTGAGGATTTCTCTCTCTGGCTCTTGTCTTGAGGATACCAGGACTGGGACTATGCTTGAAGTGGCAGGGACATGCTGTGTTGACGCATGAGATGTGACTTCGTGCACTTCCTCAGCGTCACTGTTGTCTGCAGATGTGGAGTTACCTTTCATTTCTTCCGTTGTTTCTTGTCCCCTCTCTTCGTGTAGGCAGGTTGGATTGTCGACGATTACAGATGCTACAGGTGTACCGCCTTTTGCACTCCTTGGAGACGTGCCCTTTCCTTAGGCATCCAAAACAAAGGCGGTTTTCATGGATGAACGCTTTCTTATCTTCCATAGTCTTCAAAGCGAAGGTAGGACATCTGCCGATGCCATGTGTTTCATCCTTACATACAGAGCAAGGCGGTTTCACCTTAGAATGGGATGTTCCTCCTGTCTCTCGGATGGAGTTCCTTTCTCGAGTGCTGGTGTTAAGAGCTCTAGCTCTCTTGGAAGATCTTTCGTCGGTACTCTTGGCGTTCATGAGGAATGGGGAGGCAATAGGATTGCAGGCTATCCGGACCTCTTTGTTTAAGAACTTGGTGAAGTATGCAAGGTCTGGGTACTTCCCGGAGTTGTCAAGTTGATCTACCACGATCCGGCTCCACTTCCGCACAATCCATTCCGGTAGCTTCTTAAGCAACTTGTGGTTCTCTTCGCAATCATTTAGGATAGCCAGCCCTTTGACATGGGGTGTTGCCTCTGCACATCCCTGCAGAAAGTCTGCAAATTCTCTGAGTGCCAGAGGGTCGGTTGCGTCAATTTTAGGCCATTTGGCGAGTTTGTCTCGGAAAGCTCTTTGTACTATAAAAGGGTTCCCATATCTCTCTTGGAGGACTTTCCAGGCTCCCTTGTACGCATCGTCTGAGCTTCGGTAGAAGAATCCTTCTACAGCCTTGAGTGCTTCTCCAGTAAGGTACGTTTTCAGGTAGAACATTTTCTCACTAGCTGGGATGGGTTTCTGATCGATAAGAGCCATGAAAGACATCTTCCAGTCTACGAATTTGATGGGGTCACAATTAAACACTGTCGGTTCGGGCACGGGTAGGCGATTTATGCTTAGTGAATTCGCTAATGCCTGGACTAGGCTGGAAGTTTCCTCAGGTGCTGTTATTCCCAGGGATGCTGGTCGAGGTTGGAACGACATGGCCTTTGGGTTTAGCTGAGCTGCGTGTTTAATCTCTTGGTGAGCAGCGTCCGTTTTGTGGTTCCCATCATCCTCATTATCACTTCCGAAACTCTCGTATGCTCTAACTCGAGCTGCAGCTACCTGAACTTCCTTATCTGCTTGCAACTGCACTAGCTTTGTTCTTTCCTCTTCCAGCTCTATTCGACTATTTGCCCGTTTTTGCTCTATCTCTGCCAACATTTTTGCTTCTTCAAGTTTCAATTCACTTTCCATTCTTGTGAATCGTGCTTGCTGAGCCTGGATATCTTTCATCACCTTTGCTTGTTCTCGTTTGGCTGCAAGTTCTGCTTCTGCGTCTAATCGTTTGCTGGAGCTATTGGAGGCTGCACTGGAGTGGTTATTAGATTTCTCTGATGTCTCCGAGACTACAGTTTCAGTTTTGGTGTAGCCGAAGACGGACCCATATTCAGCCTTGTTTAGTGCCATCCTTACTCTGACTTTCTCAAGTTGTTCATTATAGTTCTCGTTAATCGTTTTTAGTCGCTTGTTCACAAGGTCAAGTATCTCTTCAGTCGGAATATTGCAGGCGTCCATTTTATTCGCGATATCTGGAGTTGTAGTACGGTTACGTGTAATGGGCTCATACTGACGGCGTACTATATCATATCTTGTTTTGATTTCACTTTGGATTTTATCAAGGTCGTCTGGAGAGCAGAGGGCCTTCAATGTTGACCTACTCTCTTTCGCTGTCTGCTTCCAGGACTCATAAGCCTTATTAAAGGCATTCTCATGTTTTCCGGCATTCTGGTAGTGCATCTCTTGGCCCCTTTCTGTTAGAGCCCTTTGGCGGGATTCTGGCTTGTCTTGAGCCTCTAAGGATTCGCTCTCCTCTAGTTCACTGCTCACCTCCTTTTCCTGGAGCGATTCGCTCTCCTCTAGTTCACTGCTCACCTCCTTTTCCTGGAGCGACATTTTATATGATTTGTGTACCTGGTTTGACTATTTGACTGCAAAATGTAGTTGTCATATGCCTGGGATAAACCTCTGTGAGTAGCGACTTTAACTCTATGATGGGTGATACTACTCTCACTTTGAAATTTAGATTACTATTTGGACACTGTAGGGATTTCAGTACAAAGGAGAAATGATTTAGAGTTATGACCATAAGTTAGGGGGGAGCTAAACAACTGGACAATTTCACTCTTAAAATAGCCTAGCGTTAACTTATAAGACAATACATTCAACTTTGCCATAGGCTACTATAAACTTGTACTTATTCTCGCAGCTGGAAGGAAGGTCCCTTTCAACCTTTAAAATATTGTCCACTGTGAAAGATTTCAATTTCAAAATGGTTAATCATATAGCCTACTTGCATGTGTAGCTCCTTTAAGGTCTCTGATTACAGTCTCTTGCTGAACCTGTGGTATATAGGCTACTGTGATACGTTGTCCTCTTCCAATCTTGCTTGGAGGTGGGTGTCGATTAGATCAACCGTTCAATGGCTGGATGGTGATCTAGCGTAGATTCATTGGAGGATGACAACAACGCTGACTTGACGAACGTCTCAGATGTAGCATTGAGTTTTCACTGTAACTGCCCTTGGTTGACTTAAAGCAGGACGCAGAGAGTCTCGACTGATGCTCCACAGTTGTATTTTATTCTCTTCACCGTATCGAAGCACCGTGAAAACTAGATAGATACGGAAGCAGTGTCAATACATGCCCATTCTAGCTTCACGAATCACCAAATCGAATATTCTTGACAAACAAAAGGGAAATAGAACTTGGCTATTCGGTCTCACAGTGTGAATAAACAACAAAAACATTTCCATCCATAATAACGAATATCCCTCGCTTAAATTAGACAGATCCTAGTTAGCCTAATGGTAACAATACAGGGCTAAGCAAGGCTAACTTCATAACGTTAACGTTACCTCATTCCGCTGACCAAGGGTGCTAAAACAATCTTCTCCGCTAAGGACAGGTAGATATTTCACAATAAATTATCTTTATAAATGGATCGTGTTCTTATCTTTGTCACACTTTCTTTTATGCTTTCACCATAAGTGCGCTAAAACCCATGCGGTAAAATTATAGACAAAGCGGAAGTTCTCATCTCCGCTTTGTACGGAACATTAGATAAGGCAAGTCTGCCACCTATAGGACAACAAGGGTAACAACGTAGAGTTAGGTTCACTCGAAAACAAACTTATAATACATAGCCTTTCCAAAAGGAATAATACACAACTTCCAAACAGGAGATGAAACAAAGGAAAACTCTACCATTATTTAAAACTACTGTTGACTCTAGGACATTTAAGGCAACATAAAACAGCAGACTAGTGGCCATTTACAATGTGCATTATCTTAATGTTAGGAAGTAAAAAGTGAATTAGCTAATCGCTAGGTTTAGCTAATGTTAGTAGCTAGATAATTTGTGTGAACGACTGCTACGCCTGCGAAACATTAATGTTAACCTAATGCGATACGTTAAGCATATTGTGAACATCAAAACAGTGTTAATTTGAACTATTATTACATTGATAGGGGTGCTACGTTGTACGATTTCTCAAAAATAGATTGGATACCGCCTGTAAACATTACCTGCGCTGGTCAGGCAGGGTGTGAGCGATATGAGAGAATCCAGAAGAGGGTGAAAAGAAAATGTAACGTAACATTAAGCACAAAATAATAATGCATTTGAAAGTAATAATGAAAGTAACGGTAAATGTACTTTATGTGTTGAACTGATTCGCCTTTTATCCATCTAGCTAAAGTATGTTGCTGAAGTAGGCTACTGTAGCCTACCGTTAATACTTTAACATGTAACATATCACTTTGACTCCTTATAATATTTGTTTATGTTGGTATTATTGTTTTGTGATGTTGTGCACTGTATATTTTGTGTACATTTTTATATTGTTGAGCTACCTGTAAGCATCGCGCAAAGCAAATTCCGATCATGGCAATAAAGGAAAATAAAGCAACCTCCTGATTAAATGTGATAGCCTATAAATTTGGTTTGCATAACATTATGGCATTTGGACTCCAACAACGCCGTTGGCGTAAACAAGTGGGTGTGTCTGACCAAATTGTGACGCAAGTGACAGGCCTCATTTTACTAGAAAGTCTCTGAGCAGCCAGGATTTGTAAACTTTTCTTTTAGGGAGGGGGGAGTTAATTGTGTTATTATTCTTGTTTATTATTATTATTATTATTAGGCCATGAAAGGTATAATAATAATAATAAGTAAATTATTAAGTAACACTGTTTTAGATGTAGCTAACGTTAGCTAATATAGCCTAGCCTAATTGCTGTATCTTGCTGTCGCTTCTTGTTGGTTTTATTAGCTAACGTTATTAACTTTTTATTTATTTGACGTCTAATGTCACCCTTCAACCGTGAGGTAACGTTAGCTATCTAGCAAAAGTTAACAGCCAAATGAAGTTAGTTTAACTTGATAACTTACTGGAATGTTACATAAATGTTACATTCAGAGAGTTAACATTAGTTAATCCTCATGAATGGATGTTTTATATCTTTCTTGCTATTGTCACAAACGTGAACATCTGTGTTATCTGAGTGTTATTTACTAAATTAGAAAAACGATGACTAAAACAGCAATTAAAGGCCTTATGATTACGGTCACTTCTTAACGTTCAAAAACAATAGTTGCAGCAGTTTTTATTAATAGTCAGTGTTAACATTATTCCAGTGAGTCATATATATTGTACGTGATTCAATAACGATTTCATATTGAGTACACCTGAAAAATATGGCTTTATTACTTTCCCAGATATTAAATGCCTAATGTTAGGACAATATGCTTTATTGGCACAGCATTAGCCTACTTATTGAAGTTGTACATTAGTATTAGGCGATGAAAGGTATTATTCGTAGTAATAATAATAATAATAATAACTAGATTAACAATTCCTAAAGAAATTGTAGGTGTGGTTGCTTCACAAATATCAATGGCTGGAAATGGCATAGAAAGATGGTAATATGGTATAGTGTGAGGTGGAAAATAAAAGGTGGAAATGGTATGAACTGTTAATGCGGTATAAAGGGATCTAGTGAAGGTGAAAGTGTTAAAATATGGTGATGTAGCCTATTTTGTGGTAAGTAGTCTAAAGAACCTGGAAGTGATACAAAGAAGTAATGTATTGTGATAAAAGCACGAAAAGGTAATGTCAAATCATCTGGGATAATATTGTTGGGTCATAACAGTGTTGTAAAGGAAGGCATTGTGAATGCCCAATTTACTGCGTCCTGTGTACTAACATACTGCTTACTGTAGTCTATACTGCAGTGACATGCAGTATGCGAAATTAGCTCTATATAAACCTGGACATAAGTAGCCTAGGCTATATCATTTCCTTTACACCCTTTGGCTATATCATCTGGGGATATTCAGAACACTCAATTTGGCCGTGCAGGTAATGCTAGCCTAATTTAACAGCTTTTCAAAAAAACGTATACTCAGCTGGCATACTTAAATAGTAGTGTGTGCTGATTCTGACTATTCGGACACAGTCGTAGTTGTGTTTGTAGAAAAATATGGGTTCATACAATTTTTCCCTATGTTTTAACCAAATGCTCATCTACTGATTTCTCCACTTTATTAAACAAACTCTGATTCCGATTACAGATCTCACCATTTTGTGAAGTCCAAACCACATATCTTGTGCTGAATTCAGCGTTCTATTCAACCTACCTAGCATGCAGCTATCTAAAGCAATAACATAGGCTATCGTTTGGCTAATAGTAACTTAGTTTAACGTTGTTCACTCGCATAAACTTGAGATTATAACCCAGTCATGTGTAGTGGATAGTTTATTTGCTGTCTATGTCATAGTCGATTGCATTTTGGTAACGTAGTCTACTGGCACCTTGGCATTTTCATGCAGAGTGAAAGGTTTGTTTTTCCTGGTAATTAGCTTAACCACAGTAGCCTAGCTGGCTTATGCTTTTGCCTGTATGCTTTTGTCTTTTGTCTGTTGTCTGTGCTAACGCGAGTTGTCTGTGCTAACGGTATTAAGACATAAATCAGAATTCGTTGAATAATGTTGAATGGAGTGATTAGTAGGCTAGATGAGCATTTAGCTAAAACATAGGCAAAAATTTAAACAGCGCTAAAAATATGTTTTGTTAACAATTCAATTGTAGCCTATTTTGTAACTTAGACAACATAACGTTACGTGACAGCATTTGGATTTGGATCAGAGACGGGAAGCATAGGAGGCATTTGCTATGTTTCATTCGTTTCACCTGAAACAAGCCTCTCAACTGAAAGGGGCCTCGCCTCAATCATAAACTGAAAAAAAAAATATATATATATTAAATTATATATAATTTAAAAAAATTAAAATCAGTGAATAAAAGAACCGCCGACCCTGTAGTTTTCCCATTCAGTCACTGTTCCTTACTCAAGCTATTTCAGTGCTTCTCCTTATTTTTCTAGTCTATGGATCTGCAGATACCACAGAACTGTGGCAGTCTGGCAGGTAGGCCTATTCACTTGACTATTTCTGACCCACAGCAAAACACTTGCTGATAGCTACGATGTCAGAATGATCACATACAGATACAGTAGATTCATAATACAACGGAACAGGTATGTGCATAATTCGGATAAAATACGTAGCCCAATGTATTTATATACCTTAAAAAGTAACGTTACGTGTGTTTTTACATAACAGCAATGTAGGCTATTACAGCCGCGATAGCGCTGTGGAAACATCAACGTTGCTGGGCAGTGGCAAAATGGAATAAGAATCTCTTCAACATTCAACGGAAACCAGTTGTATAATCGTTACAAAGTAGGATATTTGGTTCCTTAATCTGTTTATCAGAGATTTGTAGAAAAAAATGTTGACGTTATACCGAAAGTAGCTAGGCTACATTGGGTAGGCGTAGCCTACGCAAAGGAAAATGCACCGAATGTTTATTTGTAACAGTTTCAACTTTTTAATAATAGCCTATAGGCTAGCCTATATCGGAAAAAAGTTTTTGTGGTGTGTAGAAACGGTACATTTTATGCATGTTATTGTGTGACTGTGGCAAGATGGTTATAAACGGGTTTGGGCTATTTTATCGTGCAGTGCAACTATTTTATCGTGCAGAGGTTGATGTGTGGACAAGTGGCGACTCTGCAGCAATCCTGCATTGGAATTTTGAGAGTTTAAAGTTGTTTACAATTTCAGAGAAATTTGAATAGGCTACTATAATTGGGACATTGACGACTAGGCTAGCGCCGTAGATAGGGCTAATAGACTGCGTGTTCGTTCATTGCGCTTGATGCAGCATTTGTTGTATGGCAATGATTATTATTTTTGAAAGCTAAAGTGAGTATGATCATTTCAGTTGTAGACGGTAGTAGGCTACGTCGTTAGCTATTGAATTTCTCGTCTGCATTTTTCCAAGGTTGTTGACAGAACGTTAAGTGATTCAAAAATCAGCTCAATCAGCATTCTCACCGTGAGCTAGCCTACTGCACGTGCCCATTAATTTTTTGGCAATAAAATGTCAAATATCTCAAAAAGTGTATATGCTATAAAGGTAAAAAGTAATAGCAACCTGGAGGGGGTATAAAGGTATAATATGAGGTATGAATGGTGTCGATGGTGTTAATGGTGTAGGAGGAGATAGGTTTTGAAAAATCGGCGGAAGAATAATAACGTCAGTCTGAGCGATAACAGTAGGTGTGGTTTTTCCACCACACCTAATTGTTATTGTAAATCCCGCGCAGCTAGACCAATGAGGGAATAGCACGGAGCGAAGGTTTAAGCCTGATGTTTTCCGCTGTTGCTGTGGGAAAAGGTAAGAGTTCTGAAATATTACTATTCTTACAACCGGATGAGACTGCTTCTTTAGATTCGCGGGATCAGCTAATAGTTGGCCACGTGTCAGAGGCAATAGTACCACTTTGCCTCCCGCTCTAAGTCTGGCCTGCAGGCTGACCCCAGCTTATCCAAAAAGGCAGCCTGTGTATATTATATTGACTGTCAGCCACCAACGCTGATTCTATACTCATTAGCGATGGGGGTTTTGGCTTTTTTTTGGTACACGTTTACACTTATAATGTTGGCGTGTATCCGCGGTTAACCGTAACATTACGTCATAGCGTAAGCGATGACGTCATAGCCATAGAGGCCAACGATACTGGTCGGAAACTTGGGTAGCTGCAAGTAAGTAAGCAAGCAGTTATGAAAGATTAACGTTAGGAGGTAAATATAGGTTAGAATATACTTTACTGTTTCAAAATGTTTTCCTAAAATAAACTAGTGTCATGAAATTCAAATAAAACAGTCCAATCACGGAGTGTTTTTGTTATTGTCCACCGGCTTGGGACTGAGTATGATGGCTCAACATACTCCATCAGAGACCGAAAGCCTGGCGCATCCAGTTCGCTTAACGGTCTTGTGTCTTTCACAATCATATCCGCGATCAGCTGGGTGATTTTCGCAGCTCTCTGTGGAGTGCACTTGTAGAAGACGGAGCCTATTCGGGGTTGGGTGCTAACATTACCCATCTTGTTCAAAATCTACGTTTGCGTGTTTTAATCGCAGATGATTGTTCATTGAGCTGGTACTCCCCCCTTTCACACTTAAAACAATGTTACCGAGTTGCCGTCGACTTGTTTTGTAAAATAATTCTGGGCTTTAGCTTTTCCGCCGCTCATTTTGATGCTTTCACTCAAATTCACTGACTCACTCCCGCATTTTTTCCATCAACGTTAGTTATGTTGACGTGATTTACGATCAAGATATATTTAAATGCTTTAGATATATACATAATATTGTACGAGGAACAATTATAGCCTACGCAACATTTAAATAATTAATATGATTAAAAAAATATTTTAAAAATGATTTTAAGATTTCGGTTAATCAGTCCTAAACGGATAGTGATTAATTTTTGTGTACACGGTTAAACGTGTACACGACCCCATCCCTAATACTCATGTATCTGACTCCAATTTAATTACTAATGTCTAATTGCAATGTAGAATTTACAGCTGATTTGTTAAAGTACTCTCGTACTCTTGAGCCTGTTCTCTGAACTGGATGCGCTGGTTCCACCGGGAGCTACATACGGCAGTTTATGTACACCTCTCACGGCTGACTAGATATCTGAGTTTATCTCAGAGGTTGCGGAAGAGGCCACTTCATAAGGTATAGCCTATCCAATAAATCTCAGGGACCCCAGAAGGTAATATTGGCAACCCCCGTTCTCAACTTGTATAAACATCATGCGGAGATGATCTAACTTAAGACATAGTTCTACGGGTGCAATACTCCGTGATACATTAAGCTTAACTAGTCAACCTCCCTAGATCAGCAGAGGGGGTAACCCAGACTGAGGAAATTAATCAACTCATTACCGTGTTAACAGAGATAGAAGGTCTTTTTCAGAGAAACCACACAAATCAAGTTTAACAGTTTACCAGGTAGGTTCTTTACTTTAAAATAATCAATTATGGTTACAGGTTACAACACAACATATTCAAAATAGAGTATAGAGTAAAATACTTGTGTCACCTCATATTTATACTCCAGTGAAAGTGAGCAGTCATGGATTACTGCTTGAAAGTTCCTAAACACTCTGATCAACTTTAAAAAGTAAAATGAATGGAATGGAAAAAATGCTTCAGTTAAATTTTGTTCATAATAATTTCTAGGGGTGCCAATAATTGTGGCACATGTGGTTTTGTTAAAAATAATAATTTCTTTATGAGGGATTTTTGTTTTCTCAGAATAAATTTAGTTTAATTAAAGGTTGGATTTTTCTCATTTTTTCAGTGTGAGATTAAGCTAATTCACCAAAAGGTGAGTTTTTTATAACCCTTTTTACTCATCTTTACCAGGGGTGCCAATTATTGTGGAGGGCACTGCATATGGGTTATACATTCGGCATAGGCAAGGGAGGATAATTGCTGATTTTTAATTGATGTCCCAGACTAATTCCCAAGTATTCCCCTCGTATTCCCCACACACCAGGATATATATTCTGCAGAATGAGTGGAGAAGCACATTAGAATAACGGGTTTCAACAGTGACAAATGCTGAGGAGAACTGGTGAGTAGCGTTTTCCTGCTGCGATATATACTCTGCGCCTTTAATCGTTCCGTTTTTCGCAATTCATTCAGACGCGAGGGCTCGATCAATGTGTCCACGCGCTTGCCTTTGACATGTAAGCTATATGGAATAGCGACAGCCAGTGGGCTACATCAAATATAATATTCAAAGCGTATAGTGGTACTAGATAATGTAGAGCAACCCTAAAATATGATATGAAAATATGAAGTTTGAAGGGGGGAGTGGGGTGTAGTAAAAAAAAAAACAAAGAAAAAAGCGAGCGAAAGAACGAAGGCATTGTGCTGTGACTTTTCTTTTGTGTTTTTGTCACTTATTATTAACTAGATTATGCCTCTATATAGCCTACTGAAATAAATATGTATCTGTTGAAGGCGCTGTCATTTTGGAAACAATTCAAAAGCGATCTCGGAAGAAGATACGGTGTAGCCGAAGACGCATGCGTGACATGACCTCCACGGTTTGGTTAGGCTATCTTTTTGGTTCGTTCTTAATCAAAACTACACGTATTTGTTTTAATTCTGTAAAATGGTCTATTTACCTTTAATCTGTATATTTTACACTGCTAATTCTATGATAATTTATAAGGAAGGCTACTTATGACCTTTTTTAAACTTCATGTAAAAAACATGTAATTCAATTATTTTTGTATACCCTAAATAGCGTACAATAAGCATAACGGTTGTCTCCAACACCAAGACCAATGAGCGTATTAAGTTATAATGGCAGCTGTAATAATATTGGGAACGTCTTGACGTGATGTTGCAGCCGAACTATTTTTAGCATATATTTTGAGTGCTATATTACTATGCGTAAATCCAGATATAACACGAAGAAATCAACATGCGCACATGCGTCGTAATGTTGAGACTTACACTTCGTTTCAATTAAAAAAAGAAATAAATTCTCCAAAAAAATGCATTGGTGGAGTTTACCTTAACACATACAGTGCAGTCCAAAAGTATTTCGATAGTAGCACAATTTTTGTTGTTTTTGGCTCTGTACTCCGGCAAATTTAATTAGCAACAGTGGCTATGAGATTAAAGTGTAGACTTTCAGCTTTAATTTGAGGCTTTTTACATCCTTATGGGGTCAACCGTGTAGCAATTGTGGTGCCAATAAGTTTGGAAAATGGAAAACTTTGTACATTTATTACCCTCCCAAACGCTAAACATGTATACTGTAGTCCATCATAAAATAATACATTGGTCCAGAAAATGGATAGCTTTGGTCTCTCTATGTACCAAAAGGTACTCATCTTGAACTGCTTCAGTTAAAATATACAGCTGTATAAATATATTGTAGGAATTCATGTAATCTGTGTATAAAAATACATGGATGAGAGCATCTGCCAAATACTTACAGTTGAGGACAAAATTATTGGCCCCCCCTGTAAAGATGAGCAAAAAGGGTTATAAAAAATTCACCGTTTGGTGAATTAGCTTAATCTCACACTGAAAAAACAATAAGAATCCAACCTTTAATTGACGTTAATTTATTATGAGAAAAAAAAATCCCTCATCAAGAAATAATTATTTTTAACAAAACCACATTGGCCACAATTATTGGCCCCCCTGCATTTATATATAGAATAAAGTAATAATTTTTAATATTTGGTCACATATCCTTTGCATGCCATGACTTCCTGATGTCTGTGACCCAACAACATCAAAAGACTCTTGATATCTTATTTTCTGGTACTCTTACAAGCGATACTATAACATCTCTGCATTTGAATGGATCTCTATGGGAATTGGGGGGTGGGACTAGATTTAGCTGTAAATTATGCTGGAACAGTATGGAATACATGGTTGGTAAAATGGCTGTAAGTCAACAAGGGTCTGAGGTATCAAACAAGCCTTAAACAATCACTCTGCTGCCAGATATGCAGTAGATATGGATGGATCACTTTAAGGGTTGTTTCTCCTGACAAATTTTCCTATTGAACTCTATGGAAAAATAAGTCAGGAGAAGAAACCCTTCAAGTTATTCATCCATATCTACTGCATATCTGGCAACAGAGTGATGGTTTAAAGCTTGTGTGCGTTTTCCTCCGTGTATGGATCGAAAATCTCAATTTTAAGGCATGTTACTCAGACACACCCACCTCTCACTGCAAATATCCTTCTCTAAACATGGGCTATTTAGTACATACACACTGTAGGGCACCACTGCTGTGTGTGAGAGTAGTTATTTGATAAAAGAATATGGTTTTGGAATATTAAGACCCTTTTTAATACAATTTGATCGGCAAAAATCTTACGAAATCTAAATTTTAAGGCACAATACTCAGACACATCCAGCTCTAACTGCAAATATCCTTCTCTAAAGATAGGCTATTTAGTAGATACACACTGTAGGGCACCAGTGCTGTGAGCAAGAGTAGTTATTTGATAAAAGAATATGGTTTTGGAATATTAAGGCCCTATTTCATACAAGACGGTAGGTGAAAATCTGAGAAAATCTCAATTTTAAGGCACGTTACTCAGACACACCCACCTCTCACTGCAAATATCCTTATCTAAACATAGGCTATTTAGTAGATACACACTGTAGGGCACCACTGCTGTGTGAGAGTAGTCGTTGGATCAAAAAATATGCATTTGGAATATTAAGACCCTATGTAATACAATTTCATCGGCAAAAATCTTACGAAATCTAAATTTTAAAGCACAATACTCAGACACACCCACCTCTCACTGCAAATATCCTTCTCTAAAGATAGGCTATTTATTTAGACAAGGATATTTGCAGTGAGAGGTGGGTGTGTCTGAGTAACGTGCCTTAACATTTTGATTTTCTAAGATTTTCACCCATTGTCTTGTATGAAATAGGGCCTGAATATACCAACACCATATTTTTTGATCCAATAACTACTCTGACTCACAGCACTGGTGCCTATACTAAATATCCTACGTTATGTTATTAGGCTACTTGAACGGTTGTTTCTCCTGACTTATTTTTCCATAGAGTTCAATAGAGAAATTAATCAGGAGAAACAACCCTTAAATTGATCCATCCATATCTACTGCATATCTGGCAACAGAGTGATGGTTTGAGGCTTGTTTGATATATAAGACCCTTGATGACAGACATTTAGCCGATACCGATGTTGTTTTGCCCTTACTCGGTCCGGTTGCACTCGTTTGACTTTAGCAGATCCAGGGGAACGGTAATAACGCAGCTCGGTGAATCAGGCGAAAATTCCAAGTTCAAATTTCACTTTAAGGGAAATGGTAGGCTGCATAAATGATGTGAGCAATGTTTTGTCCCTAATGAAACGCACTGTAAAATGTAAAAACTATTCGTTTAATCATTTTCCAATATGGGCACTCGAGCCAAAACATGCTTTAAACGATACACAATGAAACAAAGAATTTGATCGTAACGTGTAGGCCTTCATCCCGTTGCTAGCTAGCTAGCTAGCGAACAACAGTCAAACCGAACTAGCTTGCTACGTTCCACCAATAAGCGCGTTGCGCAACAATGTCACAGAATGTGGCATGCGCTGGCTAGGTAGGTCAGCTGCAACACGAGTTGCTAATAGGCACTCTTGGTAACTTAATATAAATGATAAAAACGGCATATATATATAGGCCTATCGTTTTATGGGCGTTTTTATCCAATTATAGGATTGGAAAGTGAACGATGTACATGTGTAATAGGGCTTAAGCACAAATAATAACGAATATCCCTCGGTCAACACATTTTGTACAATTACACAAAAAATGTTAATTCCACCGTTCTATCCCCAGTACACTAATTCCTATAATTGTCCACAAAATAGATCTGATATGTGTTATTACTCTGTCACTTGTCGTTTCCCCAACCCTAACCCTAGGTTAAGTTACAAAGAATACCTATAAAATAGGAAATTAAAACAAATTAATACAATGCAACAATAAAATACGGTTTAAATTATTCGCGTGGGTAAATATGTGTCCTACTTCAAGATATCCGCGAATGTTTGTCGAGATATAAGCAACATGCTGTGAACTACGAATATTATAAAGTATCGGTTACAAAGAGTGCCTATTTGTTATCTTTGAGTGACTACAGCCATGAACAATGTATTATGAATCTATGCATGTTATATTTTTTATCAGATAGGGTACAGACACCAATTCCGAAAATTGTTTCCCTGTTCCCTCTTATAAATACATTTATAGAAAACAAGGTATGAAAAATATGTAGGTATAAGTATAGGTATTCTTTGTAACCTACCATTAAAAATGTGCAACTGGTTTATCTCCCGAATTATTGGGTGAAAGCGCTTGAAACGTTTGTTATGGAGCAATAGGTTCATTAAGAAGATCCTCCGAAGTTTTGGTGCATCTGTCACACAGACAACGCAAAATATTTCTCTCAGCATTTGGACATAGTTAAAGACCATAGGCGGATGCGCAAATCAATACGTCCACTAAGATTTTTTCCCATTATTTCGATTTTTTAAAAATAACGCGAGAGAATCAAGAGAGAATTAATAGATGTATTAATCTGGCAGAGATACCTCATAAGAAATGGAAAAACATTCTTATTCTCTCCACAAGGGGGTCGTGCAATAATATAGGTATTCTATGTAACCTTAAAACATAATTTGCTAATAATTTCTATTTTCTTGTTAGTTTAGAAAAAAAAATCTTCTTGAGGAATATAAAGCTCAATTAAAACAACCACAATCATGTGTCACACTATAAAGTTTTTTAAATCTTAATATTAGAAAGTGGAAAAGAGAGAAGGTTACATAGAGTGCCTACTTTACAGCTAGAGAGAGAGAGAGAGAGAGAGAGAGAGAGAGAGAGAGAGAGAGAGAGAGAGAGAGAGAGAGAGAGAGAGAGAGAGAGAGAGAGAGAGAGAGAGAGAGAGAGAGAGAGAGAGAGAGAGAAAGTGGCTGGTGCGGTTTGAATTCACGTCATTTAAAGCGTTGATAGCTACGTTACGTTACGTACTACGTTCACTTCTAAATTTGGAGGCGGGGAGAGGAAGTGGGGCAGGGCCCGGCTCCAACTGCTCCACCGCTCTACTCTGGGAGACAGTCAGACATAAGAGAGAGCGAATATTTAATTATTTAATCACGCACTGTAACGTTATTGAACTGCATTATTAGTCGGAGATTACGGTTGTGAACGGAGAGAAGGAAATAAGGAATAGAGTTGTGTAACAAAGAGTGAAGGAAGAAAAAGTTGATAGGAAGATGGAGCAGAGGGAGATTTTGAGGTGAGGAGTGAGGACACTGAAAGATGAGAAAAGCTAGGTGTGCAGTTTCGGCTACTGGGGGTCCACAGTAATAAAATAAATTCTAAAGTACATAATGAATTAACCTTTTTGTTGTTGTTGTGAGCATAGTTTCTTTTTTAATAAAGTAACAGCATTCAAAACATTTAAAAATAGGCATACTGAATACATTTTGCTGTTAAAACAAACAAAAAAGGAGGGAAAATAAAGAAAGAATGTTCAAATATGATCTCTATTAAATGAATACTTCCACTGTAAGCTTGTTTGCATTTTGTAGCAATGCTAATGGAAACGAATGGTTACAGCCAGTATAGGTTACAGCCTATGGCTTTGGTTACAGCTAGCCAAACTGAAGTATCCATTTAAAACACCTAAATGGAACATCATTATATTTGGGCTAGTTTTAAGACATTTGGGGCGGGTTTTGAGCTGATTTTGGGCTGGAAATTTCAGCAGGACCTGGCAACCCTGCGTGCGTGCTGCCTTAAAGACTGCGCATGAGCGTACATCTGCCTATAGCTGAAATAAGCTACGTTGCAGCTTGCTTATGCTAGCTAACTTTTAGGCCGTAATATACCATTAAACAGCTGATAGCAACCCAAATAATGTGCTACACATTCCTGTATAAACACATACAGAAAGTAACACAGCCGATAAGATATATATATATTGCCGACAGCATGAATGCATTCTGAACATGTGCTACTCCAGTTAAAGTACGCAGCTTAGCTAACATTCTGACTAGCTAGCAATTACGTCGTCAAATAAGCACTTCAGAACATAGCATTTTCACTTCGTTACAGCACACAAAACGCTCCTGACAACAATGACCGAATAAACAGTACTTACAGTTCAATGCACGCACATAACACTACTAACAATGTAAACTTATTTCACGTGCAGTGACTATCAGTCCTCGTCTCTGTAAGATACAGGCGAACTGTGCACAGAGGTCAGGAACTCTCTAATTGGCTGTGCTGCAGCTCTGAACAGGAAAAGACTGAATTAAAGGGGAAAGCAGCAATTTAACTGGGGCCTTTTTTTTTTCATTTTTTTTTTCAAATGGAGATGCATATAGCTTTTGGAAAACTGTAAAATCTTTAAAAAATAATCCTACCACTACTCTTCCTTCTCGCATTTCTAGTGAAAATGATTGTTATAGATAAAACATATATGGCTGAAGCTTTTAATCATCATTGTATCTCCTCTGGCCATCTGTTTGATAGGCTGTCTGGTGACATTGTTCCAGAAAGCTATACCCTTAGCCCAGTATTAGGAACTTTAAGCAATTATTTTTGTCCTAGCAAATTCTCTTTTAGACCTGTAAGTTATAGTGAAGTTTACAAAGCACTGGCTAGCATAAATAAAAAGAAGTCAATGGGAAAGGACAATCTAGATCCTTGCCTTTTGTGTCTCAGTGCTCATATAATTGCCTCACCACTTGCTTACATTTTTAATATAACTTTTATTTCAGGTAGAATCCCAAACCTATGGACGGCAGCTCAGGTTATTCCTCTATATAAAGGGGGTGATACCAGTGACTTAGATAACTATCGTCCAATTTCAAAACTTTCCTGTTTGGACAAAGTCCTAGAATCATTAGCTAACTCTCAGCTGCAGGCCTTTTTGGAGATTAATAACATTTTACAACCACAGCAATCAGGTTTTAGGCCAGGTCATATCTGTCAATCTTTGGATAAATGATATTGTCAACTCTATAGATAACAAACTGCAGTGTGCTGCACTCTTTATTGACCTATCAAAGGCTCTTGACACTGTTGGCCATCATATTTTATTAAATAAGTTATCCTCCATTGGATTGGATGAACTTTCTCTTAACTGGTTTTATGCATATCTCTCTGGGAGAACATTCTATTGTTGCGGATGGTTTTAAATCTTGCTCTCTTGAAATTAGTAAAGGTGTCCCACAAGGGTCTATTCTTGGTCCACTTCTATTCACACTTTATATAAACAACATGGTATTCCCAACACTGCAATGTAATGTCCATTTTTATGTGGATGATACACTCTTGTATGCCACTGGCTCCATGCTTAACCAGGCTATTACTAATTTCCAGTCTGCCTTTGATTCTTTTCAGTTAGATCTTATTAATCACAAGCTTGTTTTAAATTCTGATAAAACAAAATGTATTTTATTTTCAAGAAATCTATTGGGAAATGCATCTAATATTGGCATTCATACACTTCATGGTACCCAAATTGAAACTGTAGAATCTTATAAATATTTAGGAATTTGGCTTGATGGTAGATTTTCCTTTAACCTCTTGCTGCCAAATGCCCCCTAGCTGTAATGCGGGCGTTACGGAAATTATTAAATTCTACATTTAATTAATTTAATAATATATAATAAACTGCTCACCTCAATCTTTTGAGTAAATCTCCTTAAGATATATCCATTCCTTCTGGGAAAGTGGTTTTTAAGCCCAAAACGTTGAGTTAAAACTTTGTAAATTACATTGGAAACTCCAACCTAATTCGCAAACGTGTATTGCAGCTTGATGTCACACTATAAACAATGTGCTGGTAAACTGTTCTGCTTACTTGTATTTCACAAAACTTTGGTTTTAAAAATCGTTATACCTTTAGACTTCAAGAAAAAATACTTTAAAACTTTCATACGGCTGTACATGATTTTTTTCTAATTTTAAACCGACTTGTGCTTTTCTGCACTTCATCACGAGTCGTTCGGCTGTGTTCAGTTTGGCGTTGTGAAACTCAGCCAGTTTCTGGAGTACCAATCCCATGGCTTAGTATATTTTAGCCAAAAGGGTTTTGTACTTTATTGCACAGTTTTATGCAAAACTGTCATTAATTGGGTGTATTTCTTTGACTAATAGCACAATAGGCCTATCTGATGTGGGAAAAACTCGCATCGACCTGCCTCCACTGTGAGTATTATTTGCTTTCTTTTGGGTTTTTAAACTGTCTGTCAAATATTCCAGCCAATAGCGAAGACTCTTATCTTTCAGACAAGCCCTCATTCAACACAATGCCCTCGGAGAGTCACGTAGATAGAGCTGCGCGTAAGAGGAGCAGGCGTCCAAGCGTAATGTTCGTACCAAGATGGCGCAGTGTTTTTAGCTTGTAGCAGCTAGCTACATTCCGTTTAGCAAAGTATAATTCATTAGGCAACGGCGGCTGTTCATCTTTTTACTTTACAGTCTCTTTCATACAGTTTTTGGTTAGTTATGTCTAGGTTATTCAGGTGTTTCTCCGTGCAGCAGGACCTAGCCTGAAGATGTTTTTGCGATCTTGTCTCAGTGACGCTGAGTGGTGTAATGTAACATATTTTTATGCCGGTATCTCAGTGCAAATTCACTGTTATGTATAAAACAAATCCCTCTGAATTAAATGAATATAGCTAACATTACTATATTGTAACAATGGCAAACTAGCTAGCAAAATTACACATAGCAGCTGGCTATCTATTTGTGTCTGAGACGAGCTGTTCCGAGTTTCTTTTGAATTAAATGGCGTCTGAAGTGTTTGTTTAGTAGTTATTGTTCCACATGAGTAAATTTTTCTGTATGCAGTACAGCAGGCTGTGCAGGTAAACAAATGCACAATTTATACATGACATAACATGAGGGAGAGATAACATGAGGATGAGTTTGTTGTTGATTATTATGCAGGGGATTATTTTATCTAGAAAACTGATGGATCTTTGATTTTATATATCGTTTGCATATACCTGGACTCATTTCTGGCTAATGGGGCTCTGGTGGAATACAAGATTCACTGTGCTGCTACATGGGTTTGGTGAGCTTTTTGGGGACCGCGGGTAGGCTAGTTAGTTGTGTAATATGAAACACACCAAAAACACATCTAAAAATGAACTTTTATTACCAATTATCAAATTTTATCGTAAAACTTATAAAAATAAATCATATTGAAACTTTTCTGGAACCTTGCCATTTTGCACAATTTGGCACAATTTGTGCCAACTTTGGTAACCGAAATGGTACACCTGAAAAAAACCTCTGTAGAATTTGAATGGTTTGAGATATTGACACCATATTTTTTGCAGAAATAGATAGCATGTTGTGGAATCACAAAGACGAGGTATTTCCTCCATAGCTCTTGTAGCTCATCAGGCAAAAAAATTGAAATTTGAATGTAGGTACCCGTTTTTTAGTTTTTTCACAATTGCTGTACATAAATTGTTGTAATTAAGTAGCAAAAAGTGATTTAAGAACTGTTCCTGAGAGACCTACCCATTGTTCAAGTTGATGTAGCAAATTCTTATGGTCCACAGTGTCAAATGCAGATCAAACAGAACAAGAACAGACACACCACCAGCATCTATGCACATTTGAATATCATTGATTACCTTGACTAGAGAAGTTTCTGTACTGTGGTTTGATTAGACGCCTGACTGAAATTTCTCAAGAATGGTATTTTTACTGAGAAAACCACTTTTTTGATAATCTGCTTAAGAAAGGGAGCTTTGATATGAGTCTAAAATTATTAAGAACTGAGGGATCCAATTTACTTTTCTTTAATAAGGGCTTTACAATGGCAGTCTTCAGTGCAGTTGGGAAGTTGCCAGTCTCCAAAGAAGAGTTTACTATGGCCAAGACACTGTCTGACAAACAACCAAAAAAACGGTTTTGAAAAATCTTGTGGGGATAGGATCAAATACACAGGTAGAGGGTTTTAATGGCTGGACAATTTCATTGAGCATTTGTGCATCATTCAGGCCAAATGCATGCATGTCAGCTTTGCTCGGGGCATCTGAACTGTCCAGGTCTGGGGTTGTACCCATTTGAGCTATGTGTAACCTAAAAGTGTTTATCTTTTAAAAAAAATAAATAGCAAACTGTTCACTGCCAAAATCAGCAGCTGGATTTATCAGTCAAAGCGATCAATTGTTGAAAAAAAGCACTTTGGGATTATTCTTATTGTCACAAATAAACTTGGAAAAATAAGCTCCTCTTTAGTTTAAGAATTTGACTGTTTTTCTAGGTTGTCTTATGATTTGAAATTACCTTTTTTATTTACTCTGGGACAACGATTAGTGTAGCTCTAAATTTGCTATTAACAAAACACTAACTCATCAGTATCTAGCGGGTTCAGTGGTACACATGTAAGATTTACAAGTTGTGCAAAGCAAGTTAAAATCTATACCAGAAGAACTCTCTCATGATCAGTTGATATAATAGACATGAATTCAGTAAATTCAGGAAAAAATGCTGGGTTTTGCCTTGGTCACCATCAGCACAAGAGAATCAAAACTTAGAATCTGAGCAAGATATTCAAAAAAAGAAAATTCCCCAAAGTCCATTTGCTTGCATTTAATTTCACATGAATAGATATTCCCTGTTCTCGATAGTTTAAAACATTCTTGAAGATAATAATCAAGTGCTTCAATTTAGATATTTGTTGAGTCGATGGGATGTAAAAAACAAAACAAAAAAACAACAAGCATTAAAACGAAAATGACTTTATTTGAGGAAATTATACATAATACATATATGTAGCAAACAATTTTCCAATGAAGGACTTTTTACAGTGCACAAGCATCACAGAAGTACGTACATTGATTAAATACTTTGAAACACAATATCTCAATTATAATAGCGTACGTATTTCAACAAACACTGCACACCATATTGCAGTCGCCTATATCACAAATTTTAAAATATATGCAGTTAATTTTGTATTTTTATTTTGAGTCTTTAAGTTTAGTTCTTTTATATTTTTTCACCATCCTGTGCACTCCAAGACATTATTTCCAATAGATGACGAACACAATGTGCACATTTGCGTAAACATAGCATCAAGAACATGCTGGTCAATATATCTCACGGAACACATACAAGGTTTGAAAAATAATCGACGAAGTTGTCTTTACAATTTGTCGTCGTGGTTTTATCAAGTGTTTTAAGTCATATTTAACAGAAGATCACACCCAGGTGTAATTAAATTAATTTAAATGTGAATGAAAGACTGAGACTTTTCTAAGTCATCAAATAACACGCAGTCTGCAATTCGCGTGTTTCTTTTTTCGTTGTGTACATTTGAACTAGCTGCTGGGCCTATCTATGGCTGAAAGATTTGCTGGATCGTTTGCAGTCCTATTCAAAAAGTCTCTTGGATTCCTTCTTGATAAAGCAGGGTTGATTCACCTATTTTCTTGGGCCGTATATTTATTACAGGATAGTCATATCGCAATTTAATCTAAACACAAAGCAGAAGGTAATCTATCTGATCATTAACTTTTTTTAAATGTGAAAGCATGGCCATGGCCATAAATAAAAGTTATTAAAACTTATATAAAAGTTATTTTATTCTATTCTATTCATGTTTAAATAGAGAAAAAAATTCAATATGTCTGAGGCTTATATTTAGGACTAGAAATCCAGTAAATTAAACCTTGGTAACTAGATATGAACCAGTGGTTCTCAATCTCAGTCCTGGGAACCCCTGTGTATGCTGGTTTTTGCTACAGTAAATCTCTTGCTTAATTAAGGTTGTTGAACACATGTGTTTAAGTTATTTAATAATTATTTTACCTTTAATTTATTAATAGGGTTTACTAGTTATCATTTTCATTATCTAGCAAATGGTTAGCTTCAATGGCACGGTGTCCACACTTTCACCAATTAGGAGCCCATTGACCGGTGTACGGTGTCTCTCTGTACACCGGTGTCTGGTGTACAGAGACACCACAGAGACACCAGTGTACAGACACACCACTGTACAGAGAGACACCAGTGTACAGAAACCGGGGCTATCTATTCATGCACTGTAGCCTTTTATCTGTTTTTATCTTATTTCCTTTTATATTGTCTTTTAAATGTTCTATTGTCTTTTATGTCTATTTTTTCTTTTATTGCTTTTGTTCTGTATTTTCTTTTTATTGTTGTGAAGCACTTTGGGCTGCATTTTATGTATGAAAGGTGCTATACAAAAAAAGTGTATTATTATTATTATTATTATTATTATTGATTCACCCCAGTCTTTAATTTTTTCAGTTATATTTTTCCACTTTTGTGTATTGGTTTGCATTATAACACAGTGTGCATCTGGGACTTTATTCTAGCTATTTCTGACATAATGTATCTTAAGAGGGTAAATAATCCCAAAACACATGAAAAGACACGTCTAATTAAGGAAAATTAGCAGCCTGTTCTGGGATTGCAATTTTGGTTGGAAGGAAAACCAGCATAGCCTACTGAGGGGTCCCCAGGACCAAGTTTGAGAACCGCTGGAGGATACTATTATTTCAAATATATTAAAACAGCAAATTGCCACGCAGTCAATTGTAGCCTACATCCAGTCCGAATCTTAAATCAAGAGCTCGCATTATTTATCATTTACTTATGATGGTGAAGTTGTTTTCAGATTTCTCAGGCGCTTTTTAATTTGCTCCATTATCTCGTTGGTTTGTAGAGAGTAGATAATTGGGTTTAGAAATGGAGGGATGGTGGAAGCCAAGGACGTGTTAATAACTCTGGTGTCCGTATCAATGTTCACATTAATCCAAGCCACAATATAAGTAACGTAAAAAGGAACGAAAAAGATTGCAACCAAGATTAAATGCGAAGAACACGTTTTAAACGCTTTCCACCTACCCTCGGACGAGGCAATTTTCAAAATTGCGTAGATAATAAAAATATATGTCACAGCTATGACGCCAAAAGGAAGGAAATACAAGGATACAGTGGTGAAACTGGCCATAAACCAATTCTTAGAATAATCACCGCAAGCAATCGTAAAGACCGGTCCGTGATCACAGAAGAAGCTGTTGACAATAGTCGATTTGCAATACGCCAGTGGGGGAATCAAGGCAACCATCACCACATCTATGATAAGCGGTATTGACCAAGCCACAATAATAACCAGCATCATTTTACAGTTGGTATTTAAAGAATGGCTTCTTAATGGGAAACAAATAGCGATGAGCCTGTCGTAGGCTAAAACGCAGAGACTGAATGCTTCCATTGATGAAAAGTAGTCAACGAAGAACATCTGTGCTAAGCAAGGGTTGAAGTACACAAACTTTGAA
Source organism: Synaphobranchus kaupii (assembly GCA_029718625.1). Lineage (NCBI taxonomy): Eukaryota > Metazoa > Chordata > Actinopteri > Anguilliformes > Synaphobranchidae > Synaphobranchus > Synaphobranchus kaupii. The sequence continues at coordinate 22,459,297 of CM056389.1, forward strand.
TCAAATAGATACATGTGGATTGCTTGAGGTATGAGAGAGGAGCTCAAACTAATGTCCACCACTGCCAGGCTGAACACAGCCATGTACTTCGGTGTGTGGAGGGTTTCTGAGAACCATATGATCAACATCAAGATTGCATTTAACACAAGTGTCAGGACGTAAATAACTGCCAGAAATATAAAGTAATAGTGTCCATTTTTTAGCGCGTAGAAACCTCTGATGTAGAATCCGACCGGTCGCGTGAAGTTGCTCAGGTCTTGCGTTGTTGTCTCCATTGACAGCTGGCTTATTTTTTTCAATCTGAAGTACAAAAGGCCGTTCACTCCAAGTTAGTCTTTATAAACAACAATCTACAAACTCAGCGGGATTTTAACAGCAATTTCACATTTCCATTGAGTGATACTTAAGGGTCATTAAGAACATTATATTTGTTTGCGAATGTTACATAGGCTATCATACGTTTTGGAAGTCACTGAAAATAATCGACAAAAATCCTTTCGGAATGAAAAGCGTTAGTCAATAATTGCCGAAGGATCTCTCTCAAAGTTTCATCAATTTCCCTCGTCTCAAGTTGAACCTATTGCAATCGAGCTGTCTTAAAAGGTAACGCATGGGCGCAGATGTCGACGATATTCCTTTCAAGAAAGCTCTATACACACTTGTTGGAAGGCGTGCAATGCAACACCAGTGTATCGTGAATAGTCCAGCCTGAACTCTGAAGAATGATGCGTACTATGCATATTTTTATAGCCAGTGCGGGACGTCAGGCAATAGGATAATTATATTATAATCCCGAATGGACTCGTTAGTTAGGCTACCTTTCTCTGGTACACTAAAGCTGTAGCATAATTAGCGGCATCTGCAAGACGCGTCTCTTGTGGTGCAATTAAATAGCCAATCTCTTCATTGAGATATAAGATATCGCACATCTCTGAGTGTTGTGTATTCGGTTCAGAAATGATACTCCTGTATATATATATATATAGTTAAATGCAAAAGTACTTGGTCCGTGACACATTTTTTTGTCGTTTTGTGTTTTGGCCCTGCTACTCCAGCACATCGGATTTGTAAAGAAATAATGATTATGTGGATAAAGTAAAGACTGTCAGGGGTATGTACATCCACACTGGGCGATCCTGTCGGAATTACAGCCCTTTTTATGTATAGTTTCCCCATTTTAGGGGTCAAAAAGTATTCTGAATAAATTCACTATATATATATATATATATATATATATATATATATATATATATATATTTTATATATATATAGCTATCGAACGAGCCCCAAACCATCACTCTGTTGCCAGATATGGAGTAGATGTGGATGGATCACTTTAAGGGTTGTTTCTCCTGACTCATTTTCTTATAGAACTGTAAGCCTGAAAATTATTGATTGTCAGTCATAAACCCTGGGTTACTGAGCAGGTGGCGACTTCCTTGAAGGTGCAATAAAACAATTCACCAGGTGGCCTAAGAATCTACTGTTCTACCTGTAAATCCCGCGCAGCTAGACCAATGAGGGAATAGCACGGAGCGAAGGTTTAAGCATGATATTTTCCGCTGTTGCTGTGGGAAAAGGTAAGAGTTTTGAAATGTTACTGTTCTTACAACCGGATGAGACTGCTTCTTTAAATTTGCGGGATCAGCTAGTAATTGGCCACGTGTCAGAGGAAACAGTACCACTTTGCTTCCCGCTCTAAGTCTGGTCTGCAGGCTGACCCCAGCTTATCCAAAAAGGCAGCCTGTGTATATTATATTAACTGTCAGCCACCAACGCTGATTCTATACTCATATGTATCTGACTCCAATTTAATTATTATTATCTAATTGCAATGTAGAATTTATAGTTGATTTGTTAAAGTGCTCTCATACTCTTGAACCTGTTCTCTGAACTGGATGCGCTGGTTCCACCGGGTGCTACATACGGCCGTTTATGTACACCACTCACGGCTGACTAGATGTCTGCATTTATCTCAGAGGTTGCGGAAGAGGCCACTTCATTAGGTATAGCCTATCCAAAAAGACTCAGGGACCCGAGAAGATAATATTGGCAACACCCGTTCTCAACATGTATAAACGTCATGCAGAGAGGATCTAACTTAAGACATAGTTCTACGGGTGCAATACTCGTGATACATTAAGCTTAACTAGTCAATCTCCCTAGATCAGCAGAGGGGGTAACCCAGACTGAGGAAATTAATCAACTCATTACCGTGTTAACAGAGATAGAAGGTCTTTTTCAGAGAAACCACACAAATCAAGTTTAACAGTTTACCAGGTAGGTTCTTTACTTTAAAATAATCAATTATGGTTACAGGTTACAACACAACATATTCAAAATAGAGTATAGAGTAAAATACTAAGTCATACCTGGCAATCGCTACACACAAGACACAAAGTGAGATGTGCGGGAGAGTCTGGCTACAGCTTTCCCAGAGTTCTCTGTTTCCTATGCTTATAACCCCAAATTCTGTGTTTGATCTGGCTGCGGACGGTCGTAAAACCATAAACTGGCCAAAAGGCTAATATTGCACTTTTCGTCCCCCCTCCAAGGGGGGTTTGGCAGAAAGAGTTTCCTGTGGTATAATTCCACAGCGGCAGTTTACTCCTGAGTTATGAAATATATATTTCTTCCATGTTGACCATTTAGGAAATATAGGCCATTGCACCACACACACCAAGACCATCAAAACGATATCAAACATGAATAGGTCTACGTTCGTGTTGTCATGAGAACCCCATCTCTGCATAGTTTTCAAATGTGATTAATATTAATGCCACAAACAGTTCCAGGATTCCTGTTGAGAACATTACATTATACCCTAGTTTCCCCTGTTCAGTCAGGTACATTAAATGTGTGTATCTACTCATGTAACACTTAGAACTGAACAATATATACTTATTCCTCTGGAAAAAGAGTGTACAATGTATGTTCCAGTGTCAGCACTATTTCCAGTATATACTGTACAATGTAGCATAAATATTCATCACATTTTAAGGTTTTTATGCTTTTTGAAGACCAAAGCAGTCTGTTCTGTTATACCATGCTGTGTGGGCATTATTTGAATGAAAGGGATTGGATTGCAAGGCACTCTTGCATTGTCCGTGCGCGGGAGTTTCAAACAGACCAGGGTAGGACATTCTTGGACACCGTAAACCTTAGGCCAGATGGTCCCAGCAAACATCCCGGCACCAGATGCGTGACTTTACGGCTCTCAAAGATTACAAAGATTGTCACTTCCTGGTATTGTGTTCTCTTTAGGTGCCCTGGGGTGTCAAATCCTGTCTTACATACCCACCACATTTATCTTTGCCTCTTCACACGGGACTTCCAACTCCACCGCCCTAAAAATATGAGCCACAAAAAGCCCAAAGTTGTAAACGACAGCTGGAATGACTAGACATTAGAGGTTGAAAAAGGCACTCTTCAGCACATTGGACAGCCTTGCAACCCTTTGACTCCTAATGACGCCAGGAACCCAGTTCTGTTCACAGGCTGTAAAAGCCCTGGGTTCTTGGAAAATATTCTGGACTGAAACAACACTGTATGTATAAAGCATCTTATGTATTTACATGTGAATAACTGGATAATATTATTAATCAACTGGATTAATACCAATTGAAATGTGAGGTATGTAAAAGTATAAGAGGGGGCAAAATACATGAGTAGGAATAAAGAATGTGTTTGGAAGGGGGATTGTAGGTTATCAGGGATGTGCTTGTCCACAACAAGTATCTGGATCACAGAGTGGCCATCACCTGGACCTCACCTGGTATCTAGATAAATGACAGGTAAAATCATAAGATCACGCGCCGTCGTACAAAGTATCTTATTGCTATCACTAGATCGGGGGGGGGAGTAGACTGCAGTTTCTCTTCCTGGAGGAGAAGGGGGGTCTCTTGGGGGTTAGATTTTATAGCCCTCTTCCTGGCCAGACCTTATTTGGACAAACAAAGGGAATTGTGGAATGTGGAAAGCCTGCCCAGGATTGCATTTAAGGGAAGTCCAAAGGGACATTCAGGGTGTATCTGCTTAACAGATCTCCTTGTGCTGTAGTGGCATCATAGTTCTTTCACTATGGGAGCATCTGCCTAACAGGTCTCCTGGTGCTGTAGTGGCATTATAGTTATACCCGTATAGGAGTATCTGCCTAACAGGTCTCCTGGTGCTGTAGTGGCACTATAGTTATACCCGTATAGGAGTATCTGCCTAACAGGTCTCCTGGTGCCGTAGGGGTACCATAGTTCTTCCATTCTGGAGTATCTGCTTAACAGATCTCCTGGTACCATAGTTATACCAGTATGGGAGAATCATCTTAACAGTTCTCCTGGTACCATAGTCATACTGTACGGAATCATTTGGTTATACTTTGTTGGTGAACCTGTTCATGTTTCTTTGTCTTAGCAGCATGTTATCCTGTGTTTAGCTATAGGTATTGAATGTGTTCATATTTGCTCTCACAGTCTTAACCAGTGATTATTATCATTAATAAATTATTCTATTTATAGACCTGATTTGTGTGGTCTCCATGACTCTAATCCATTTTATACCCTTTTCAGCCTAAATTACGACTGAATGCTCAGGGGGACAATTCTGACCAAGGACCAACTGATCAGTGGCCTGGTACAGCAAAAGTCTTTTGTGGTGTCCTCAAGTTGGGAAAGCAACCAAGTTCTGCCAGCAAAACGGGATTGGTGGTGCATGGTTCTGGTGACTTGGTGTGAAGAGAACCCCTGGACGTTCTACGTCGGTTCTTGTCAAATTCGCCTTAAGGAGCCCTCTGAATGCATGCTGACCTGGGCTCACAACTATCTATGTAAAAGATAATGCATGTATTGTGTTGGTTAGACCCCCAACCTCTGTGTTCTCCTCCGAACTGAGATTCAGCAATAGTGCTAATCCCGGGAGCATATATTGAGTAATGGTGGTACCCAAGGAAGAGTCGAGTGTAACCACTCCGAGCTCCAGGCATGATTACCAGAAACCAAATTCTAAATTCTAGTTTTATTTGGAGTCAGATAACTACGAGAGTAAAACATTTAACATTAGGCAACATATTTAGGTGTATGTAACACTGTGATATCAATGTTTTTTATCTTAAGCCACCAGAGGGAGCCAATGTGTATGCGTTATAATGTACAAAACTAATTTTATTCATTTTATGACATGTTTTGCATAGGGGTTTTGGACCCATAGATATCTACCCCCCTATACTGCTGAAAATATATAATTCTCACTTGGAAATTATGCAAAAGTGAGTTTTATGAGCCCAAACTGTTGATTTGTAGTTAAATATATCTTTTTTATTTTTATTTGCAGCAGTGCACAATTTAGCCATTTGGATAGATTTGGAGACACTAATGGACAACAGGATACACTGCTATATTTTGCATCATAGACCTTCACTAGTTCTGCATATCATCCTCAGATTTTGCAAAACTTGTGGACATGGAGTTTATGATCCAGGAAATGTATATATATTACCGATTTCACTTATGTAGCTCTCAGCAAAATAAAAAAAAAACTTTTTAAATTTTTTTCCCCAAAGTTTCTTTGCATTTGTGGCACTTTATTTTGACTTAAATTATGAAAATAAACAAATCTAAGTTTGTATTGTAAATGGTACACCTGTCTTCTTTCATTTAAGCCATTTACCAAGTTTATGTGATGCTCACACCTGGAGTTATAAAGCCTTAAACAGAGCACCCCTAAATAGGTGAAATTTGCCATCTGCGCCAAGTGGTTTAAACAAACATGTAAAAATACAGAGAAATCAAACTAATCTAACAGGGGAAGGCTATGTTAACTATGGAAGTGTGTGTGTGTGTGTGTGTGTCGTGTGTGTGCGCGTGCGTGCGTGCGTGCGTATGTGTGCGTGTGCGTGCATGCACGCGCCTGCGCACGTGTCCTTTGTCTCTGAACAAAGGGGAGAAAACTGCGCATGTAGGCCTGTGCAGCACAGTTGTATCTGCGTGGCTGAATAACCTAGCTTAGCAACAATTAAGTATCGGTCCAAGCAGTGCAGAAGACGGACGCGAAACTGCAGCTCCTAACCGATAACGTTACATGCACCAAATGACTCGTTACTCACTGAATACCGACTATATTAATATTGTTAGTAATGTGGAGAGTTGAATGAAGAATTAGCATGCAGGAAGAGAGAAACCATGTGGGTTCTGTCACTCTATGTGTCAGGGGGGAGTGACGTGTGATGTGGGAGGAGCCCAACGCAGCAAGGGGATTCATTTAGCCCTTAGACCACTAAGGCGGGAAACCCCGCAGATAAGGGAAGGAGACAAGACAAGGAACACACACACACCACAGCTACAGACCGGCTCACTGTTACACACGAGCCAGAAATAAAACGCCCTCTCGATAACAAGATGCACAAGAACAGGCAAGCAGCACAATGGCACAAACAAAACACACAGCAAACAAACACCGAAAACTAATGCAAATTAGTATACCAGGGCGAAAGGAACGGAGATCTAACATTCCAAGGCTACTCAGACTCGCCGTAAAACACAAACCTGTCAATATACGCCCAGTCTTCCCCATAGGAAGACATGCACTAAAAGACGAAACCGGACCATAGTTCCGAACAAAATCGTCAAACTCCATGTACGGAGATAGGTGCCAAAAGGAACGAACAGGACAGGCTGCACCGGACAGTTACCGGCTAAAAGACCAAAACGAGTTAGAGAATAAAAGCCCTGCCTCTTGGTAAAGAGGAATGTAAGGCGGAGGCGAAGGAACAGAGATAACGTTCCGTGGCTACATCCACGGAGAAAACATTTTACAGACGAGCCGACGGAGCACCGTCGTCCCATAACTTTACTAGCAGAATGACTAATGCAAGTTTACAGGAAAACACACGCCCCAGCCTCCCAGCAAAGGGAAATGAAAAGAGGTGAAGGAACAGAGCTAATGTTCCGATCTTAAGAAACGCGCAATCCCGCGCAAACATGTCCACAACATCACCCAAGTTCCATATAAGGGGAGACTCACCCGGAGAACGAACAGAACTACAGTTCCGAACAAAAATCGTCCCACAGGTAAAAAGGGCGAAAGGACAGCTGCAACAAAAGACAAACGCAAGCTCAAACAAAAATACACGCCCTGCCTCTAAGAATAAATAATGCCCTAAAGTCAGTATGATAAAATGCCCTGTCTCTTAGTAAAAGGCAATAGATCTAGGTAAAAACGACAAACAAAGGACAGACCAGAAAGCGGAGACTGAAATGAGCACACAAAACAGGAATTAAACCTGACAGCTCAAGCACAAAGCCAAGTCCCGCAAAACTCAACGGAGCAAAATGTTCTCCTTAAAAACACTAGACCAAACTTACCTACTGGCTAAAACTTTAAAAGGGCTATATAAACCACACACAAAACAGAACAAGCAACAAACACTCACACTCAACAATCACAAACCACAATTAATCTCGAAGCCCAGAACAAAAGGAACATGGGCTTAAATAGCTCACCGGCAAGTATGTACAGCTGTGCAACGTATATGGGACTTCCTCGCGGGAAGAAGGAACTGAGCCAAAACTCCACCACCGAAGCAGCGCCCACTAGTGGCGACCGAGGAACACGACCGCAAGGGAAAAGGGTCATAAACCATGACACTATGTAGGTAGCCAATTCGAACAGGGTAAACACGGTGAACATAACTCATTAAAATAAACAGTAAACGGACAGATATAACCACACAGATTCACATTAACCCAATAAGACTAAACTAAACTGTAGCTACTGCCTGGAATGCTTAGTCAGTCTTACGGAGATACTTCCACCCGTGTTGTCATCTCCGGTGGTCGCTGTTGAGCTCCTGGGAACACACGGTCGTGGAATTGTGAATTGTGAGGTTTTCCAGCAGTCAGAGCCGGTGTCCTTTTCGCGGCATTGGTGGCGATGACAGCTGGTCTCCCTCCAGTCGTCTGGGGGTGTCCCTCTCGCTGTTTGTAAAAGTTTGTTTTGCTGAAGTTTCTTGTGGTCAGCTAGCGCAGTGCTGCACGCACTCTAGTTCACACGGGGGATGAAGTAAACTTATTCACCGCAAGGCGAGCTAAGTCAGTGGCCCCTTGGAGAGCCACGTTCTCTGTGTTTTCACAGAAATCTCCTCAGCAATAGCAGCAATCCTCTGCGTTCTGCGAACCCCAGTATTAGGAGAACTCCACAGAATTGTGGGAGTTTCGGAGCTCTGAACGCCACCGTGTTGTGGGAGTCTCAGGGAAAAGTGACCAAGTCCGCTGGATGCAAGGGCGAGAAGAAAGGGGCGATGGTCGTCACTCAGTTTTATTAACTTGGTGGGGGGAAGGGAGCCTTCACACCGGTTCACTGTGTGATGAGGATTTTAAACGCCGCGCGCGCAGATGACGTCATCAGACGCTCCTCCATGTTCTTAAAGTGACAGTCAGTGGCTGTATCCCAAACCGCATACTTCCATGCTCCGAGCACGCATAGCGAGCATGCATCCATCTTGGAGTGCGAGTCCAAAAACTGCGGTAGTACGGAGCACGGATAAAGTACCTGGATGCGTGCTCCGTTTGTTCAAAATTCAAAGTATGCATCGACTCTTGCTCCGACCAGAAAAAATCCCATCATTCCTTTCAAGAAAAAAGTCAAGACCAAAAATTTACTATCATAATGGCGGATGACAGCACGGAAGGCACTGCCTCTCCCGTTGCCTTCTACAAATGTAAGTAATTTCAACATTTCTATGTGAACATTTTCACAAGTTTGAAAAGATCTGGCACAGCACTATTTCTGTTGGTGTTTTAATACTGAGCTAGCTCAATAATTAAGATAACTTTTAGCTCCAGTTAGTTAGCTTTCTTTATGTAAATTGGACAGCAATTTGCTCGGTAACAGCTATAACTGACTTGCTAGCGAGCTGGATATCAACCCTCTTACTAGCTAGCGTCACACTAGTTATCGTTAGTTAACTTAACTATAACACTAACGTCACTTGTGTTTAATGCTAGCTCATGTTAATATTTGGTATTGATGCATTATATTTTCTGGTTTTCCATTTGTGACACTAGGGACATAATGTTATGTGTGTGGCCCCAGCCATGGTCCCTCTTGTTGGGGAGCATCCCAATGAGTGCACGGATTGCCCGTCGGGATAAGCGGAAGTCTGGCTGGAGATCCTGGTCGTCATAAAAATATTTGGCAAGGATGGGGACATTGACATTGATCCTGCCATAGGTTGCAAGGCTCTCTCCCTAGAGACACATTTCCCAAGTATAATAAATATACTCTGCCTAACTTCAGTGCGTCTCTCTATTTGTGTAGTATTGACACCTAGTGGTTCAGATTGGAAACTTAAACGGGGAAAACTACATTAGGAGTTTGTAAATTAATAAAGTGCTACAATGTGAATGAACAGCACAATATGCGATGCAAAATAAAAAAAATTTTCATATACATTTTTTAAGTTTAATGATATGCAATGTTAACCAGTGTAGCTAGCTAGTCGGCTGTATAAGACAACCTACGTCGGTGCTGACAAGCGCAATTGTTCTACGAAGAGAAGCCCCCCTCTTCACCCCAGCTCTCCGGATGGCTTGCCTTCGTCGGATGCCGTTTTCAATAATGATCCGCCGTCTTACTCTGACAGCAGCCCGTCTTTTCTCTCTTTCAATGGAAAACCACCCCAGAAGCAACAGCACCACAAACATGGCTCCATTTCTACTAACTGCGTACCCAGTTGTTCACGCTCTGGTAAACAGCGCAAAAATAATCAAAACACAGACGATTGCTTACAATGCAAAGACAATTTTATTATGGGGTTGATTGTTTACTGAAAGGTATCCAATGATATAATGAATAGGCTGTCTTCCTAGCCATCCTTGCCTTCCACTGACTTTTCTGGAATAAGAACGCTAGCAAAAAGGATAATTCAACTGTTGTGGACATTGCTGGTTATATCAGAATATTTAATTAACAGCCGATACAGTAGCCTACAATGCCAGTTGATGTTATGCCTCTCAGGTTTATTTTTATTTTTTATTTTATTTTTTTTATTTATTTATTTCGGCACGCATATAGTCACACTTCATCACAATTTCTGTAATATGCCCTGAACAAACACAGTACCTGCCGAAAAGGGATATGGGAAAAAGCAGACTGCTTATCAAGGTCCCGCCCCAATTCCCAAATCAAATTTGAATGTTCACATTATACATTGTTTAAAACAGATTGTTTCATATCACAACAGCTTCATATCACAATTTGAATGTACATATCAACACAGCCATGAAAGTCAAAACCGCTTACAATGTTTTTGCACATTGTGACATTGTTTTCATTTCATGGTAACCCACTTTGTTTATGTTTGGTAGTCCCCTACCATCTTCCATTTTATCCCACGCTTGAAGACCTTCAATTCGTAGACAATTTAATCTCAACATTTAAACTGTTCCAAAGCTTAACCCCCGCAATAGATACAGAATGACCTCTGAGTGTAGAATTCATCAGCCTCTGCCTGCAAACCATGCCTCCCCCCAAGCCGTGTGTGTCACAACTTGAGAGGAAGCACGATTCACAAACAGAAATCGACGAATCATTCCACTTTTGTTTCATCATATCTTGTTCAAGATCTTTGAGTCTCTTTTCATTTCTAATTCTTTTTAAGGTTTTTGACACTGGTTTCTGATCCATAAAGTCACCACACATGAAAACATTTCTCTGTTTCATTTTTGCTAGTATTTCCCCCAGGCAATTGCTGAATAAATCTATTTTTGAACTGGGTGCTCTGTAAACACAGCATATAACAGTTTTTTTACCTTTCAGCATTGACAATTCAATTGTTACACACTCCATTACATTTTCAACGACCATTGACATGCTTTCCAGAATCTCAAAATTTATGCTCTCATCAATAAACAGGGCAACCCCTCCACCAGATTTGTTACTTCTGCTCTTACACACAAAATTATACCCTTCAAGGTGGAAGTCCATGCATTTCTCATCGTTCATCCAAGTTTCCGACACTGCAATGATGTTGAAAGTTTTAGCAAATGTCAATAGATAATCCTGTATCTGGTCAAAGTTGGCGTATAAAGTCCTGCTATTGAAGTGGATTATTGACAGCTTTCCATCCATGCTAATGTCCTCGTTGAACTGGTCTTCCAAGTAATATCCACATTTGTTTATTCCATTATAATAAAAGTGTCTGTCCAGATCAACTTCTTCATTCGGGTCTTTTGATCTTTGATGCTGGTTAGATGCCATACTCACTTTTTCATAATCAGCAATTTTATCCACCAATTCATTCATTTTAATCAGTGAAGCTTTTCTTTTTGGTTGAACTGAGTTCATGGAGTATTCACATAGTTTTCACGTACCTTACTGTTCAAATTTCTCCAGCTCCTCCAACGCCCTGATCAGCACCGGTCTGGTATTTTCTGGAGATGACCCATTGGGTTTGATATAGACTTTACAGTTCGCCGTCCAGGTGTTTTGTAATTTTTTTCCTTTCTTCAGTTGATGAGCTTTCCAAGCGATGGTAGCGTTTACTTTGCTGAGATTTTCGTTGATAAACACGTTGGATCCTTTCAGCTTTTTACCCTGCTTCAGCAGAGCAACTTTGTGTTTCCTGCTTGTGAATCTCAGCACTACTGCCCGGGTTTCGTTGTCACAGCCTCCGTTAACTTTTTTCTTGGGAAGCAGATGGCAAGAATCCACATTGTCGAGATCCATGTCGATGTTTTTAGAGTTTAGAAACTCTGCCACCTGCACTTCCACAGATTGCATGTTTGCCTCGCTCCTGGGTTTAATCTCGAGACCTGTGATGATCACATCATTGAGCTTCCCGTGCTGTTCAAGCTCCTCCACTCTGATGGTCAGAGACTTTATCAGCTGGTCTTTCTTGACATTTTCCTCTTTGAGGTTTCGGAACTCCTTCATTAAGTCGTTCAGTTGGACCTTGATACCATCAAGGCTTTCCATGATTGCTGACAAGTCCGGTAGACTGGACTGGCTCGATTTGCCTGTCCTGTCTGTCTTGCCCATTTTCTTGGTTCAGTGGTTTTTTAAGGATTTTTAAGGATTTGCTATATGGTTTTCTACCGCCAGCTGTACCGTACAGTACAGCCTGATATTATTTCGCTGAGCTTATCATTCAGTTCTCTCTCCCCCACAGTTCACAGCTGTTGCCTTGAGCTGTTGCCTTGAGCTGTTGCTCCTTCAGTAGCTAGACTAGACTAGGTTTAGTCTACTTACTTGTCGGCATTTCCCCGATAGTTACGGGAAAGGTTAAAGGTTATAGGTCAGATGTCGCCACAAAGTGCGTCCCACGACTGAGCAAAACCTTCCGTGATACCGTACTTCCATGCTCCAGAGTGCGAGCTCCCAAGCCTTGAGTGCGTACTCGGGAGCACGGTAGTACGGTAGTGCGGAGCATGGAAGTATGCGGTTTGGGATACAACACTCTGGAGCATGGAAGTATGCGGTTTGGGATACAGCCAGTGTTTGTGTAAAGACTGTCAGCTGGCTGTTGGTCCCTACAGTACCTTTCCTCTGTGCACTGGTGTGGGAAATGTGACCCATAAAGTAAGTGCTCTATGAACTGCAAAGAAGACTGTGGTGTTGTGTGCCTGTTGCTGTTGACTAAGGAGGAGGATGTCTATATGCATTTTTTTTTTTCCTTTGACAGAAACACTCAGTGTCTGCCTTCTTCGGTGGGGGGGTTGTTCTTCCTCGCATAACTTTTAATGTTCCTCATTTCAAGAAAAGTTGCTTAACCTACTGTGGAGAAGCAGTACCACACTAACGTTAGATGACGAGTTCTAAAAGACATATGCACTCATCATCACAGAGAGTGACATCAGCATGCCTCATTAATACAGATAAGTTCGGTTTCGTTCACTGGCATGGGCTCACATTTACTTGGTGGCGCATAGTACAAGGCTAATGAATTGTACCTACATCCAAATAAGCGCGGCACACGCCAGGTGCCCCTCATACAAGCATTTTGAGTTTATTGCACTCTGTTCTCATTAGTTAAAATGCTTGACCATAGAATAAATAATTAATTTCTTCAATTTTGATATTTGTTGAGTCGATGGGATGTATAATAAAAAAAAAAAATTTAAAAAAATAAATAAATAAACAGAATTAAAACTAAAATTACTTTATTTGAGGAAATTATACACACTACATACTGATATGAAGCAAAAATAACTTTTACAGTGCACAAGCAGAAGCACATAACTTGATGAAATACTTCAAAACACAATATCTCAAATATAATAGCCTACGTATCTCAACAAACATTGCACACCAGTTATATTGCAGTAACATATATTGCACATTTTAAAATATATGCAATTACTTTTTTGTCTTTACACTTTTATTTTGATAAATTACTTTGTTATTTTATATTTTTTCACCGCCCTGTGCACTCAGACATTTTTTCCAATAGATGACGAACAAAATATGTAAGCATACATTTGCATAAACATAGCATCAAGAACATGCCGGTCAATATATCTCAAGGAACACATCCAAGGTTTGAAAAATAATGGACGAAGCACGAACAATTTGTCGTCGTTGTTTTATCGCGTGGTTTAATTCATATTTAACAGACGATCACACCCAGGTGTATTTAAGTTAATAAAAAAATTTAATGAAAGACGAAGTCATTAATTAACAACACGCAGTATGCAATTCGTGTGTTTCTTTTTTCTTTACGTACATTATAAATAGCTACTGGGCCTATCTGTGTCTGAAAGCTTTGCTGGGTCGTTTGCAGTCCGATTTAAAAAGTCTTCTGGATTCCTTCTTGGTAAAGCATGGTTGATTCTCCTATTTTCTTGACCCTTGTATATATTAAAGGATGTTCATGTAATCCACATTTTAATCTAAACACAGAGCAAACGGTAGTCTATCTGAACAAGAACTTTTACTTTGATTTAGGTACGTTTTTATGTCTAAATAGAGAAAAAAAGCATGTCTGAGGCTTATATTTACGACGAGAAATCTAGTAAATGTGTGGCTTGGTGTCCACACTTTCACCAATTAGGAGCCTATTAAGCCTTTAATTTGATCAGTTAACTTTTCCTCTTTTTATGTAATCGTTAGCGTTATAACGCAGTGTTTATTTTAGACTTTTATTCTTAATGACATGCAAAGCTATTTCTGGCATAATGTGTTTTAAGAGGGTAAATAATCCCTAAAAACATGAAAAGTGTAATTAAAAAGGAAACATTAACAGTTGATTAAAATTCTGGGATGGTTGGCAGGTCAACTCAGGGGTCCAGTGGCCCGAGTTTGAGAACCCCTGTACTATTCCTTCAAATATATAAAAATAAAAACGGCAAATTACCACACAGGCTACATCCAGTGCGATTTTGTATCAGCTCGCGAGCTCCTATTATTTATCATTTACTGATGGGTGAAGTTTTTTTTCAGTTTCCTCAGGCTCTTTTTAATTTGCTCCAATATCTCGTCGCTTTTTAGAGAGTAGATAATTGGATTTAGAAGTGGGGGGATAGAGGCAGACATGGACGTGTTAATAATTCTGGTGTCCGTGTCAATGTTCACGTTGACCCAAGCCACGATATAAGTAACATTAATAGGAATGAAAAATATTGCAACCAAGATTAAATGTGCGGAACACGTTTTAAACGCTCTCCACCTACCCTCGGACGACGCAATGTTCAAAATTGCGTAGATAATAAAAATGTATGTCACAGCTATGAAGCCAAAAGGAAGGAAATACAAGAATACAGTGACGAAACTCGCCATAAACCAATTCTTAGAATAATCACCGCAAGCAATCTTAAAGACCGGTCCGTGATCACAGAAGAAGCTGTTGACAACAGTCGATTTGCAATACGCCAGTGGGGGCATCAAGGCAACCATCACCACGTCTACGATAAGCGGTATTGACCAAGACACAATAATAATCAGCATCATTTTACAGTTGGTATTTAAAGAATTGCTTCGTAATGGGAAACAAATTGCGATGAGCCTGTCGTAGGCTAAAACGCAGAGACTGAATGCTTCCATTGATTGGAAGTATTGAGAGAAGAACACCTGTGCTAAGCAAGGGTTGTAATACACAAACTTTGAATCAAATAGAAACGTGTGGATTGCTTGAGGTATGATAGCGGAGCACAAACTAATGTCCACCACTGCCAGGCTGAACACGGCCATGTACTTCGGTGTGTGGAGGGTTTCTGAGAACCATATGACCGACATCAAGATTGCATTTAACACAAGTGTCAGGACGTAAACAACTGCCAGAAATATAAAGTAATATTCTCCATTTTTTAGCGCGTAGAAACCTCTGATGTAGAATCCGACCGGTCGCGTGAAGTTGCTCAGGTCTTGCGTTGTTGTCTCCATTGACAGCTGTCTTTGCTTCTTTTTTTCAATCTGAAGTAGGCTCGATGTAACAAAAAAAGACAGACAAAAGACTGTTCACGCCAAGTTAGTCTTTATAAACAACAAACTACAAACTCAGCGGGATTTTAACAGCAATTTCACATTTCCATTGAGTGATAGCCTACTTAAGGGTCATTAAGAATATTATATTTCTTTGCGAATGTTACATAGGCTGTCATACGTTTTGGAAGTCACTGAAAATAATCGACAAAAATCCTTTCGGAATGAAAAGCGTTAGTCAATAATTGCCGAAGGATCTCACTCAAAGTTTCATCAATGTCCCTCGTCTAGTTGAACCTTTTGCAATCCAGCTGTCTTAAAAGGTAACGCATGGGCGCAGATGTCGACGATATTCCTTTCAAGAAAGCTCTATTGGCTACACACTTGGAAGGCGTGAAATGTAACACCAGTGTATCGTGAATAGTCCAGCCTGAACTCTGAAGAATGATGCGTACTATGCCCATTTTTATAGCCAGTGCGGGACGTCAGGCAGTAGGATAATTATATTATAATTCCAGAATAGTTAGGCTACCTTTCCCTGGTGCACTAAAGCTGTAGCATAATTAGCGGCATCTGCAAGACGCGTCTCTTGTGGTGCAATTAAATAGCCAATCTCTTCATAGAGATGTAAAATAAGATATCTCACATCTCTGGGTGCTGTGTATTCGGTTCAGAAATGATACTCCTGTATATATATATATATATTTAAATGCAAAAGTACTTCGTCAGTGACACATTTTTTGGTCGTTTTGTGTTTTGGCCCTGCTACTCCAGCACATCGGATTTGTAAAGAAATAATGATTATGTGGATAAAGTAAAGACTGTCAGGGGTATGCACATCCACACTGGGCGATCCTGTCGGAATTACAGCCCTTTTTATGCGTAGTTTCCCCATTTTAGGGGTCAAAAACTGAATGAATTCACATTTTTTATTTATTTTTATTTATATTTTTTATAAAGTCGTCACATTCAATACTTGGTTGCAAATAGATTCCTCCGTCCTCGAATCTCATGCTTGTGTTCAGTCCAATCGCTTATTTTCACTCCTTGCATACTTTCCTCGCTCCTTAGCTCCGCCCAACGGTGGACGCGAGGGTGCAAGGATCAGATACGAGGACGGAGGAATTGAGGCAACATGCATTTGGCAAATGGAATGTCCTTGCTTGTTCAAGCGTCAGTTTGAAATGACGTAAATTACCAATTACGTGTTGCGCAATTGCATCACCTGTCAGTGGACGTGTAACGGATTGTACCATATTACTGTCTCGGAGTTTGTTATTGCACAGAAAACGGGACGCAGTGTTTTATTGGACTGTACCACTGTAAACTAGAATGTGCAGTGGTGCTCGAAAGTATTCATACCCGTAAGGGAGGAGTGTAAGGTTCGGAGAACCAAGCGCCACAACCAGGGGATCTAAAAGTGTATATCCTGAGAAATACACCACTAAGTGGACTATGAAACAAAAACAATGGGACTCAAAACCTCCTGGCGTAAGCCAACACAAAAACAACCCCAAAAGAGGGCAAACTCGACGATAGCGAGTAATCAAACAACAAAAGAACCTCACGCTCTCACACAAGAAGCGAATAACTGGAGGTCAGAGAAAAACAAAAGAAAGCCTGTGTAACAAGGGCAAAAGAAACAAAATAGAAATAGAACCTGTACCTACAGCTCTAGGAGTGAAAGAGCTGAACAAAAGGTAACAGGTAGAGGAGTATGAAGGATAATGAGAGAAAAGACTAAACAAAAAGACTAAATAAATATTTTACCCTAACTAACCGGACTACCTACGTTTCTTAATTGTAACAACCAGAAACGTGCACACAAAATATACAGTGCACAACATCACAAAACAATAATACTAACACAAATATTTTAAGGAGTCAAAGTGATATGTTACATGTTAAAGTATTAACGGTAGGCTACAGCAGCCTACTTCAACAACATATTTTAGCTCGATGGATAAAAGGCGAATCAGTTCAACACATAAAGTACATTTACCATTACTTTCAATGTTTCGCAGGCGAAGCAGTCGTTCACACAAATGATCTAGCTACTAACATTAGCTAAACCTAGCGATTAGCTAATTCACTTTTTACTTCCTAACATTAAGATAATGCACATAAACGTACATTAGGCCAGCTAGTTATGTACATATTAACTGGATAACTTTATAATTTGTTCATAAAACATAATTTATTAATGATCTGAGCCTATACTGTAGCTACTGGTTGCTGTCTAAATTCAGCTCACTCCTCAGTGCTTTCAACCCACAGTCTCTTCTTTCTGTCGTAAAATTTAGTTTGTTCACCCTGCCTGGCCGCTTACTATGGTGGGTACTCAGATTATCATGTAAAAGGACATTTTCCCCTTTTCCCAGCTTTATTCGCACATCAATACGCAGCGCAGAAGTTCGGCATTGTAGGACCGCAATCATAGTAGCGTTAACTGACATTAGATATCATTTTAAGATTGACTCGTTTCACGGAGTAGCGAAAACTACTAGTAACGTTAAGCGTCTCTGTTAGAGTTGGTCCTCCAACATGGTGGCGCATCCCTGTAACCATTGGTAACTTCAGTGCTGGTTCTATGTGACAGGCCTCTATTAGATTTTTCATTTTGCATTTATCAAAGCAGTTATTCGTAAATATGCCAGTCATGCTTTAAAATTTATTGACAATAAACTTTAATTGTGGTTGGCATGCAATGATATTGTGCTTTACACACCTATGACATCTTAACACTATACTCTACCTTTCTCATCATCAGCTGCGTTTGTGTTCGAAATATGTCAGTTAATTTGGCACATTTGGCCGCTTCTTCTTCCATTGCCTTTTTTTTTTATCCTAGCCTTTTCTGCTCCTCCTTTTCTTATTTTATTCTCCATTTTAGCATCTTTGTCTGGCACAAACTCGTAAACTAAGCTAATTACATCAGGGGATCAATCATAATTGAAACAAACTTGAGTTCAACCAATTATGGAATTTTAGAGGGGCCACTCTCATCCCCCCTATCAGCATCCAAGTTTCTGGTATGGGCAGTGGTTGCTTTTCGTGCGTGTGTGAGGAGGAGAGAGAGGGGGCCGAGTGAGTACTCACACGGCCCACACTGCAGCAAGTATATGATCTAAATACAATTATTGTGTTTACCAATCCTCGCCACCAGCCCCAAAAACCAGCGGCCCACCGGGATTCTTCCCGATTCTCCCAATTAGCCACTCCGGCATTGTCCAGGTGTGTGGGTAACGCGAGACCTTGGGAATTCTTGTGGTAGGCTACATCAATTAAAACCTAAAACTGCCATCCCTTGCCTGTTGAATGTATAATCCCATTGGTACTTAAAAAGGAATTGATGAGTGAGGTCACAGTTTGCATTGCATTTTGGCAATTAGCAGCCCCCTCTTCTCATGCAACAGACAAGTCAGACATCCAAATCACATGCTGCTCATATCCTGAAAAAAACTGAGACAGTGAGTAATGTGGCAAAGACTACTTATTTAATATTATTTCATTTTTTTTTTTGGGGGGGGGGGGGGGGGGGGGGGGGGTGTCATTGGCACATGAATATGAAAAAAGCATGTTTTCAATTTGTTCAGACCAGTTTTTTGTGCGAATAAAAGATAATAGAGATATCTAAAATAATTCCAGAAATTGCTAGTTTTACAGTTGCTTGTATATATAGGGGCATTTGGTGGTTTGTGGTCTAAAACAATGAAATACATCTTACATCTCTCATAACTCCAGAGCAGCCTGTACTGTGACATGTTTATACAAAGGCTGTATATGCTAACAGATTTAGCAGGCCACCAGAAACCTTTTTTAAAATTTAGAGCCATTTATTAAGGATATAATGATGAATTATATCATCCAAGTACATAACACTTGGTTAAAATGATAATTTATTATCCTTTATTTTTACAGGTAGTCTCATTGAGATCAAGACCTCTTTTACAAGAGAGACCTGAGAACAAAAATAACGTTATAATTTGGACCATTCTACTTTTCCATCCAAAACACAATGATGCGTGAGAAATGTATCCCCAGTAATACAATGCAGTGCACTGTGATAAACTGCATCAAGGGGCTTTAAAGTGGAAGGGGCAGCATGCATATACAGAATGTCTCCATAATCAAATACAGATAAGATAGTTGATTGTACAATAGTTTTTCTATTAGCAAAAGATAAGCATGCTTTATTTCTGTACAAGAAACCAATTTTAGCTTTTGAGACAGATGTTCCACATGAGTTTTAAGATGTCATAGGCGTGTAAAGCACAATATCATTGCATGCCAACCACAATTAAAGTTTGTTGTCAAGGAATTTTAAAGCATGACTGGCGTATTCACAAATAACTGCTTTGATAAATGCAAAATGGTTATGAGATCATCTAATAGAGGCCTGTCACATAGAACCAGCACTGTAGTTACCAATGCTTACAGGGACGCGCCGCCATGTTGGAGGACCAACTCTAAAGAGATGCTTAACTTTACTAGTAGTGTTTGCTACTCCATGAAACGAGTCAATCTTAAAATGGTATCTAACGTTAGCTAACGCTACTATGATTGCTGTCCTACAATGCCAAACTTCTGCGCTGCGTATTGATGTGCGACTAAAGCTGGGAAAAGGGGAAAATGTCCTTTTACATGATAATCTGAGTACCCACCATAGTAAGCGGCCAGGCAGGGTGAACAAACTAAATTTTACGACCAAAAGAAGAGACTGTTGGTTGAAAGCACTGAGGAGTGAGCTGAATTTAGACAGCAACCAGTAGCTACAGCATAGACTCGGATGATTAATAAATTATGTGTTATGAACAAATTATAACGTTATCCAGTTAATATATACATAACTAGCTGGCCTAATGTACGTTTATGTGTGTAACTGCCCTTGGTTGACTTAAAGCAGGACGCAGAGAGTCTCGACTGATGCTCCACAGTTGTATTTTATTCTCTTCAGCGTATCGAAGCACCGTGAAAACTAGATAGATACGGAAGCAGTGTCAATACATGCCCATTCTAGCTTCACGAATCACCAAATCGAATATTCTTGACAAACAAAAGGGAAATAGAACTTGGCTATTCGGTCTCACAGTGTGAATAAACAACAAAAACATTTCCATCCATAATAACGAATATCTCTCGCTTAAATTAGACAGATCCTAGCTATAGCCTAATGGTAACAATACAGGGCTAAGCAAGGCTAACTTCATAACGTTAACGTTACCTCATTCCGCTGACCAAGGGTGTTAAAACAATCTTCTCCGCTAAGGACAGGTAGATATTTCACAATAAATTATCTTTATAAATGGATCGTGTTCTTATCTTTGTCACACTTTCTTTTATGCTTTCACCATAAGTGCGCTAAAACCCATGCGGTAAAACTATAGACAAAGCGGAAGTTCTCATCTCCGCTTTGTACTGAACATTAGATAAGGCAAGTCTGCCACCTATAGGACAACAAGGGTAACAACGTAGAGTTAGGTTCACTCGAAAACAAACTTATAATACATAGCCTTTCCAAAAGGAATAATAAACAACTTCCAAACAGGAGATGAAACAAAGGAAAACTCTACCATTATTTAAAACTACTGTTGACTCTAGGACATTTAAGGCATCATAAAACAGCAGACTAGTGGCCATTTACACTCCCACCAAATCCTGCTATGAAGGACAACTTAAAAAATGAATGATGAATACAGGATTTCTAGATCGATATATGACTATTTAGCTATATCAATAGAGTGTATGTGGTGTAGCGTGAGTTCTAGTCACTCTCAAGAAGGAGCACTAATTTCTGTACTGGTCTCTCGATAATGGAAGGTTTGGATGAATGACCTTGGTTGAGCTTCCCTGTTTGAATCTTGACTCTTCGGACCAGACCATCACTCTCTTGAGTGACCTCGACTACCTTTCCTAGTAGCCACTGGCTTCTTGGGAGGTTGTCGTCTTTGATAATGACTATGTCATTTGTCTTGAGGTTACGACGAGGTACATGCCACTTCTGTCTGGTGGAGATGTTCAAGAGGTACTCTTTCCTCCAGCGGCCCCAGAACTGCTCGATTAAGTACTGAACTCTGCGCCACCTCTTAGTTGCATACATGTCCTCCTTCACAAATTTCCCAGGGGGTGGCAGAGCAACCTTTGACTTCATCATGATGAGATGATTAGGCGTCAACGGTTCTAGAGCCTTTGGATCATTGATTCCGTCTATTGTCAGAGGGCGGCTGTTAACGATGGCTATGGCTTCATAGAACAATGTTCTAAGCGAAGCGTCGTCAAGTCTCCCTGGACACTGTGCGAGAGTGCCATTCAGTACATTCCTGATGGTCCGGATCTGGCGTTCCCAGACACCGCCTGCATGGCTAGCTGAGGGAGCATTGAAGACAAAATCACACTGCTTGTCAGCTAGGAACGCTTCCAGTAGCTTGGTGTCACACTGTTTGAGCGCCTCTCTAAGTTCATTTCTGGCTCCTACGAAGTTTGAACCATGATCACAGTGAAGTTCACGGACAGCTCCTCGGAGGCTGATGAAGCACCTCAATGCATTGATAAATGCATCCGTTGATAGATCTTCGAGCATTTCGATATGGACAGCTCGAGAAGCGAAGCACGTGAAGACCAGGCCGTACCTTTTATATTCCTTACGAGCCTTCTTGATTATGAAAGGACCAAAGCAGTCCATACCGCTGTACGTAAAGGGCCCTGAAGCTTCAACACGCTCCTTAGGGAGCGCGGCCATTTGCTGTTCTTCTGTAGGACGTCGAAGTTTCCTGCATTGTACGCAGTTGTGTATCAGTTTGGCCACTAGTTTGTTCCCACTGATGACCCAGAAGCCATTTGCTCTGAGCTCCATCTGGGTTTGGCCTCGACCCTGGTGACAAATCTTGGCATGACAGTGGGCCAGAACCAGCTTAGTGATATGGCTATCCTTCGGAAGGATTACTGGGTGTTTTAGCTCCTGTCTGAGAGATGACTTCTTCAGTCTTCCGCCGACACAAAGGAGTCCTTTGTGCAAGATAAGGTCAAGGGAGAAGAGAGGGTCAGAACTTGGAAGTCTCTCTCCTCTCTGAAGGGTCTTAACTTCTTGGTGGAAGGCTTTCTGATGGACGAGCTTGATTATTGTTTCAGTAGCTCTCTCCCGTTCTGTGATGGTCACTACCTCACTGCGGTATTTTTGTTTAGATCCCAGTCTTTTGATTCTTGCGATCACGTTGAGGAGCTTAGTCCAAGAAGAAATCTGACCTAGCCGGTCAAGAATGTCTGCACAATCATCGAGTCTGGTCGCACATGTCAGAGCCGTCTTGACCTCGGGATCACCTATGAGTAGCTCCGTTGTGGAGTTGGGCTTTGTGTGCACTTCTTGCTCCCAAAGAAATGTTGGTCCTTGAATCCAATTTGATGAAGAGATTTGCGTTGCTTGAAGGCCTCTGGAGGCATGATCTGCAGGATTTTCTGCCGTATCCACGTGATGCCATTGGCAGGGGTCTGTGTTTTCCCTTATCAGCTGAACCCGGTTTGCGACAAAGACGTGAAACCTGCGTGCGTCATTGTTTATGTATCCCAGTACAACTTGGGAGTCCGTCCAAAAGAATTCTTCGTCAATTTTCATTTCAAGTTCGCGCTTCAACGTGACACTTAATCTAGTTGTCACTACAGCTGCGGAGAGCTCCAACCTTGGGATGCTCATGACCATTGTTGGTGCTACCCTGGCTTTGGCCATCGCCAGACTTGTGTGGACTGCACCTCTGTCATTTTTGCATCTAATGTATGAACATGCGCCGTACCCCTTGCTACTGGCATCGGAGAAGTGATGCAGTTCAATTTTGACGATGTTTTCAAAGTCCTGAGGGTGGTAGCATCTAAGGATCACGACTTCCTTTAACGACTGGAGTCCAATTTTCCGCTCCTCCCACCGTGGTCCTAGGTCATTTGGCAGGGGATCGTCCCATCCAGTGCCCCTGCGGCATAGCTCTTGTAGGATACACTTTCCACTTAGGACGAAAGGTGCTACGAGCCCCAGTGGATCGTACAGAGAGGCAACAACCGACAGGATACCCCGGCGGGTAGGAGGCTGGTCCTTCGCACTGGTGTTGAAGATAAGTGTGTCATTTTCTATTGACCACTGGATGCCAAGCGCACGCTCTGTAGGGGTCACATCCTGTTTGAGTTCGAGAGTTTCCGTGGACGACGCCCTTTCTGAGGGGTTCACGCATTCGAGGACTGCCTTCTGATTAGAGTCGAACTTGTGAAGACGTAGTCCTCCTCGTTTGCATAGTTCCTGTGTGCTGATGATTAGATCTTTGGCTTCCTCGACTGACGCGATGCTGGTCAACCCATCGTCGACATAGAAGTCTTTCTCAATGAAGGCCGACGCCGATGGGTAGTCACTTTCATGCTGCCGTGCCAGATACTTCAGTCCGAAGTTGGCGCACCCCGGAGAGGAGGAAGCTCCAAAGATGTGGACGGTCATCCTATAATCCTGCGGTTCCTTCTCCATATCTCCACCCTCCCACCATAAGAACCTTAGATAGTTTCGGGATTCAGGCGTGACGAGGAATTGGTGGAACATTCTTTCCACATCGCAGATTATGGCTATGTTCTCCTTCCTGAAGCGACAAAGGACTCCTACTAAGGGATTGATCAAGTCAGGGCCAGTGAGTAGAGTCTCATTCAGGGAGACACCGCAGAACTTAGCCGAGCAATCAAAGACGACTCTTAGCTTGCCGGGCCTTTTGGAGTGGTAGACGCCGTGATGGGGTAGGTACCAGGCAGTCTCTCTCTCGGTCGATGTGGGCGTCAACTCTGCATCACCCCGGCTGATCATTTCCTCCATGAAGGTTTTGTAGTGGTCGTAGTACTGTTCATTGGCCTTCAGCTTCTTCTTTAGAGACTGGAGGCGAATGGTAGCTAGTCTCTTATTGTTTGGTAGTGAGGGCGGATTGACATTTTTGAAAGGGAGGGGCATTTCAAGGTGTCCATCCTTGTGTCTGATGTTGTCACTGAGGAACTGTATGAACTGGACATCGTCCTGGGACACATACTTCTCCTCACAAGCCCTTTCAATGAAATCTGACTCCAGAGCCTTCAGAACATCAGTGACTGGAGGGGTTGGGATTTCCTTTACTGTGACTCGATGCACAAAGCTTTGGCTTCCCTGCCTGTCTAGATGGGGATTGGATGAGCCTATTATGCTCCAACCGAGCTCAGTCCGCTGTGCGAAGGGTTCGTTCTCACCACCTATGACAGCTTCCAACGGGGCCAGTGCTGATGGACAGTTATATCCAATTAACAGTCCCACCTCACAGTCTTGGGGTGATGGTAGCTTATCTGCTAAATGTCAGAGGTGAGGCCACATTTGTGCAGTTTTCTTTGTTGGGATGTACGACTTATCCACCGGGATGAAACTGCGAGTGTAAGCCTGGTTTACTTGAAGGTGTTTTCCAGAATGGAGTCCTCGAACTCGTAGCCCACGGATGCTCTTACTTGGTAGGACTGTATCAATGGCGGTCATAGTGCTAAGTTTTAGCTTCACCGGTTGGGCTTCCACATTTAGGTCATCAAGGAGGTCTTCCAGGATGAAGGTTGAATCACTCTGTGTATCAAGTAATGCGTATGTGAGGATTTCTCTCTCTGGCTCTTGTCTTGAGGATACCAGGACTGGGACTATGCTTGAAGTGGCAGGGACATGCTGTGTTGACGCATGAGATGTGACTTCGTGCACTTCCTCAGCGTCACTGTTGTCTGCAGATGTGGAGTTACCTTTCATTTCTTCCGTTGTTTCTTGTCCCCTCTCTTCGTGTAGGCAGGTTGGATGTCGACGATTACAGATGCTACAGGTGTACCGCCTTTTGCACTCCTTGGAGACGTGCCCTTTCCTTAGGCATCCAAAACAAAGGCGGTTTTCATGGATGAACGCTTTCTTATCTTCCATAGTCTTCAAAGCGAAGGTAGGACATCTGCCGATGCCATGTGTTTCATCCTTACATACAGAGCAAGGCGGTTTCACCTTAGAATGGGATGTTCCTCCTGTCTCTCGGATGGAGTTCCTTTCTCGAGTGCTGGTGTTAAGAGCTCTAGCTCTCTTGGAAGATCTTTCGTCGGTACTCTTGGCGTTCATGAGGAATGGGGAGGCAATAGGATTGCAGGCTATCCGGACCTCTTTGTTTAAGAACTTGGTGAAGTATGCAAGGTCTGGGTACTTCCCGGAGTTGTCAAGTTGATCTACCACGATCCGGCTCCACTTCCGCACAATCCATTCCGGTAGCTTCTTAAGCAACTTGTGGTTCTCTTCGCAATCATTTAGGATAGCCAGCCCTTTGACATGGGGTGTTGCCTCTGCACATCCCTGCAGAAAGTCTGCAAATTCTCTGAGTGCCAGAGGGTCGGTTGCGTCAATTTTAGGCCATTTGGCGAGTTTGTCTCGGAAAGCTCTTTGTACTATAAAAGGGTTCCCATATCTCTCTTGGAGGACTTTCCAGGCTCCCTTGTACGCATCGTCTGAGCTTCGGTAGAAGAATCCTTCTACAGCCTTGAGTGCTTCTCCAGTAAGGTACGTTTTCAGGTAGAACATTTTCTCACTAGCTGGGATGGGTTTCTGATCGATAAGAGCCATGAAAGACATCTTCCAGTCTACGAATTTGATGGGGTCACAATTAAACACTGTCGGTTCGGGCACGGGTAGGCGATTTATGCTTAGTGAATTCGCTAATGCCTGGACTAGGCTGGAAGTTTCCTCAGGTGCTGTTATTCCCAGGGATGCTGGTCGAGGTTGGAACGACATGGCCTTTGGGTTTAGCTGAGCTGCGTGTTTAATCTCTTGGTGAGCAGCGTCCGTTTTGTGGTTCCCATCATCCTCATTATCACTTCCGAAACTCTCGTATGCTCTAACTCGAGCTGCAGCTACCTGAACTTCCTTATCTGCTTGCAACTGCACTAGCTTTGTTCTTTCCTCTTCCAGCTCTATTTGACTATTTGCCCGTTTTTGCTCTATCTCTGCCAACATTTTTGCTTCTTCAAGTTTCAATTCACTTTCCATTCTTGTGAATCGTGCTTGCTGAGCCTGGATATCTTTCATCACCTTTGCTTGTTCTCGTTTGGCTGCAAGTTCTGCTTCTGCGTCTAATCGTTTGCTGGAGCTATTGGAGGCTGCACTGGAGTGGTTATTAGATTTCTCTGATGTCTCCGAGACTACAGTTTCAGTTTTGGTGTAGCCGAAGACGGACCCATATTCAGCCTTGTTTAGTGCCATCCTTACTCTGACTTTCTCAAGTTGTTCATTATAGTTCTCGTTAATCGTTTTTAGTCGCTTGTTCACAAGGTCAAGTATCTCTTCAGTCAGAATATTGCAGGCGTCCATTTTATTCGCGATATCTGGAGTTGTAGTACGGTTACGTGTAATGGGCTCATACTGACGGCGTACTATATCATATCTTGTTTTGATTTCACTTTGGATTTTATCAAGGTCGTCTGGAGAGCAGAGGGCCTTCAATGTTGACCTACTCTCTTTCGCTGTCTGCTTCCAGGACTCATAAGCCTTATTAAAGGCATTCTCATGTTTTCCGGCATTCTGGTAGTGCATCTCTTGGCCCCTTTCTGTTAGAGCCCTTTGGCGGGATTCTGGCTTGTCTTGAGCCTCTAAGGATTCGCTCTCCTCTAGTTCACTGCTCACCTCCTTTTCCTGGAGCGATTCGCTCTCCTCTAGTTCACTGCTCACCTCCTTTTCCTGGAGCGACATTTTATATGATTTGTGTACCTGGTTTGACTATTTGACTGCAAAATGTAGTTGTCATATGCCTGGGATAAACCTCTGTGAGTAGCGACTTTAACTCTATGATGGGTGATACTACTCTCACTTTGACATTTAGATTACTATTTGGACACTGTAGGGATTTCAGTACAAAGGAGAAATGATTTAGAGTTATGACCATAAGTTAGGGGGGAGCTAAACAACTGGACAATTTCACTCTTAAAATAGCCTAGCGTTAACTTATAAGACAATACATTCAACTTTGCCATAGGCTACTATAAACTTGTACTTATTCTCGCAGCTGGAAGGAAGGTCCCTTTCAACCTTTAAAATATTGTCCACTGTGAAAGATTTCAATTTCAAAATGGTTAATCATATAGCCTACTTGCATGTGTAGCTCCTTTAAGGTCTCTGATTACAGTCTCTTGCTGAACCTGTGGTATATAGGCTACTGTGATACGTTGTCCTCTTCCAATCTTGCTTGGAGGTGGGTGTCGATTAGATCAACCGTTCAATGGCTGGATGGTGATCTAGCGTAGATTCATTGGAGGATGACAACAACGCTGACTTGACGAACGTCTCAGATGTAGCATTGAGTTTTCACTGTAACTGCCCTTGGTTGACTTAAAGCAGGACGCAGAGAGTCTCGACTGATGCTCCACAGTTGTATTTTATTCTCTTCACCGTATCGAAGCACCGTGAAAACTAGATAGATACGGAAGCAGTGTCAATACATGCCCATTCTAGCTTCACGAATCACCAAATCGAATATTCTTGACAAACAAAAGGGAAATAGAACTTGGCTATTCGGTCTCACAGTGTGAATAAACAACAAAAACATTTCCATCCATAATAACGAATATCCCTCGCTTAAATTAGACAGATCCTAGTTAGCCTAATGGTAACAATACAGGGCTAAGCAAGGCTAACTTCATAACGTTAACGTTACCTCATTCCGCTGACCAAGGGTGCTAAAACAATCTTCTCCGCTAAGGACAGGTAGATATTTCACAATAAATTATCTTTATAAATGGATCGTGTTCTTATCTTTGTCACACTTTCTTTTATGCTTTCACCATAAGTGCGCTAAAACCCATGCGGTAAAATTATAGACAAAGCGGAAGTTCTCATCTCCGCTTTGTACGGAACATTAGATAAGGCAAGTCTGCCACCTATAGGACAACAAGGGTAACAACGTAGAGTTAGGTTCACTCGAAAACAAACTTATAATACATAGCCTTTCCAAAAGGAATAATACACAACTTCCAAACAGGAGATGAAACAAAGGAAAACTCTACCATTATTTAAAACTACTGTTGACTCTAGGACATTTAAGGCAACATAAAACAGCAGACTAGTGGCCATTTACAATGTGCATTATCTTAATGTTAGGAAGTAAAAAGTGAATTAGCTAATCGCTAGGTTTAGCTAATGTTAGTAGCTAGATAATTTGTGTGAACGACTGCTACGCCTGCGAAACATTAATGTTAACCTAATGCGATACGTTAAGCATATTGTGAACATCAAAACAGTGTTAATTTGAACTATTATTACATTGATAGGGGTGCTACGTTGTACGATTTCTCAAAAATAGATTGGATACCGCCTGTAAACATTACCTGCGCTGGTCAGGCAGGGTGTGAGCGATATGAGAGAATCCAGAAGAGGGTGAAAAGAAAATGTAACGTAACATTAAGCACAAAATAATAATGCATTTGAAAGTAATAATGAAAGTAACGGTAAATGTACTTTATGTGTTGAACTGATTCGCCTTTTATCCATCTAGCTAAAGTATGTTGCTGAAGTAGGCTACTGTAGCCTACCGTTAATACTTTAACATGTAACATATCACTTTGACTCCTTATAATATTTGTTTATGTTGGTATTATTGTTTTGTGATGTTGTGCACTGTATATTTTGTGTACATTTTTATATTGTTGAGCTACCTGTAAGCATCGCGCAAAGCAAATTCCGATCATGGCAATAAAGGAAAATAAAGCAACCTCCTGATTAAATGTGATAGCCTATAAATTTGGTTTGCATAACATTATGGCATTTGGACTCCAACAACGCCGTTGGCGTAAACAAGTGGGTGTGTCTGACCAAATTGTGACGCAAGTGACAGGCCTCATTTTACTAGAAAGTCTCTGAGCAGCCAGGATTTGTAAACTTTTCTTTTAGGGAGGGGGGAGTTAATTGTGTTATTATTCTTGTTTATTATTATTATTATTATTAGGCCATGAAAGGTATAATAATAATAATAAGTAAATTATTAAGTAACACTGTTTTAGATGTAGCTAACGTTAGCTAATATAGCCTAGCCTAATTGCTGTATCTTGCTGTCGCTTCTTGTTGGTTTTATTAGCTAACGTTATTAACTTTTTATTTATTTGACGTCTAATGTCACCCTTCAACCGTGAGGTAACGTTAGCTATCTAGCAAAAGTTAACAGCCAAATGAAGTTAGTTTAACTTGATAACTTACTGGAATGTTACATAAATGTTACATTCAGAGAGTTAACATTAGTTAATCCTCATGAATGGATGTTTTATATCTTTCTTGCTATTGTCACAAACGTGAACATCTGTGTTATCTGAGTGTTATTTACTAAATTAGAAAAACGATGACTAAAACAGCAATTAAAGGCCTTATGATTACGGTCACTTCTTAAAGTTCAAAAACAATAGTTGCAGCAGTTTTTATTAATAGTCAGTGTTAACATTATTCCAGTGAGTCATATATATTGTACGTGATTCAATAACGATTTCATATTGAGTACACCTGAAAAATATGGCTTTATTACTTTCCCAGATATTAAATGCCTAATGTTAGGACAATATGCTTTATTGGCACAGCATTAGCCTACTTATTGAAGTTGTACATTAGTATTAGGCGATGAAAGGTATTATTCGTAGTAATAATAATAATAATAATAATAATAATAACTAGATTAACAATTCCTAAAGAAATTGTAGGTGTGGTTGCTTCACAAATATCAATGGCTGGAAATGGCATAGAAAGATGGTAATATGGTATAGTGTGAGGTGGAAAATAAAAGGTGGAAATGGTATGAACTGTTAATGCGGTATAAAGGGATCTAGTGAAGGTGAAAGTGTTAAAATATGGTGATGTAGCCTATTTTGTGGTAAGTAGTCTAAAGAACCTGGAAGTGATACAAAGAAGTAATGTATTGTGATAAAAGCACGAAAAGGTAATGTCAAATCATCTGGGATAATATTGTTGGGTCATAACAGTGTTGTAAAGGAAGGCATTGTTAATGCCCAATTTACTGCGTCCTGTGTACTAACATACTGCTTACTGTAGTCTATACTGCAGTGACATGCAGTATGCGAAATTAGCTCTATATAAACCTGGACATAAGTAGCCTAGGCTATATCATTTCCTTTACACCCTTTGGCTATATCATCTGGGGATATTCAGAACACTCAATTTGGCCGTGCAGGTAATGCTAGCCTAATTTAACAGCTTTTCAAAAAAACGTATACTCAGCTGGCATACTTAAATAGTAGTGTGTGCTGATTCTGACTATTCGGACACAGTCGTAGTTGTGTTTGTAGAAAAATATGGGTTCATACAATTTTTCCCTATGTTTTAACCAAATGCTCATCTACTGATTTCTCCACTTTATTAAACAAACTCTGATTCCGATTACAGATCTCACCATTTTGTGAAGTCCAAACCACATATCTTGTGCTGAATTCAGCGTTCTATTAACCTACCTAGCATGCAGCTATCTAAAGCAATAACATAGGCTATCGTTTGGCTAATAGTAACTTAGTTTAACGTTGTTCACTCGCATAAACTTGAGATTATAACCCAGTCATGTGTAGTGGATAGTTTATTTGCTGTCTATGTCATAGTCGATTGCATTTTGGTAACGTAGTCTACTGGCACCTTGGCATTTTCATGCAGAGTGAAAGGTTTGTTTTTCCTGGTAATTAGCTTAACCACAGTAGCCTAGCTGGCTTATGCTTTTGCCTGTATGCTTTTGTCTTTTGTCTGTTGTCTGTGCTAACGCGAGTTGTCTGTGCTAACGGTATTAAGACATAAATCAGAATTCGTTGAATAATGTTGAATGGAGTGATTAGTAGGCTAGATGAGCATTTAGCTAAAACATAGGCAAAAATTTAAACAGCGCTAAAAATATGTTTTGTTAACAATTCAATTGTAGCCTATTTTGTAACTTAGACAACATAACGTTACGTGACAGCATTTGGATTTGGATCAGAGACGGGAAGCATAGGAGGCATTTGCTATGTTTCATTCGTTTCACCTGAAACAAGCCTCTCAACTGAAAGGGGCCTCGCCTCAATCATAAACTGAAAAAAAAAATATATATATTAAATTATATATAATTTAAAAAAATTAAAATCAGTGAATAAAAGAACCGCCGACCCTGTAGTTTTCCCATTCAGTCACTGTTCCTTACTCAAGCTATTTCAGTGCTTCTCCTTATTTTTCTAGTCTATGGATCTGCAGATACCACAGAACTGTGGCAGTCTGGCAGGTAGGCCTATTCACTTGACTATTTCTGACCCACAGCAAAACACTTGCTGATAGCTACGATGTCAGAATGATCACATACAGATACAGTAGATTCATAATACAACGGAACAGGTATGTGCATAATTCGGATAAAATACGTAGCCCAATGTATTTATATACCTTAAAAAGTAACGTTACGTGTGTTTTTACATAACAGCAATGTAGGCTATTACAGCCGCGATAGCGCTGTGGAAACATCAACGTTGCTGGGCAGTGGCAAAATGGAATAAGAATCTCTTCAACATTCAACGGAAACCAGTTGTATAATCGTTACAAAGTAGGATATTTGGTTCCTTAATCTGTTTATCAGAGAT
Organism: Synaphobranchus kaupii; assembly: GCA_029718625.1. NCBI lineage: Eukaryota > Metazoa > Chordata > Actinopteri > Anguilliformes > Synaphobranchidae > Synaphobranchus > Synaphobranchus kaupii. Next base: position 22,491,328 of record CM056389.1, read on the forward strand.
TTGTAGAAAAAAATGTTGACGTTATACCGAAAGTAGCTAGGCTACATTGGGTAGGCGTAGCCTACGCAAAGGAAAATGCACCGAATGTTTATTTGTAACAGTTTCAACTTTTTAATAATAGCCTATAGGCTAGCCTATATCGGAAAAAAGTTTTTGTGGTGTGTAGAAACGGTACATTTTATGCATGTTATTGTGTGACTGTGGCAAGATGGTTATAAACGGGTTTGGGCTATTTTATCGTGCAGTGCAACTATTTTATCGTGCAGAGGTTGATGTGTGGACAAGTGGCGACTCTGCAGCAATCCTGCATTGGAATTTTGAGAGTTTAAAGTTGTTTACAATTTCAGAGAAATTTGAATAGGCTACTATAATTGGGACATTGACGACTAGGCTAGCGCCGTAGATAGGGCTAATAGACTGCGTGTTCGTTCATTGCGCTTGATGCAGCATTTGTTGTATGGCAATGATTATTATTTTTGAAAGCTAAAGTGAGTATGATCATTTCAGTTGTAGACGGTAGTAGGCTACGTCGTTAGCTATTGAATTTCTCGTCTGCATTTTTCCAAGGTTGTTGACAGAACGTTAAGTGATTCAAAAATCAGCTCAATCAGCATTCTCACCGTGAGCTAGCCTACTGCACGTGCCCATTAATTTTTTGGCAATAAAATGTCAAATATCTCAAAAAGTGTATATGCTATAAAGGTAAAAAGTAATAGCAACCTGGAGGGGGTATAAAGGTATAATATGAGGTATGAATGGTGTCGATGGTGTTAATGGTGTAGGAGGAGATAGGTTTTGAAAAATCGGCGGAAGAATAATAACGTCAGTCTGAGCGATAACAGTAGGTGTGGTTTTTCCACCACACCTAATTGTTATTGTAAATCCCGCGCAGCTAGACCAATGAGGGAATAGCACGGAGCGAAGGTTTAAGCCTGATGTTTTCCGCTGTTGCTGTGGGAAAAGGTAAGAGTTCTGAAATATTACTATTCTTACAACCGGATGAGACTGCTTCTTTAGATTCGCGGGATCAGCTAATAGTTGGCCACGTGTCAGAGGCAATAGTACCACTTTGCCTCCCGCTCTAAGTCTGGCCTGCAGGCTGACCCCAGCTTATCCAAAAAGGCAGCCTGTGTATATTATATTGACTGTCAGCCACCAACGCTGATTCTATACTCATTAGCGATGGGGGTTTTGGCTTTTTTTTGGTACACGTTTACACTTATAATGTTGGCGTGTATCCGCGGTTAACCGTAACATTACGTCATAGCGTAAGCGATGACGTCATAGCCATAGAGGCCAACGATACTGGTCGGAAACTTGGGTAGCTGCAAGTAAGTAAGCAAGCAGTTATGAAAGATTAACGTTAGGAGGTAAATATAGGTTAGAATATACTTTACTGTTTCAAAATGTTTTCCTAAAATAAACTAGTGTCATGAAATTCAAATAAAACAGTCCAATCACGGAGTGTTTTTGTTATTGTCCACCGGCTTGGGACTGAGTATGATGGCTCAACATACTCCATCAGAGACCGAAAGCCTGGCGCATCCAGTTCGCTTAACGGTCTTGTGTCTTTCACAATCATATCCGCGATCAGCTGGGTGATTTTCGCAGCTCTCTGTGGAGTGCACTTGTAGAAGACGGAGCCTATTCGGGGTTGGGTGCTAACATTACCCATCTTGTTCAAAATCTACGTTTGCGTGTTTTAATCGCAGATGATTGTTCATTGAGCTGGTACTCCCCCCTTTCACACTTAAAACAATGTTACCGAGTTGCCGTCGACTTGTTTTGTAAAATAATTCTGGGCTTTAGCTTTTCCGCCGCTCATTTTGATGCTTTCACTCAAATTCACTGACTCACTCCCGCATTTTTTCCATCAACGTTAGTTATGTTGACGTGATTTACGATCAAGATATATTTAAATGCTTTAGATATATACATAATATTGTACGAGGAACAATTATAGCCTACGCAACATTTAAATAATTAATATGATTAAAAAAATATTTTAAAAATGATTTTAAGATTTCGGTTAATCAGTCCTAAACGGATAGTGATTAATTTTTGTGTACACGGTTAAACGTGTACACGACCCCATCCCTAATACTCATGTATCTGACTCCAATTTAATTACTAATGTCTAATTGCAATGTAGAATTTACAGCTGATTTGTTAAAGTACTCTCGTACTCTTGAGCCTGTTCTCTGAACTGGATGCGCTGGTTCCACCGGGAGCTACATACGGCAGTTTATGTACACCTCTCACGGCTGACTAGATATCTGAGTTTATCTCAGAGGTTGCGGAAGAGGCCACTTCATAAGGTATAGCCTATCCAATAAATCTCAGGGACCCCAGAAGGTAATATTGGCAACCCCCGTTCTCAACTTGTATAAACATCATGCGGAGATGATCTAACTTAAGACATAGTTCTACGGGTGCAATACTCCGTGATACATTAAGCTTAACTAGTCAACCTCCCTAGATCAGCAGAGGGGGTAACCCAGACTGAGGAAATTAATCAACTCATTACCTGTTAACAGAGATAGATTGTCTTTTTCAGAGATACCACACAAATCAAGTTTAACGGTTTAGTTTACCAGGTAGGTTCTTTACTTTAAAATAATCAATCATAGTTACAGGTTAAAACACAACATATTCAAAATAGAGTATAGAGTAAAATACTTGTGTCACCTCATATTTATACTCCAGTGAAAGTGAGCAGTCATGGATTACTGCTTGAAAGTTCCTAAACACTCTGATCAACTTTAAAAAGTAAAATGAATGGAATGGAAAAAATGCTTCAGTTAAATTTTGTTCATAATAATTTCTAGGGGTGCCAATAATTGTGGCACATGTGGTTTTGTTAAAAATAATAATTTCTTTATGAGGGATTTTTGTTTTCTCAGAATAAATTTAGTTTAATTAAAGGTTGGATTTTTCTCATTTTTTCAGTGTGAGATTAAGCTAATTCACCAAAAGGTGAGTTTTTTATAACCCTTTTTACTCATCTTTACCAGGGGTGCCAATTATTGTGGAGGGCACTGCATATGGGTTATACATTCGGCATAGGCAAGGGAGGATAATTGCTGATTTTTAATTGATGTCCCAGACTAATTCCCAAGTATTCCCCTCGTATTCCCCACACACCAGGATATATATTCTGCAGAATGAGTGGAGAAGCACATTAGAATAACGGGTTTCAACAGTGACAAATGCTGAGGAGAACTGGTGAGTAGCGTTTTCCTGCTGCGATATATACTCTGCGCCTTTAATCGTTCCGTTTTTCGCAATTCATTCAGACGCGAGGGCTCGATCAATGTGTCCACGCGCTTGCCTTTGACATGTAAGCTATATGGAATAGCGACAGCCAGTGGGCTACATCAAATATAATATTCAAAGCGTATAGTGGTACTAGATAATGTAGAGCAACCCTAAAATATGATATGAAAATATGAAGTTTGAAGGGGGGAGTGGGGTGTAGTAAAAAAAAAAACAAAGAAAAAAGCGAGCGAAAGAACGAAGGCATTGTGCTGTGACTTTTCTTTTGTGTTTTTGTCACTTATTATTAACTAGATTATGCCTCTATATAGCCTACTGAAATAAATATGTATCTGTTGAAGGCGCTGTCATTTTGGAAACAATTCAAAAGCGATCTCGGAAGAAGATACGGTGTAGCCGAAGACGCATGCGTGACATGACCTCCACGGTTTGGTTAGGCTATCTTTTTGGTTCGTTCTTAATCAAAACTACACGTATTTGTTTTAATTCTGTAAAATGGTCTATTTACCTTTAATCTGTATATTTTACACTGCTAATTCTATGATAATTTATAAGGAAGGCTACTTATGACCTTTTTTAAACTTCATGTAAAAAACATGTAATTCAATTATTTTTGTATACCCTAAATAGCGTACAATAAGCATAACGGTTGTCTCCAACACCAAGACCAATGAGCGTATTAAGTTATAATGGCAGCTGTAATAATATTGGGAACGTCTTGACGTGATGTTGCAGCCGAACTATTTTTAGCATATATTTTGAGTGCTATATTACTATGCGTAAATCCAGATATAACACGAAGAAATCAACATGCGCACATGCGTCGTAATGTTGAGACTTACACTTCGTTTCAATTAAAAAAAGAAATAAATTCTCCAAAAAAATGCATTGGTGGAGTTTACCTTAACACATACAGTGCAGTCCAAAAGTATTTCGATAGTAGCACAATTTTTGTTGTTTTTGGCTCTGTACTCCGGCAAATTTAATTAGCAACAGTGGCTATGAGATTAAAGTGTAGACTTTCAGCTTTAATTTGAGGCTTTTTACATCCTTATGGGGTCAACCGTGTAGCAATTGTGGTGCCAATAAGTTTGGAAAATGGAAAACTTTGTACATTTATTACCCTCCCAAACGCTAAACATGTATACTGTAGTCCATCATAAAATAATACATTGGTCCAGAAAATGGATAGCTTTGGTCTCTCTATGTACCAAAAGGTACTCATCTTGAACTGCTTCAGTTAAAATATACAGCTGTATAAATATATTGTAGGAATTCATGTAATCTGTGTATAAAAATACATGGATGAGAGCATCTGCCAAATACTTACAGTTGAGGACAAAATTATTGGCCCCCCCTGTAAAGATGAGCAAAAAGGGTTATAAAAAATTCACCGTTTGGTGAATTAGCTTAATCTCACACTGAAAAAACAATAAGAATCCAACCTTTAATTGACGTTAATTTATTATGAGAAAAAAAAATCCCTCATCAAGAAATAATTATTTTTAACAAAACCACATTGGCCACAATTATTGGCCCCCCTGCATTTATATATAGAATAAAGTAATAATTTTTAATATTTGGTCACATATCCTTTGCATGCCATGACTTCCTGATGTCTGTGACCCAACAACATCAAAAGACTCTTGATATCTTATTTTCTGGTACTCTTACAAGCGATACTATAACATCTCTGCATTTGAATGGATCTCTATGGGAATTGGGGGGTGGGACTAGATTTAGCTGTAAATTATGCTGGAACAGTATGGAATACATGGTTGGTAAAATGGCTGTAAGTCAACAAGGGTCTGAGGTATCAAACAAGCCTTAAACAATCACTCTGCTGCCAGATATGCAGTAGATATGGATGGATCACTTTAAGGGTTGTTTCTCCTGACAAATTTTCCTATTGAACTCTATGGAAAAATAAGTCAGGAGAAGAAACCCTTCAAGTTATTCATCCATATCTACTGCATATCTGGCAACAGAGTGATGGTTTAAAGCTTGTTTGATACGTCAGACCCTTGATGACTTACAGCCATTTAGCCAACCATGTGTTCCATACTGTTCCAGAATAATTTACAGCTAAATCTAGTCCCACCCCCCAATTCCCATAGAGATCCATTCAAATGCAGAGATGTTATAGTATTGCTTGTAAGAGTACCAGAAAATAAGATATCAAGAGTCTTTTGATGTTGTTGGGTCACAGACATCAGGAAGTCATGGCATGCAAAGGATATGTGACCAAATATTAAAAATTATTACTTTATTCTATATATAAATGCAGGGGGGCCAATAATTGTGGCCAATGTGGTTTTGTTAAAAATAATTATTTCTTGATGAGGGATTTTTTTTTCTCATAATAAATTAACGTCAATTAAAGGTTGGATTCTTCTTGTTTTTTCAGTGTGAGATTAAGCTAATTCACCAAACGGTGAATTTTTTATAACCCTTTTTGCTCATCTTTACAGGGGGGGCCAATAATTTTGTCCTCAACTGTAAATGTAATGAAAATAAGAGGTAATTGTTATGGAAGTTTTTGTTTTCTCTGGTAGCCATTCATCTGTTTCTCTCGCAGGGGCCAGAGGGAAAGCAGTCACAAGGAGGTCCTGAACGCGGCGGCACAAGTGCAATGGGAATTCTCGCCACTTCGATCAACAACGCCTCCATCATTAGACCAGCGGGATTTTACATTATCGGATTTACGTATTTAAAGTTTGCGGATTTATATTTAATTTTCCTCGGCTTCATTTATATTGTAACGGTTTTATTCAACTCCCTCATCATTTCCATTATATGGATAGATCATCGTCTACACACTCCAAAGTACATTGCAGTGGCTAATTTAGGGTTTGTAGACTTGGGGTGTAGTACAGCTGTTATTCCTAGTGCGATTAAGACGTTTGTCATGAAAGACACCTTTATGTCATACAACATATGTTTGACACAGATGTATTTTTATTACAGTTTTCTAATACTACAGTCGTTTTCCCTCAGTGTACTTGCCTATGACAGGTTCATTGCTATATGTTTCCCACTTAGGCATAATACTATCAACACTCCCACAAGCATGTTCAGCATTATAGCAATTGTTTGGTTGTTTTGTGTATGCTGCACTGGGTCTTTGACCATATTGGTTACAAAACTGTCTTTTTGTGATTCACTCACTGTGTACAACTTTTTCTGTGAGTATGCGTTCGTGCTCAGTCTATCCTGCAATGATAGCACACTGCAGTGGGCCGCTGGCTCTGCTCTGAGTATGCTGTTTTTGTTTGTGCCCCTTAGTGTAATCATCATGTCATACGCCTGTATTTTGAGAGCCGTGTTTAGAATGAAAAGTGTGGAGAGCAGGTACAAAGCACTTGCCACGTGCACAGAGCATCTCATCTTAGTGGCGATTTACTATGTGCCGATTATAACAGTGTACATCATTGAACTTTTCTTATTCCTCGTCGACCCAAATGTCAAAATGCTGGGCTTGTCGTTAGCCTCATGCATCCCGTCCTGTCTGAACCCCATTGTGTATTCCCTGGCAACCAAAGAAATCAAGAACAGAATACTGGCCCTGCTCCAGAAAATGAAGGCAATAGCATTAGCAGGGTCGTAGAGCCAAAGTTTTCAGCAAATGTGCATTTTCAAATTAATAACATATATTTTTAGGCCTTGGTGTTTGTCCTCAATTGTGTGTGTCTATGTGAACTTTCCATTTAAAAGTTTAAGTGCATCTAAATTGCTCTATTGTGTAATTTTCTCTTTTATTGTCCTGTGGTATGCTTGTGTAATGCTGTAATATACCATGCTGTCACTGTCAGTGAGACCTTGTTCTTTACTGATCTACCTGGTTAAATAAACGTAATTAAACATGCAATGATGATTACTTTAGGTATTTAAATATGTTTCTGGCCACATGCTTATTATTTTCATAATATATAGGGTACAGCTTTCAGAAACATGTCACTGAACAATTTGCTTTGGATTTACTAAAGGTAGGGTGTTAGGGGGATAAATTAAACAATGCTTTCAGAGTTTATCTTTAGAAGTCGGGGTCAAAATGTCGCTGGACACATAATGTTAATCCCCTTCTCAGACGGCACCAAAAGGACAGTAAAATTGCATAAATTGACTACAATTGAGTACATATACTTAAATATCTCAAGATAGGAATGTCCTATCAACCTGAAATTTTGAGTGGTAATGTAATAAAACTTATATTATAAGATGACATATTTAATGTCACTAAAATTATTTAAATAAACATGCAAATTAGCATATAATATGCTAATTAGTCACTAATTTATGCGTAAATAAACACTTCGACAAGTAAGCCAAATATTTTCAAATGTGAATGCTCTACTAACAGTACATTTTTATTACAGGGGCATATTTAACCAATATTGCTATTGACTTATAAAATTACTTATAAAACATGCAAATTAGCATATATAATATGCAAATTAGCATATGCAATATGCAAATTCGCACATATATATATATAATATGCTAATGTATGCGCAAATGCACTCGTTTAAACAAGTGAATTCAAGTATACTTTTTAGTAGTTACATTTCTGTAAGCATATTTCAATACTATTGCTAACAACTGATAAAATAACTTAAGAAATATGCAAATGAGTATATAATGTGCTAATTAGCCATGTATTTGTGAGCAAATGCACAATTTTTCAATAGGGAGTTAGATCATAACAGAACCTGTCCTCTGGGTGAGAACATTGGTCTTGACAAAGGACCCAGTAAATATCTTAAATTGTAGTTGTTATCACTGTAAATCACTGTTGTTATCACTGTAAAAATGTCTTGATACCATCCGTTTCCCCATTCATGAGTTATGAGCAGAGATGTGAAGTGTATTTAAGACAAGTAAATTCAGATATTCTAAAATACAAATCTTCTGTTGACACCAATTATTATTATTTTTTATATATTTATATTGACTTTTAAGCAAAATTTCAGTGCTTGTAGTTTGTACTGCACAAGACCAACTTTCATAATAAAACCGAAGACAAAGTTATTAAATAACACATTTTAATGAACAATTAGTTAATGATAATTAGTTAATTCATAACAAGTGCACTTGCACTTTAAAAGGTGCTCAAACACACACTCTGAACACACACACTCTGACATACGACATAACTTAAGAAATATGAAAATGGACATATAATATGCTAATTAGCCATGTATTTGTATTTTGAGTGAATGCACAATTTCTAGATAGGGGGTTAGGTCATAAAGGGAATGGCACAGATGCAGCAGGGAGAATTTGCTAAACCTCCACTATTTTGAGGTCTCCAATCTGAAGTTCTTTTAAGAGGGGAAACTCCCAAATGTCACCAACATCATATTTATATATACTGTGTTCAGGGCATTTGACTTTGCCTGAGTAATTTGAAGCACAGTGCCCTGGTACCACACTGGATTTGGGTCACCTTCTTCACAGCAGTTGTGGTTGACTCTTTTCCCAACAAATTTCTCTGGGTTCTCCAGAAACTCAGTCAGCGTGTTCTTTTGGAGCATCCTCTCCCTCTTCTGTCTGGCTGCAGCTAGTTTCTTCGATAATTTCTGCTTCTCTTCTGACAGTCTCTTCTTTACTTCCTCCTCACTGCGGTATGTCAGTGCAGGCTCCAACTGGTTGTCCTCTTCTACCCCCTCAACAACCTGGTTTTCTTTGAGAACTTCCAGCAAATTCAGTCGAAGCTCCTTGAGGCTGAATGCATGACTTCTGCCATCTCTAGTCACTGACTGCTGGAACAGTTCTTTTGCTCCTTCTGCCTTCAAGACGGACTTGTGAAATTGTAGCTGTGTCACCAAGGCTAGCATCTTGTCTTTCTCAGAAGCCATACCTGAAAGACTGTGGTCAACTTCCGTCGCTGAACGCCATACACCACCCAATTTGGCTATTTTGTTTGTCAGCATGACCTTTTTGTTGGTTTCTCGCTTCTCCTTCTCTTTCTTCTGTTGTTGTTTCTTCAGAAGATCCTCCTGTCGATGCTGTTTGATTTTTTCCCTCCTCTCCATGTACCTCTGTAGGACATCTTCAGAAGCTCTCCTGGCTTGGGTCATCTTCTCCTCCTTCTCTGCAGGAGTCATGTTATCCAGCCACTGCACGGTGCCATTGTGCAGCCACATAATCATCGCCTCATGCGAGAATGTCCTAGCTGAGGGCTTCTGTCGGACCAGCATGTCAAGGACTGCAAAGTCGCGTTCTGACACAACATTGGTTGTTGGCACATTTGAGGCATGTGCCCTCACCTCCTCTGTGGGACTCCAGTACCTCCCTCCTGGAAGCTGGTCAGCAGCTTGCCTTTCAAGCAGGATCAGCATTGCTGTCATAATCAGCTCCAAAGCCTCTTGTGTCATGATCTGAGGAAAAAACAAACAGAAAAATGTTTGTATCTTGTTAGAAATGCTCAACAACATACTGTATGCATTAACTTGGTACATTTAATGGAACACGTTATATCTGCATTACAGAAGAACCTGCGGCTTTGTTCTATCTCAGTTTGACGCAAGAAAGCGTCACATCTGGTAGCAGCCCATTATATAGTACCAAGGCTAGAGCACTCTACTCGACTCCAAAGGTAGGTAATTCTATTCTCTCTTACAGGTATTGCAAGTCACAGGTATTCAAGGTAAGTAACTCTGTCTATTCTCTTAACAGGCATTGCAGTTATACACATACACATGTGCACAGGCACACACAGTGTGTGTGTGTGTGCGTGTGCACGTGTGTGATGTATTTGTACTCATACACACAGTATAGAATTCAATATATTTAAATGGACAGTGATAAATGCTCTATGTAGAATATACAAAATTACCTGAAACTCATCATCGCCACTTTCTCTGAAGAGTTCCTCGTACAACTTGTCTTTGTGCACCTCAACAATGTCCTCGCTGAAGAGGGCTTCTCCTTCCAGGAGTGAACTTGCATCTTGGCTCCATCTCTCAAATTGGATCTTCATATTCAGCAGATGGTGGTTAAGGCTGAGGATGTTATTTCCTTGTTGTGAGATGAGCCTCCAGAATGGTCCTGTTACCATTTTATCAACGATCCCGAGTGCCCTCACTCCTGCCAGATGGGCCTTCTCTTGGGCGTCAACAACAATGGAGCGCAGGAGCTGATTTGGGTTGGGCAGTGACTGGATCAGATCTACAATGTGGTTGCGGTGATAGTACACTGCAGCAGCATTGTAGCAGAGGATGTTCACTCGGTTGCCTGTGAAAGTCACCATGTGGTTTTTCACATGAAGAGGAGCTAGATGAGCCTCAAGCAGGTGGGGTATGCCAGCTTCATCGGAGCCTCTCACAGTGAATGCCTTGCATGCAGTTCTGACCAGACGCACTGCTCCTGCTTCGTTGGTGGTGAAGCTGTGCTTGTTCTTCCCCTCTTGCACAATGACATCCTCAAAGCTCTTCAATGATTTCTTTGCTTCCTCCTCCAGGTTTACAATGAGGTGCATTTTGCAGTAAAAGTGAGACATGGACCCAAATTGTGCTTTATTTTCTTCGCTTAAATTGTCCCAGTTTTCAATGGCAACAGGGAGAAGGTCTTCCCTCAACATCCTCAGTCCTCTGTTGAACCTTGGGTTGATTGGTCCCTGATCAGACATTGTTGTCTTGACTGAGGTAATAAGTTTTGCGATGTTCTCTCTTGTTGTCCCCTCCTTTATTGCCGCTGCCAGCTCCTTGATCCTAAACATGAAGGAATCTAAAGTACCCTCCGTGTCTCCTCCAGCCTGAGCCAGTAATCCCAGCGTCATTGTTTCTCCACTGGAAAGGGTGACTTCAAAATCTTGATAATTCCTGTGAAATTTTGAGGTTCCATCTCCATGAAGACAATGCCCAGCACTCGCACTGAGGTCTTGCCTACTGAGCATGGCTTCCGCTAGCTGGATGTCTGCAAGACTCCTGGCCTCCACAAGCAGATGGGACTTCAACCAGTTACTGGGCAGCTGCTGCACATCCTTTCCTGCTAACTTTTTGAGGACTGTTCTGATGACGCCATCAACCTTTTTCATGGAGACATTCATCGCCAACAAGTCCATGATGACTTCTCTGATGTCATTCGTATATTTGCCATCTTGAAAAGTGGTGAGGACATCCTCATGCATAAGTGCGTTGAGTTCAGTCAGTTCTTGCTTTTCTTTTCCTAGTTGTTTTAATTTGTTTTCCACCTCCACCAGCAAATTGTTCGTCTTCTCCTCTTTCTCCGCCTCCCGGGCTTTCTTGTCTGACATTCTCTTCAGTTTCTTTCTGCAACTGTCCACGGTAGCCTTCATGCTGCTTGTCCTCTTTTCTGCTTTCTTAGCTCTCTCTTCAACTCTTTCTATTGTCTCCTCCATGGCTGCATGTTGTTCAACTGCACCAGAAACTTTTTCACAGAGCTTTCTAATTTGGCAGTCTCTCTTTTTAAGCTTTTTAGTTAGATTGCGCACCTTGCTTGTGTTAAGTTTGGCCCGTTGCTTTTCCACTTTCTCTTGAATTACCAATTTTGATTTAAATGTTTCCAAAATTGCCAAATTGTGTTCCAATTCCCCCTTGAATTTCTCCTCCACACTGTCCAATTGAACATGTAACTGAATTTTCTCTGCCTCTAATTTGGACTTTTCCTTGCATACATTTGAAAGGTTTGTCTTGATATGCTTCATGTCCTCCTTGAGGTGCATGTGCAGTGTCTTGTCTGTGGGTCCCATCCATGTCTCTTTTCTTTGGAATAATAAATGCCTCTAAGAAATTCAGATAGCTCTCCCTCTTTCTTCTTAGTTTTCTTAAGGCCAGTGAAGATCTGATGTGCCCTATCCACCCGTTTCCTTAGTGCTGCATCAGTGGCAGCTGCCATGTCTGATGCCTGTGAGTCTGGAGTCACCATCCATGAGGTCTTTCAAAAACTGGGCTGTTATCCCTCCATGCTGTTTCCTCAAATCCAGAACTAACCTGTGTGTAAGGTATGACAAAGACCTCTCCTGTTCCCTTACTGCACAGGCCATTTTGCATCACACACAAAAAGTATCTGAAAGATAAAAGAAGTGAAATTAAACAAACATTAATGCTCATTTGATCCAATAAAATGTTTATGAATGTACTTTTACAAATGTATTACTCTATGTACTGCAACGCCACACAGTTACATTAATATTACTCAGTTAACAGAATAAAATAATTCAAGATAATAGCCTGTTTATGCTCAATTATCTCAACAGTTTTGAAATGTGTTTGAAAACTAGGTGGACTAGTCAAAAACTGTGTGCGTAGAGGAGGTTCCCTCCCCCCCTTCTCTCTCTCTCTCCCTCACACACACACACACACTCTCTCGCGCGCGCACGTGTGAGAGAGAGAGCTTTGTAAACAACGTATTAGCAACACTTGGATATGTTGTGGTTCATGTTAGTGATAAGGAGTTATCATCACATCGGCTGATTGTACAATATTGCACTGCCATGTAGAAGGATTTGTCTCAAGATAGCTAGCTAGTTAAGCTGACGCTAGTTCGCATATCTACGTTGGATTCATCAGCTTGTGAATAATTGTAACGGTACAGTTGTATACATTGTATGTTATCGTGGTGTTCAATGAACTGTGAACGTTGGTGGCGTAATTTTGTAATCCCCGAAATCAGTCGCTATCTCCGCCTCTAATGTCATGATACGCTAATCGGCATCGACTCCCAGCACAAGTTCCCGCCCCAGCATTCGCCTCAGCGAACCACTGCCGTCTGCTAGCAGCGGGCACACCCCATATGAAACTGGACGGCGAATCATCAATCACAGCCGTACCACAACACACAACACATTAAAATGTTGCCAATAAGCTATATTTGATAACTAGGTATGTTTTTTTTTATGTACTTTGAAGAATTCGTATAAGAAAAACGAAAGAAAAAAGTTTCTTACCTTTTTTGACAGCTCGCGTACCTCGGATAACCGCGAAACTGGCTTCGTACGTGAATGTATCCCTTAGAAACCAGCTGACAACCTTCTTAAAGGGTTGCGTCTTTCATATACCGCTCCGAAATGAGTAAATATAAACCACACATTTTAGTCGCAGCGCGAAAAAGTGAAGTTGATAGAATTAGCCATTCTAAGCGCTGCGGACACTTCGTATCTCTGCTCATAACTCATGAATGATGAAACGGATGGCATTGAAACATTGTAACAATGGTAACAACTATACACACAATTTAAGACATTCATTACATATTTTGTCAAACACAATATTGATATTTATTTATTTGTTTGATGAAGACCGTTCTTGTACTATAGAATTCTCCTACAACGGACAGATTCTGTGACGTCACCTAACTCCCTACTAAAGGTGTATTTTGTTGCTTTATACCCAAATGCCCTTATGCCAGCCACTGTAAAATTTGTCATCAGAAACTTTTGTAAGCATCTAAAATATCTTTCATCGCACATAAAACTGTCTGGGCCAATTCAAATCATGAAGTAATATTCAAAACCCCAGAAAGTAGATTATTTTAAAAATGTTGCCTTTCTGTCGATACCACCGCCGGCTCAACATATTTCTAATGTTATGGCCAGCACCCCCCCCCCCCCCCCCAAATCAAATCAAATCAATATTTATTTATATAGCGCATTTTACAACTAGTTGTCACAATGCACTTCACAGCAAACCCAGCCTAAACCCCACACGAGAGCAAGCCAAAGGCAACAGTGGTAAGGAAAAACTCCCTGGTGTAACTAGGAAGAAACCTTGGGAGGAACCAGACTCAAGGGGGGAACTCATCCTCCTCTGGTCGGCTCAGAGTCTAGGGCTTAAAGACCAGCATGGTCAAAACAGCCAATGTCCATGATAATAGAATTTGCAGCAGCTCGATGACAGTCCAGATGTGGCAGCAATGATGGTGGGGAACCGGGCGCCGATGGCGGCGGGAGCAGCTGGCAGCGGTGGTAAGGAGGGAGGGGCAAGCGGCAATGGACAGGAAGCCGGACAGCAACTCTCGAGATGCGGGGCATTGGCCCCGCAGGCAGAATGTAGAAAAAACAGAGAGAGAAAAAAACAGTTAGGGAAAGTGTAATAGAGCAGCAGGAGCACCAACTGGGGGGTGTGGGAGGGTTGGACAAGTGCCCCCGCCAGGAGTAATCTATGGCTGCATAGCTATGAAGACAGAGTTTGGGAAACCATGCAGTCATGAGAGGGAAAACAATCCTACCCACCTATCAAGAGCCAGCCCAGGAAGATGGGGTCGCAGCTGTTGACAGGTGACAGTAAGGAAAGGATGCACCCCACATTACTCTATGGCTAAATGCTTCTCTGGTCCTGTCTCCAGACTATAGCTTGTTATAAGCCTGATCACGGTAGTGGAACTCTGTAGGAGAAAGCTCTACCACCCGTCAAGTTTTTAGATATTCTAGGGACTACTAGGTAGCCTGCATCTTGGGAACGAAGTGATCTTTTCGGCTTATATGGTAAAAGCAGATTACATATACTGGCGCAAGTCCATTTAAAGCTTTAAAAGTCAGAAGCAAAACCTATCCTAAACTAAGTCTATCCTAAACTTAATTGGTAGCCAATGAAGTGATGCTAGTACTGGGGTAATATGCTCATATTTCTTAGTTCTAGTTAAAATGCGAGTGACTGCATTCTGCACAAGCTGGAGATTATTTAGCAAGGATTTAGGGCAGCCAGATAGCAGGGCATTACAGTAATCTAGCCTAGACGTAACAAAAGCATGGTTCAATTTCTCTGCGTCCCCTTCTGATAGGAAGTGCCTTATTTTAGCTATGTTTCTTAACTGAAAGAAAGCTACTCTAGATATGTTTTTTATGTGCGCGCTAAAGGTTAGATCTGGGTCTATAGTAACACCTAGGTCTTTCACAGCTGAGTTTGGAACAACTAAACAACCATCAAAATTTAAAAGTAGTGTACCGTTTTTGGACCTAAAAAAAAAATTAGAAATAAATGAATTAAATAATTTTTAAAAAGCCCTCACCTTCTGATTTGAATACCATTCAAATACCTTGTGTTAGTGTTGACAAAACAATATTGGCGACAATACTGGACAATACCAGCTGCTAATTTACCGAAACCTACAAGCCAGCTCGCTTCTACCACAGATTATTCATTAGGCCTACTTTTTTCATTAACAATAGCCTAGCTTATAACTAACAACTGAGAGAGTCGGAGTGCCAAGGAACCGGAAACTTCCCTGGATCACCCAGACGGCGATTGCCATGTGTGTGATAGTGTAACTTTTTTTTGGCGAGAAAACAAAAATGCACACACGGTGTCAGGATGATCCAGGCATGGAAGAAACTCCAGTGAAACTCTGAATCTATCTAACTTGTTAGTTTATGTCATTTAATGACTAAACTAATTAGGCTGTCTGTGTTAGTAGTAGCTGGCAAATAAGTTTAGGTAAATTAAACATTTTTTGTGGTGGGCAGTATTTATTCAGATTGGAAATATAACGTAACATAGTAGGAATTTACCGAATGGAACATTAGCAGGATGACGATAGACTTTATTTCACAAAGCATGTTAATCTGTGTGTAAAAATACTTTTTTATCAGTGAAATTTCTTAGATATGGCAAGTTACATACATCTAGCAAACTCCGTAGCCTCGGCTAAATAGGCCTATCTATAGTACGCCTATTTTTTCAGATGTTCCCACCTCATGATGCAAATCTAAAATTTAAATTTAAAAATTTTAATATTTGGTCGCAAATCTTGTGCATGCCATGACTTCCTGATGTCTGTGACCCAACAACATCAAAAGACTCTTGATATCTTATTTTCTGGTACTCTTACAAGCGATACTATAACTTCTCTGCATTTGAATGGATCTCTCTGGGAATTAGGGGGTGCGACTAGATTTAGCTGTAAATTACACTGGAACAGTATTGAACATTGTTGGCAAAATGGCTCTATCATCAAGGGTCTGACGTTGTCACGGTTTTGGCAGCCCTCGTTTATTTCTGTGGTCGTTTTCTTTTTCTTTGGCGGCGTCGAGGCACTCTATCGGATTTTCCGTCTTCCTTTCCGATATTTTGATCTCGCCCGGCTATTATTACTCGCACCTGTTTTACGTTACCTGCCGGCTATTTAAGCTCTGTGCTTCCTCTTTCCGGCGCTTCTGTATTGTATTCGTTTGCTATTCAGAGCCGGTAAGGTATAGGACTAGGCGATAAAGGAGACCACTTTGCCCCATATGCCTTTGGGGTAACGCGGGACTTGCCTTTTGTGCAATTAGTTTTTAGAAACTTTTCGTTCGCTTGCACTTTCGGTCTTTCTCCGTGGTTTTCCTTTCTCTGCCTGCCGACTACAAGTTTAGTCTGGCTGTTTGCTGTCTACCTCTCTCTGCCTGCTTTCGTATTGAAAGCGAGAGGTTTCCTTTCCTTATTTTCATTTATTTTGTTTCTTATCGCCTCTTCGTTTTTCCCTCTCGGTTTATTGAGAGGAGGTGCGTCTTTCTATCTCTCTTGTCTATGAGTTATTCGGCCGTTTCCTCGTGGGTCGCTTTTATTTCTCCTCTCTCCAGTCTCCCTTATTTGTTACTCTCCTGTCCAGAGTGGGAGCTTCGTTTATTTCTCGTTTTGTTTCCCTTTCGTATTATTGGAGTTTCTCCGTCTTGTGGTTCCTATTCGTGGGAACTTTCCAGTTTCCAATAGCCGCGCTTGGTCCTCCGCACCGCACACGCCCATCCCCCTTACAGACGTATCAAACAAGCCTCAAACCATCACTCTGCTGCCAGAAATACAGTAGATATGGATAGATAACTTGAAGGGTTTCTTCTCCTGACTTATTTTTCCATAGAGTTCAATAGGAAAATTTCTCAGGAGAAACAACCCTTCAAGTGATCCATCCATATCTACTGCATATCTGGCAGCAGAGTGATGGTTTGAAGTTTGTTTGATACCTCAGACCCTTGCTGACTGCCAGCCATTTTACCAATCATGTATTCCATACTGTTCCAGCATAATTTACAGCTAAATCTAGTCCCACCCCCTAATTCCCATAGAGATCCATTCAAATGCAGAGACGTTATAGTATCGCTTGTAAGAGTACCATAAAATATTTTGATGTTGTTAGGTCACAGACATCAGGACGTCATGGAATGCAAAGGATATGCGACCAAATATAAAAAAAATTTAAAGGCACAGTCAATTTAGCGTCAGTCAATTTAGCGTATGTAAACTTCTGAACCACTGTAATTGTGATATAGTGAATTAAAAGTTAAATAATCTGTCTAAACAATTGTTGGAAAAATTACTTGTGTCATGCACAAAGTAGATGTCCTAACTGACTTGCCAACACTATAGTTTGCTAACATGAAATATGTGGAGTGGTTAAAAATTTGTTTTAATGACTTCAACCTAAGTGTATGTAAACTTCCGACTTCAACTGTTTTCCGACTTTCTAGCAAAGCCAAAACTTTCCTGCGAAGGGTGTCCATGATGCCAAGTCCCCAGTTGTGCAGCTCGAACGCACTGATGTCTGTAATGAACCACCTCTGATATCCGACCTCCCACCCAATCAGGGTTAGACAGCAAACGTTTTACCGTAATTACTCAAAATTTTACGCACACGTTTTTCAACACTTGCAATTTGCGCATTCGCTTTTCAACATCGGGGGACAGGCAGCCAGCCAACCAGTGAGTCATTTACTCACATCCAGGGGTTTTACGCTCTCCATCCGGACAAAAATGATAATTTACTCATGCATGGAAAGCACTGTCTATAATAAAAATAGCAAAGTCTAGGCCTGCCATTAAAATAATTAATGTAACAATGAGGCAAGTTACAGCAAACTTTATTGGCTGTCAGCTCACACAAATTAAACAAATTAAAAGCTCTTTTCCAAAACATTGCTACCCAATGTTTCTGAAATTATTTAATGTAAATTGGTCTTTTTTCACCATAACATTTTAAGAGAATGGTGTCATTCAAATTGTTTGTGTCACATCAACATTAAAATACAAATTGCCTCATGGAAGAAGACACCATTTAAATTAATGTTGTAAACAGCTTATGAAAAATTACACTCCAGAAAGGATATATCTAGGCATATACTTGGTTGTCAGGTACATTTTTATAAAATGTACAAGTTTTATATAGCAACTTTGTACATGCCTCATCAACTCCAGACTCTAGAGAAAGGGGGGATGGGTAAAAAGATATTACAGATATTAAGGCCGAAGATGTTGTGGTTCGAACACTGGTTCGGACCCAAATGCAGGACTCAGAGACAGACTCAGGCAAGAACTCCGAAATTTTGTATACTTCTTAGAGTGGTCACCAAAAGACAATGGAACAGGGAAGGCTAGGTGAGGGACTGGAAACAGGGTTGGCGAAAATAAACAGGGCTGGGCAGGAGACGGGGCAGGAACGAACAGGATGGGTAGCAGGCAAGACGGGCTGGAGCGAGGAACAGAAAACAAACAGGTTAGGTAGAATAGCAAAACAGACAGAATGGCCGGGGAATGTCTAGACGGAGCTGAGACAAACAACAAACTGGCAGTGAGTGAATGAAAGCTTAAATAGAGTGAGGAACAGGTGAGAGTACTGATTGGCGTGCGTGCGGAATGTAAACAGAGGGGGAGAGTGATAGGCTAAATGATATGGGGAGAAAACAAAGAACAAAGCGGGGAACCACGCCCGGCCTGCACAAACACGGAACAAGACAGACAGGGTGAACTGAAAAACATGACATGAAACAGGAGGAATGGGAAAACAAGAGAGAACAAAAGGAAAGTGGACTGGAGGGAAACGGCGGATGTGACAGACTAAATAAATATTGAATCTTACAAACCTCTCCAGACATATGTTTGCCCATTAATTTACTGTCTGATTGTGGGTCAGATAAAGTTCAGCCAAATAATTAAAATAGTATAATTTATTTCAAAATGTAAAATAATAGAAAATCATATACGGAACAAAATAATTTTAAGAATAATAACAGTAATAATACGAATAATGCATTTTATTCTCAATGTGCTTTTCATACACCCAAAGTACTGGATGCAGACAATTGTTCAGAGAAATAGTGTAGTAATTTTTTTATATTTTTAAGTGTAACACAGTTGAATTGCACATCATTTCCATGATAAATGATTGCCATTGGACACTTTAACGTGACACATAAAGTTTTTATGACCATATTCTCTTCACATAGTAATATGAAGAAACAGAGTGCCAAGTTACATTACATAATTTATGAAACATTGGCTATAGCGTTGCTTTGCAATAGAGCTGGTTTAATTTGTATACGCAAAGGCAGCCAATATTGTGTGTTGTAACTTGGCCTCATTTTGATTTCAATACTTTTAATGACAGGCCTAGATTTTGCTAGCTTGCTTGCAGACAGTGCTTTGTATGCGTGAGTAAATGGTGAAAATGTTTTTTTGTTGTTGAGATTTGTTTTTACAGTGTAATTAGCTGAATTGAGGTCCCAGACGAATTCCCAAGTACACGCATTGCACACACAGCAGGATATATATTCTGCGGTATGAGGGGAGAATCACAATAGAGTAACGGGTTTCCACAGTGACCTATACTGCAGAGAGCTGGTGAGTAGCGTTTTCCTGCTGCGGTAATTCTACTCGTTTTTCGCAATTCATTCAGACGTGAGGGCTATGTGAATGTTTGCACGCGCTTGCCTTTGACATGTATGGAATAGCGACATCTAGTACATCAAACACAATATTCAAAGCGTACAGTGGTCCTAGATAATGTAGAGCAAACCCTAAAATATGAGATGAAAATATGAAGTTTTCTGGAAAACGTGCAGCTGTAGGTATTATAAAGCTGTAGTAAAAAAAACAAAACAAAGAAAAAAGCGAACGAACGACAGCTTACGCATTGTGCTTTAACTTCTTTTGTGTTTTTGGTCACATATTATTAACTGGATTATGCATGCATATAGCCTACTGAAATAAAAGTGTATGTCTGTTGAAGACGCTGTCATTTTGGGAACAATTCAAGAGCGACCTCGGAAGAGACGGTGTAGCCGAAGACGCATGCGTGACATAACCTCCACGGTTTGGTTCTCTTTTTAAGTGGTTCGTTCTTTATCGAAACTACACGTATTTGTTTTAATCCCGTATTAATGTTTTATTTGCCTTTAAACTGTATGCATATTTTACACTGCTAATTGACGCGATACCTTCAGCAGTCTATATCTGCTGAGCTCCTTCCATATCTGTCCTCCATTATTAACACCTCCCTAATCCGTGGCCATGTTCCTGCTGCCTTTAAAACTGCCCGTGTAACCCCACTCCTTAACAAACTAGCTTGGATCCCACTGATGTCAGGAACTACCGTCCTGTATCTCTCTTGCCCTTCCTGTCCAAAACAATTGACAAGACAGAGCGCCTCTTCATGCCATACAAAACCTCCCCACTACATGACCTCTCCATCACCGTTGACGGGTCCGTGGTGGCTGCCTCCCGCACCTGGGGGTGGTCCTGGATGACCGGCTGGACTTCAAAGAGCACATCAGGGCGACGGCTCGGTCCTGCAGGTTCCTCCTGTTAGGTGTCAGTGGGGGAAGGACCCAAACGCAGGCAGGAGTATGAAAAAAAACCGAAGTTTAATAAGGGGCAAGGCAGCAATCCGTGGTGAGACAGGCTGGGTCAAAAACCGGGGAGACAGGGCAACGGTACAAAGCAGTCCAAAGAATGGTCAAAGAACAGGCAGGGGTCGTAACCAGGAAGGCACAGCAAAGGCACAAAGACAGTAACCAAAAATCAGAGTCGTGAGAACACAGGCAGAGCTCAAAAACCAGGGAGGCAGAGGAGGAACAAAAAGAAAACAAAACAAACTTAAAACAGAAATAAAACAACCACGGGTAACGGACAAGGGGTACAAAAAACAACTAGGAATCAAAAAATCTAGTGAGGAACTCGTGAAGACGGACTGAAATAACAGGGGGTAAATACACAGGGAGAGACAGACATAATGGGAATCAGGTGTGCAGACACAGGGAGGGGAGATGAAACGATAATGAAACGATAAGGGAAGCTGATAGTACAATAACGAGGGAACACATAAGACGCGGACCGGACTAGCACATAACATATAGGCTATACATGACATGGATCGGAGAAGACCCGTGCACACAACGAGGTAGAGGAATGCGGAAATCAGATGCAGCTGAAACAAGTAGGGAATCACAGTAAGATATTCAGAGATAGGACAGAAGAAACAAAAGACAGGTGCAGATGGAAACTGATTGCATTAGTAAATTAGTAGGTTAGTAGAAACTCTAATTCCCTGACGTTAGTAAATTAGTTGATTAGTATTATTTACAAGTTGGTCGTTAGTGTATTAGTAAGAAACCTAATTCTAAGCAGTTAGTAACGATTAGTAGATTAGTATTATAAACAAAGTAATTAGTGAAGAAGAAAGTAAACGAGAGTGGAAATACAGCGAAACCCGAAATCACCAAAGGCTCCCGAATAGTCTGACGACGACAGGGAGTGACAGTAATACCAAACATGGAACAGTGAAAGCTCAAAAAATAATCAGAATAAATAAACATGGTAAAAATCAGAAACATAAATGAAACAAACTAACAGGCAGAATACAGAAACCTAACACCTCCTGTACAACATCAGGAGGATTCAACCGTACCTGACCACCTACTCCAGCCAGCTTCTTGTCCAGACCATGGTCACCTCACGCCTGGACTACTGCAACTCCCTGTAACTAAATCTCGATAGAACACGAAGAAATCAACATGCGTACCAGTGGCGGCTCCTGAGCTGAAAATTGAGGAGGCAGAAAACATCCCTTTAAACTGATTATTGGTCCTAATCTTTTTTTCAATCATTTTCCTTGATTAACAAGTGTGCCAATGATCTGAATAATCAATTTGCAGGCGAAGACACAGCTTCATTCTTCACATCATGTTAGGGAGATTAAACGGAAAAGTACACTTCACGAAAAAAGCACAACCTTGCATTAAATAATTTAGGAAAGTTTGGATAGCATTGCTTTGGAATAGAGCTAGTTTATTTAGTGTGAGCTACGATAGGCAATATTGTTAGTTGTAACTTGGCCACATTTTGATATCAAGACTTTTAAAGGCAGGCCTAGTTTTTGCAAGTTGGAATTAAGAACTTATGGACAGCGCTATGTAGGTTATGTATGAGTAACTTGGCTTTTTTTTTACGTCGTAGACGTTTTTGATCTGATATATATATACAGTATACATCAGAAGTGAGTACACCCCTGTGCAATATCACTTAAATGTCAAATGATTCAAAATTGTATCAGCTCTCAATAATTGCATTATTTCTAAGTTGACAAGTAGAGTGTTTCCTCTTATGAACAATCAAAAACAAATACTTTAGAAAGACTATAGTGAAAATACAGGCCTCAAAGTAGAAACTCAATGCATCAAAAGTGAGTACACCTTTGATCACTGACACACAAGTTAGAAAGTTACGCAATCATTTTTAATATTTGGTCGCATATCTTTTGCATGCCATGACTTCCTGATGTCTGTGACCCAACAACATCAAAAGACTTATTTTCTGGTACTCTTACAAGCGATACAATAACGTCTCTGCATTTGAATGGATCTCTATGGGAATTGGGGGGTAGGACTAGATTTAGATGTAAATTACACTGGAACAGTATGGAAACACATAGTTGGCAAAATGGCTCTAAGTCATCAAGGGTCTGACGTATCAAACAAGCCTTAAATCATCACTCTGCTGCCAGAAATACAGTAGATATGGATGGATAACTTGAAGTTTCTTCTCCTGACTTATTTTTCCATAGAGTTCAGGAGAAACAACCCTTAAAGTGATCCATCTATATCTTCTCCATATCTGGCAGCAGAGTGATGGCTTGAGGCTTGTTTGACACCTCAAACCCTTGATGACTTACAGCCATTTTACCAATAATGTGTTCCATACTGTTCCAGCATAATTTACAGCTAAATCTAGTCCCACCCCCCAATTCACATAGAGATCCATTCAAATGCAGAGACGTTATTGAATTGAATCTGTAAACAATTGAAACAAGAATGCAGAGAATTGAAAAAATAATTAAACAATTGTTGGAAAAATTACTTGTGTCATGCACAAAGTAGATGTCCTAACTGACTTGCCAACACTATTGTTTGCTAACATTAAATCTTTGGAGTGGTTAAAAATTAGTTTTAATGACTTCAACCGAAGTGTATGTAAACTTCCGACTTCAACTGTAAGCACGTGTGATGCTATTTCAGCCCATAGAACATATTTTCAAAACTTGGTGGTTGCCATTTTTATTTTCAGTGGAAGCTAGCTTGCTAAAACAATTGCCAAAAATGTTTTAAAAATTATTATATGACTAACACTCATTTATTTGTAATTCATGGTAAAGGGAAAATGACTAAATCCATGCCTGTGTGGTGCTTAGAGCTAGAATGTATGTGTGTTTGCGAATGCGTGTGAATCTCTCTGTCTAGATTTAATTATCTTATAGTTCATAAATTTGTATGCATTATCATCATCAGTTGCTCATTACAAACACAATACAAAAAGAAATCACAACAAAAAAAAAAAAAAACTATTTCAACATACAAACATGACAAATTACTCATGCATGGAAAGCACTGTCTATAATAAAACTAGCAAAATCTAGGCCTGCCATTTAAATAATTTATATAAAAATGAGGATAAGTTACAGCAAACAATATTAGCTCACACAAATGAAACAAGCTCTTTACCAAAGCATTGCCACCCAATGTTTCCGAAATTATGTAATGTAACTTGGCCCTATGTTTTTCACCTTACCATCTTAAGAGAATGGGGTCATTCAAACTTTGTCACGTCAAAGGGTCAAATTATAACAAAAATTGTCTCATGGAAAAAGACACCTTAAATGAACATTGTTAGCTTATGAAATATTACACTCCAGAAAGGATATACACTGCCCGGCCAAAAAAAAAGTCGCCATTGCACCCGTCATGCAGAGTGCCCACTGTACAAGCCTCTGGAGGCAGTGTTATGATCTGGGGTTGCTTCAGTTGGTCAGGTCTAGGCTCAGCAACATTATGCAGCAATAAAATGAAGTCAGCGAAGTACCTGAATGTACTGAATGACCAGGTTATCCCATCAATGGGCATATGCCAGGATGACAATGCCAAGATTCATCAGGCTCAAATTGTGAAAGAGTGGTTCAGGGAGCATGAGGAATCATTTTCACACATGAATTAGCCACCAGATTCCTGACCTTAACCCCATTGAAAGTCTTGGGATGTGCTGGAGAACACTTTACGGAGTGGTTCGACTCTTCCGTCGTCAATACAAGATCTCAGCCAAAAACTTATGCTACTCTGGATGGAAATAAATGTTGTGACATTGCATAAGGTTGTCGAAACAATGCCACAACAAATGCGCGCCGTAATCATAGCTAAAGGCGGTCAAAAGAAATATTAGAGTGTGTGACCTTTTTTTTGGCCGGGCAGTGTATGTAGGCATATACTTGGTTGTCAGGTTAATTTTACAAAATGTACAAGTCTGATATTGCAACTTTGTAGATGCATCATAAACTCCAGAATCAAGAGAAAAGTAGGATGAATAAATAAACACAGGTAAAAACGACAAATATTTAGGCCGACTAAATACATATTGAATCTTACAAACCTATCCAGAGATATGACTGCCCCATTAATGTCTAATTGTGGGTTTAGCAAAATAAGTATCAGTATCATTTATTTTAAAATGTAAAATGATTAAAAAAATCTTATTTGTGAACAGTTTTTTGAGCAAATTAATTTCAATAATCATTACAGTAATAATAAAAATAATGCATTTTATTCTTGATGTGCTTTTCATACACTCAAAGCACTGGATTCGGACAATTGTTCAAAATAATAGTGTAGCATTTTTTTTTTTTTTAAAGTGTAACGCAGCTGAATTTCACATTATTTCCACTATAAATGATTGCCATTTAACAATTTAACGTGACAAATAAAGTTTGATTGACCACATTCTCTTCAGATGGTAAGATGAAACAGTGGCAACCTACATGAAATAATGTAGTAAACATTGGGAAGCATTGCTTTGGAATAGAACGTGTTTAATTTATGCTAAGGCAGCCAATATTGTATAATGTAAAGTAAAAAGGGGGTGATCCCAAACGCGCTACAAGCCGGCTATATAAACAAGGAACTATAGGTGCTCAACAGAAGGACCAGTGAATAGAAAGAATACCAAACCCGGACTACTTCGCTAGGACTAACCCGAGATAAGGAGGACTGGAGCACACAGAGCTCAGAGCAAAACAAAATATTTTAATGCGACTGACGTTTCGACGTCAACGACGTCTTCTTCAGAGTCAAATGGAAATACAGACAATGCACCGGGAGGTATATAAATACCCTCCCATCAATTACACAAAGTAAGGTGCGCATGTGTAGGACTAATATATCTCGTCATCAATACCACATAGCCTACATAATGTTATCTTCTTTAACAGGGTAAAGAGAAGACCGACAAATGTCATAGGTGAACATAAGACCGCGATCCGGTCCAATAATATGGACTATGCAATTGCGCGACATTACGCTGAAGCCAATCATGGTTCTGTCTCTTCTTTAAAATTTTGGGGTATTGAGAGAGTCACTTTATCATCCAGAGGCGATATATTATTAAGCAACTGCTCCGCAGGGAGGCGTACTGGATACATACACTCAATAGTGTGGAACCCAATGGGTTAAATGAGTCGTTGAATCTTTCATGTTTTTTGTAACTTGTGTACAGGCTTTTTGATTTTCATTGTATATTGTTTTATGCCATGTTCACAATAGACAATTATTCAGTTTATTTACCTATGACATTTGTCGGTCTTCTCTTTACCCTGTTAAAGAAGATAACATTATGTAGGCTATGTGGTATTGATGACGAGATATATTAGTCCTACACATGCGCACCTTACTTTGTGTAATTGATGGGAGGGTATTTATATACCTCCCGGTGCATTGTCTGTATTTCCATTTGACTCTGAAGACGACGTCGTTGACGTCGAAACTTCAGTCGCATTAAAATATTTTGTTTTGCTCTGAGCTCTGTGTGCTCCAGTCCTCCTTATCTCGGGTTAGTCCTAGCGAAGTAGTCCGGGTTTGGTATTCTTTCTATTGTTTAATGTAACTTGGCCTCGTTTTGATTTCAACACTTATAATGGCAGGCCTAGATTTTGATGTAACTTGATTACAGACAGTGTTTTTAATGCGTGAGTAATTTGGCATTTTTTGTTAGTTGAAAATGTGTTTTTGTTGAGATTTGTTTTGCAGTGTAATTAGCTGGTTTAATTTTTCTTTCTTTCGCCTGCCAAGAACGGTGGTCCTGTCACAAATCATTATTATTGTAATATTATGTAATGCTTAATATGTTTATATGCTATATTGTTCTACTGTTAAGAATTTGTAGAAACACTTCATATTGTATTTAACTTATTTGGCAGCACTAAGTTGGTATGCCTTGCCGAAGAGCTCAAATGTCGACTTGATGAAAGGCAATTTCTCAACAAGGCATTTTTAACTGCATGACCGAACGACAGTGTATCATAATGGTTATGGAACTTAGCTGACGTTTATACCCAGGCGGACATTTTGTAGGATGGACAAGCTAAACTGCCTAAGTTCAATTGCTGTACAACTTTGTAAGTAAAAGTGCAGTGTGTATCAGTCGGTGGATGAGATGCTCTGAAAAATGCCAAAATTAAATGTGAACTGTGACCTCATCAACAGCTTCCACGTATCTATAAGGGTTATACATTCGAGAAAAAGGGGTTAAACATTCGACTGGCAAGGAAGGGTAATTGCGGATTTTAATTGAGGTCCCAGATGAATTCCCAAGTACTCGTATTCCCCACACACCTGGATATATATTCTGCAGTATGAATGGAGAAGCACATTAGAGTAACGGGCTTCCACAGTGACAAATGCTGAGGAGAACTGGTGAGTAGCGTTTTCCTTCTGCGCTAATTCTTCTCTGCGCTTTTAATCGTTCCGTTTTTAGTAATTGATTCAGACGCGAGGGCTATATGAATGTTTCCATGCGCTTGCCTTCGACAAGTGTGTGGAATAGTGACAGCTAGTAGACCATATACAATATTCAAAGAGATAATAGATAATGTGCAAAGCCGAAAATATGATCAATTCAAGATGGTCAACACCAGTCTGAATGTAGGCCTACATATACGTGTGATTTAAATAAAATGTTTACAAACGTAGGCCGAATTGAAACATCGTGTGGTCCGTTTTCCGGCGATCGGTTTTCTTTCTGCTCACTGAAAGTTGACGTTTTCTGTAAATTATAGGTATTACAGGTATTATAAAGCAAACTTTTCTTGAGAGAAAATGTAGTAAAAAGAAGAAATAAAAACAAAGAAAAAAGCGAACGAACGACAGCTTACGCATAGTGCTGACTTTTCTTTTGTGTTTATGTGTTTTTTCACATATTATTAACTGGATCATGGGCCGCGGAACGGTAGGGGCCACCCGTGCCATGGCCCGACCCAGGGGCGCAGATGGGATTTTTAAACTGGGGGGGACCAAGCTGTCAGCAAATGATTCCAACTCAATTGGTTATTTTGTGTAAATACTAATATATATATATATATATATATATATACACTACTCACAAAAAGTTAGGGATATTCGGCTTTCGGGTGAAATTTCAGGATGAACCTAAAATGCACTATAACCTTTACAGGTGAAATTAATTTGACCTTCTCTAAACGTTTGAATGCACATGTCCAACTATTCAATGTTTCAGTACTTTTTGCACAACTTGCTGTTCTCTAACAAGGAGCTGAACGGCAAAATTCACAACAGGTGTTTGATCCATGAATCGACTAATAAATTTCCTGGTTCAATTAGAATTGGTATTTAAACAGTCCTCTTCATCATGCTGTTCACATTTTGACATCATGAGACCAAGACGACACCTAACAATTGATCAACAGTACCTCGCCATTGCGAGGCTTCAAACAGGATGTTCTCAGAGGGAAGTGGCCACTGAGCTTAGAGTGTCACAGAGTGTCATCAGCAGGTTGCAACAGAGATACAGAGAGACTGGAAGAGTCACAGAAAGGCATAGAAGTGGACGTCCTTTGGCCACATCCCACACTGATGACCGCTTCATTGTGAACAGTGCCCTACGGAACCGGATGATGAATGCCACTCAACTCCAGGCACATTTAAGGGAGGTGAGAGGCACCCAAGTGTCACGTCAGACCATTCGAAACCGTTTACATCAGCGTGGTCTGCGTGCTAGACGACCTGCAAGGGTACCTGACCACACCACCAGGCACAGGCGTCATCGTCTTGCATGGGCCAGGGAGCATTTACGCTGGACGAGGGACCAGTGGGCCTCAGTGCTGTTCTCTGATGAAAGTCAATTCACGTTGAGCAGAAATGATGGCCGCAAACGATGTTGGAGACGTCAAGGAGAGCGCTATGCATCAGCCACTGTTGTCACCAGACGACCCTTTGGTGGTGGCGGTGTTACAGTGTGGGCAGGTGTGTCTAGTCAATACAGAACTGCCCTACACTTTGTGAATGGTACAGTGACAAGCCCATACTACCTGAATAACATCATTAATCCAGTCATTGTGCCCCTGCATGAACAACACAGGCCTAATTTCATCTTCATGGACGACAATGCTCCAGCTCATCGAGGTCGCATCATTAGGGAAAGGCTGCTGGAGACTGGGGTACCTCAAATGGAGTGGCCTGCACTTTCTCCAGACCTGAATCCCATAGAAAACCTATGGAATCAGCTGACTCACCGTGTAGAGGCTCATAACTCTGTACCCCAGAACCTCAATGACCTGAGGGCCACCCTTCAAGAAGAGTGGGATGCCATGCCTCAGCAGACAATAAGTCGACTTGTGAACAGCATGAGACGTCGTTGTAAAGCTGTAATTGATGCTCAAGGGCACATGACAAGTTATTGAGACATTGACATTTTTGTTGTGGTATACCCACCACTGTTGTTGGCTTTTGTTTCAATAAATTGTTTGAGATGAGGAAATCACCATTGCATGCTTCTACTTAAATGCCCTACTTTCATGATACGTATAATATCACTGTAACGTGAACTTACATTTTCCATAGATTTCACCCGAAAGCCAAATATCCCTAACTTTTTGTGAGTAGTGTATATATATAAAACGTCATGCCTTCTGTAATGGGGCGTGACGTGTGAGGTGGGAGGAGCCAAACGCAGCAAGGGGAATCATTAAGCCCTTAGGCCAGGGATGTCAAACTGATTCCATCGAGGGCCGAGTGTATGCAGGTTTTTGTTCCAACTGTGCCCTACACCAGCTGATTTCACTAATTAGCTCAGCTCTTCAACCAAGGAGGTGAACTAATTAGTGGAATCAGCTGGTGTAGAGCATGGTTAGAACAAAAACTTGCATACACTCGGCCCTCGATGGAACGAGTTTGACACCTCTGCCTTAGGCCACTAAGGCGGGATACCCCGCAGATAAGGGAAGGAGACAAAACAACGAACACACACACCACAGCTACAGACCGGCTCACTGTTCCCTACCAAAGAGTGAAAACACAAATGCCTGGTTTCCTAACCAGAAAACCCAACAAGGCAAAAGGGAACAAAGAACTGCTACAAGCTAAGTAACTAACGAGTAAGCCGGAATAACAAACGCCCTGTCTCGAACGAGACGCATAATAACAGGCGAGTAGCACAAACAAAACACACAGCACATAAACACAGAAAACTAATACCAATAGGTATAGGAGGAGGCGAAAGGAACAGATCCAACGTTCCGTGGCTTAAGGCTTGCAGTCACACGCAAACATGTCCAACATCATCAACCGGTCTCCCTAAGAGACAAATTGCACCGAAGGACGAACAGAACTAAAGTTCCGAACCGAATCGCCCACATCTCCTATACACGGAGAAGGAAAGCGCAAAAAGATGAAGGACAGCTGCACCTTAACCATCGGCTAAACTGACTAACACAAGCACAAGCCCTGCCTCTCAGACAGGAGAAATGTAACGAGGCGAACAGGAACAGAGACTTAACGTTCCATGGCTACTTAAATAAGTTCGCAGTCTAATGCAGCAAATATACCTGGGCAAACACCCGATCTCCCATGAGAGAAACATTTTACAGGTGAGCCGACGGAGCACCGTCGTCCCAAACTTACTAACCAAAAGACACCGCAAACTTAAATAAACTCACGCCCTAGCCTCACAGTAAAGGAATAAGTAACAAAAGCCCCGACTCACAACAAAGGGGGACGTAGTCTATGAGAAGGAGACAAAATAGGGAATAAACGTACCGAAGCTACTAACTGGCTTACCGTAACCCGGAAATGAGTAGAAGCTAACACGCCAGGTCTCTCAATAAGAAAACCATTAACCGGCGAAAGGGAACAAAGAACAGCTACTCTACACTTCTACAAGTTAAGCAACCTAGCAGAAGCGAAACGCCAGATCTCCCATTAGACGACATGCACCGAGGGGCGAACAGAACTACAGTTCCGAACATCGCCCAAATCTCCATACACGGAGGAAAACGCACACAGGCGAACTAGAGCAGAGATTTACAGTCCCAAACTTCTACGAGATAATCCACTACCAAGCCAGTAAGAAATAAGCCCTGCCTCTAAACAGAGACGCTAAAAATAGGCGAGTAGCCAACAGGGTACGAATAACTAACAGCCAACAAAAACACCACAGTACGTAACAATAAACAAACAACAATTAACAATTAATGTCGAAGCCCCGAACGAAGGAAACGGTAGGCTTATATAACTCTCAGGGAACCACAAACAGGTGAAACGCTAAACAGAAACTCCCCCAACTCAGCAGGGCGGAGCAAGCATCCACCAAAAGAGCAGCGCCCTCGCGTGGCCACCGAGGAAAACGACCGCATAGGACAACAGGGTCCAAAACCATGACACCTTCTGCATGTGTTTTATTTAGAAGAAGAAGAATTTATTTAGAAGAACCTCATTCTCAGCACAGAAACTTAAATTGTATTCTGACCAAAAAACAAAAGAACCTACAGTACAAAAAATAATAATGAAATAAAATTGA
The DNA here is from genome assembly GCA_029718625.1 of Synaphobranchus kaupii. Taxonomy (NCBI): domain Eukaryota; kingdom Metazoa; phylum Chordata; class Actinopteri; order Anguilliformes; family Synaphobranchidae; genus Synaphobranchus; species Synaphobranchus kaupii. The sequence continues at coordinate 22,522,656 of CM056389.1, forward strand.
AATGATTCACACATAAATAAAAATAAATAAGTATAGCCTACATGGCATGAAATGTGAAATGAAATACAAACTTTAAATTAAATATTAGGAATTCCCTCTGTAAGTATGTACATTTTTTCCAATAATAAACAAAATTGATTAAAAAAAAGAATTCTCTCTGCAGCCAAACAAATTTATCCTCTAGAACCAGACTCAATAGGTCCCCAAAACATCTCTCCTCCTTTCATTTCCCTGAATACATAGAACCAGACTCAATAGGTCCCAAAAACATCTCTCTTCCTTTCATTTCCCTGAATACATAGAACCAGACTCAATAGGTTCCAAAAACATCTATCCTCCTTTCATTTCCCTGAATTGCTGGGCAATATCTTGTCTGTCCAGTTTGTCAAGTTTGTCTTGGTGAATATGGCACACAGCAATGCCATTGAGCCTTTTTTGAGTCATGGTTGATCGCAACCACGTTTTCAATCTGCGTAACGCACTGAAGCTGCGCTCTGCCTCCACAGATGATATGGGCACCACCATCAGCAGCCTTACTAGTGTCTCTACCTTAAAAACTTAAAGTTAAAAACTGGGACATCATGGAACATGGAATTCTAAAAAATTGGGACATCATGGAACATGGAATTCAAAAACATTGACAGTTAATGAAATGAAACGAAAACCCCAACGTTTATGCTTGTAGATGCTAGATTTCAATTGTTTTCCGACTTCAAAATTCCGATTTACGAGTACAACTGAACGCACCATTAGGAGGCGGGCAGCACAAACACCGGGCTATCAATGGATCAGCTGTGCAGTGTTATTAACCGAGGATTAACGTTACGTGGAAAATTGAATACCTTGCTTTCCCAACTCAGCGAGGATCTGCTCCAGCCTTCCCCTTTCTTGAATCAGTGTAATGTGGGTTGATCACTGACAAGGCTACTGTCGCTGCCATTTCAAGTTTGTGCTGCAATGTAAGTTAACTAACTAACGGAACTTTGATCCTCTTTTTTACCTATGTTTGTCATACATAGGCCTACTTATCAAATAAAATAATGTCCTATAGCCAGCCTACTATGCTTATTTGTTAAGTAACCAGTGTGACAATCAGAAAATAACATATTTATTTCGCTGATTAAACTGCTTTCTCTTCACTACCGCTCTCTCTCTGCACTGCTTGTGAAACTCGCTCTAACATGCACCGCTGGCCCGCTTCTCTCTCTCTCTAGTTGGGGGGGACGGATCGTGGTCACTATAAATCTGGGGGGGACATGTCCCCCCCGTCCCCAGTGCCATCTGCGTCCATGGCCCGACCTACTTTTGGAGGATTGATGTCACACCAGCTAGCTAGACAGCACGCAAAAGCACTAATCAGCCCAACACTAGAGCGTCTTGAGACTCTCGAAACACTAAAATATATTTGCTGTAATGCTAGTGATGTAATTACGTAAAACAGCACGTTATGCTTCGATTGACCAATCGCTGCATGTTACATTGCTACGCGCGCATAACTGCTAGTGAGACAAGCTAGCAAAGAAAATTGCGAGCGCCATCAGAATTCTAAAACGAAATGAAATGAAACGCAACAAACCAATTACATATTTTTTTAAAACAAAACAGAACAAACAAGATGCTAACCTTACAGACGAAACACCTGCTACCTCATCGTCATGTTCACTAATAAGGACTGAATAAGGACTGAACATAGGCCTACACTAAGAGCAGCCACAGAAGACTGTTTATTTTATTCCATTTTTTTTATTTCAATGAAATGTCCTGCAAAATGGTCAGCAGACATTCGAGAAGTTTGAGTATTAATAATAAGGACTGACGAACATTGCCAAATTGATTTTCAGCTGCAGCCACAAAAGTGAGTGTTATGAGTTTATATTTCTTAAATAAAAAGTTATCTATATTTGCAAATGTAAGTGTATACTGTGTTTCATTCATTCAGTTAGCGCACGTAGCCTGCGTTAGGGGGCGCGGGTGCGCGTGGTTTTTTTTTAGTTGTGACGATGATGTTTGGCCCGACCTACCACAAATGTGTTCCGCGGCCCATGAACTGGATTATGCATGGATATAGCCTACTGAAAGAAATGTTTGTGTATGTTGAAGGGGCTGTCATTTTGGGAACAATTCAACAGCGATATTGGAGGAAGAAGAAGGGAAGGTGGACCCGAAGACGCATGCGTGACATCACCTCCACGGTTTGGTTCTCTTTTTAAGTGTTTCGTTCTTTATAAAAACGTGTTTTTATCAGCATAAGTGCTGTATTAGCCGTTAAACTGTATAGCATACAATATTTTACACTAATTATATGAGTATTTATCAGGAAGGCTACTGCTGACCTTTTCCTAAACTTCAGGTTATTAAAAACATGGAATTCGTGAGTTTCAATTTAAAAACACGTGTTTCTCTGAATGTATTGGTCGAGTTTACCTTATCACTTACAGTCAGGGCCGGCTTTACACTATAGGCGAAAAGGCGGCCGCCTAGAGCGCCACGTTGACGGGGCGCAAATTCACACTTATTTGGATTGTCTGCTGCGCAGCGCCTGCTCCTGCTCATAAACAAGCGCATAGGCTACACACGCATCTCATCTTCGCCGTAAGATCATCACAAAATTAAGCCATATTTCACATGTTCTGCTTTTGCTGGTATTGTCTAATATGTCCTTACATCTTCGCTGCGTCCAGGGGTTGCGTTAACCGAGAATTTCCGGTCATTTACAGATTTTTAGAAACTTTGAGGAAAAATACAAATGCCATCTGTCATTTTGACAGATATAAAATATTTCTGCAAACGTGTTAAACACTGACTGCAATAGCCTAAAGCCTAAAAAGTATCTATGAACAGTCTATTGTAGCATATACTTCTAGCCACGCCTTGCTGTGGTGCTGTCATTATGATTGGCGCTCCTCCTCCCTTCCCATTAATTCTAGCGTAGATTCTTATAGTTATCGGAGTTGCATCGCTCTCTCACGTGTCATAAATTTAGCCCTTTTTGTTTATTTAAATAAACACTTTATTTTAAAGGCAATTGATCGCCCCTAATATTATTTTCAACACTGAGCAAGGACAGTGAATGAAAACTTTTGCTTTTTGAATAAACATGTTCCTCACTTTGTCGTGTAATTATTGCCGCTGTAAGGGTAACTCATGGCCTGAACTCTTCACATGTTCTTGTTCCCTCACCTGCGCGTCTGATCAGAAAATAAACCGCGCGTATTTTGTCAAGACTGGAAAAAAAATTACTCTTGGACTTTATAACGGAACGGTTATAACAGAAAATACAACATAATGTAACAGTCCAATATTGTTATAGGAAATAACAGAATATTTACCATCATGTCAATTCGCACGGGATTGCTATAACCTGGGGTTTATTTACACAGGGCATTTAACAGTAGGTAAAATACGCCGGAATCTTTACTGGCGCGGGTGCGAACCGTCCGCAAAAGTTACTGACATTCGGACGGGACTAAAATAACGGACATGCTCCGGTAAGGAGTGTTTATTTATTTTTCACGTTCACTTTTATCTTCTGGAGTTAATTTTCATCGGCTAAATACATAATTTTTTTTGTAGGCTAGTCTTTAAAAAAAAAAATCATCTATCAACCCTCCCCCCCCCCCCCCCCCCCAACCCCTACAGGCGCAAAAATGTAATCTTGCCTAGAGCGCCATAAGGGTTCAGGCCGGCGCTGCTTACAGTACAGTCCAAAAGTATTTGGATAGTGGCACAGTTTTAGTTGTTTTTGGCTCTGTATTCCAGCACATTTGATTTGAAACAGAACAGCGTCTATGCGGTTAAAGTGCAGACTTTCAGCTTTAATGTGAGCCTTTTTACATCCATATCGGGTGAACCGTGTAGCAATTGTGTGTAATAAGAGATGGATGAGAGTGTCTGCATGTTAAATGTTAAAATGTAATGGAAATTAGAGGTAATGGTACGGAACATTAATTATCACACGTTTTTAGGTTTTCTCTGGTTGCCATTAATCTGTTTCTCTCACAGGGGCCAGAGGAAAAGCAGTCAAGCAGAGGTCCTGTACGCCGCACCGGTGCAATGGGAATTCTCTCCACTTCGATTACAAACGACTCCATTATTAGACCAGTGGGATTTTACATCATCGGATTTACGTATTTAAAGTTTGCTGATTTATATTTAATTTTTCTCGGCTTCATTTATATTGTAACGGTTGTGTTCAACTCACTTATCATTTCCATTATATGGATAGATAATCGCCTGCATACTCCAAAGTACATTGCGGTGGCTAATTTAGGGGTTGTGGACGTGGTGTGCAACCTTTATTCCTAGTGCGATCAAAACGTTTGTTATGAAAGATACGTTCATGTCCTACAACACATGTTTGACACAGATTTTTTTTTATTACAGTTTTCTATCACTGCAGTCGTTTTCCCTCAGTGTACTTGCGTATGACAATGTGGGGGAGAAAGATAATTGGGGAAATACACAATTTCAGTTCTCCCTGTAAAATGAGGCTAAAATATTTCACTGTAAAAACTGTCTGTGACTTAAAATTCTGTAAAATAGCGAATATACAAAATCGTAAACAGGTGAAATGTAAATATTTGTATTTATTCTGAAATGGCGTAATACAATAACAACAGTGGCAAAAATAAAGCTGTATATATTTTTGCCTGAAGCCGTTCTATCTGTGTTCATTGAAATTTTGAGTAGATTTACTGCACTGGAACAATCTTTCACAGAAGCCTGTATGAGAAAAGACAGCAGTGTTTTGTATAAAGTGCATCAGTGTGTTGTTGCTGCTTTGAAAGAGTAATTCAAATGGTGCATGTGTGCAAAAATTCCATTTTGAAAAAGTATTGTTAGGTTTTGATTGCAGAGTTTCATTTTGACATAGAAGTGAGATGCTTAGCTCCAAGTGTTGTGTCTTATTTGGCTTGCGTGTAGAGTTTCGACACAATGAGCCAAATTCTGCAACAAGTGTGTTAGCAATGGGTAGAAACTGTAATTTGAGGGATTATCTATCCATATCGGGTGAGCCGCGTAGCAATTATAGCCATTTTTACACAGTTGCCACCCCCCTCCCTACCCCCCATTTTAGAACACCAAAAGTAATTGGACAAATTAAGATAAGCTTAAATAAATTCATTGTATTTAATATTTGGTTGCATATCCATTGCATGCCATGACTTCCTGATGTCTGTGACCCAACAACATCGAAAGACTCTTGATATATTATTTCTGGTACTCTTACAAGCGATACTATAACCTCTCTGCATTTGAATGGATCTTTATGGGAATTGGGGGGTGGGATTAGATTAAACCTTTTCATCAAATTTTAAACTCAAAATCTATTTTGCATGATGAAACAACCTGTCACTCATGATCAACTTCGTGAATAACTGTGTTTTTCCTACTTCACAGTGCAGAGAAAGTGTATTCATTCAGTGTACACCATTCATTTTTTATTAAAAAACACGTCGTCATGATTTTTTTTGCTGTCATAAATGTATTATTATTATTATTTAATGGATAAAGGTACTACCTAAGTATAAAAAATGAATTGCATTATTTTATTTCAACAAGAGATAGCACATCAATAGCCTCAGAAATTAACACATGACAAGCACAAAGATTTTGATACATTTTACTGAATGGAAACCTAGCAATAACATTCTTGAATTTTTTTAGAAACATAGCAATAACATTCTTGAACTTTTATTTTAGGAAGCATTTGAGAACCAAGCACATGGCTGGGTATTTCTCCATTTAGTACAGGTATTTCAGTATGCAAGTGTGCAAGTATATGGCTGGTTATTTCTCCATTTAGTACAGGTATCTCAGTATGCAAGTGTGCAAGCATATGGCTGGGTATTTCTCCATTTAGTACAGGTATCTCAGTATGCAAGTCTGCAAGCACATGGTTGGGTATTTCTCTATTTAGTACAGGCATCACAGTTTGCAAGTGTGCAAGCACATGGCTGGGTATTTCTCCATTTAGTACAGGTATCTCAGTATGCAAGTGTGCAAGTATATGGCTGGGTATTTCTCCATTTAGTACAGGTATCTCAGTATGCAAGTGTGTAAGCACATGGCTGGGTATTTCTCCATTTAGTACAGGTATCTCAGTATGCAAGTGTGCAAGTATATGGCTGGGTATTTCTCCATTTAGTACAGGTATCTCAGTATGCAAGTGTGTAAGCACATGGCTGGGTATTTCTCCATTTAGTACAGGTATCTCAGTATGCAAGTGTGCAAGCACATGGCTGGGTATTTCTCTATTTAGTACAGATATCTCAGTATGCAAGTCTGCAAGCACATGGCTGGGTATTTCTCTATTTAGTACAGTCATCACAGTATGCAAGTGTGCAAGCACATGGCTGGGTATTTCTCAATTTAGTACAGGCATCACAGTATGCAAGTGTGCAAGCATGGGCTTTGCAGATGTACAGTGAAATGAGGGTACTGGCATGTGCAGCACCTTTATAACATTATGACTCCACCCGACTCTACTTCTTGATAGAAAACAATTTATTCTCGCAAAGAAATATTGACTTCATTTTGCCTGAAATTTGTGTGTGTTACTCGCAGGAAAACAGTTTTCTCGCAAGACATAGTGTCAGGGATGGGAGGAGGGCAATGCTGTATGGTGTCTGTGTGTGTGTGTGTTTGTGTGCGCGTGTATGGTGTCTGTGTGTGTGTGGTGTGTGTGTGTGTGTGTGAATGTTGTGTGTGCACGTATGGTGTGTGTGTGTGTGTGTGTGGTGTGTTTGTGTGTGCATGTGACTGTGTTGTGAATGAGTCTGTAATTTTTAAGTGGAGGGTCAAAAAAGAATCAAGGACAATCCCTAATGGTGTACAGCTTTTATAAAAATATAAAATAGGAAAATGTTTCAGTGTTTCTAATCGTCACTCTAGGAGAACTCATCGATTTTCATGCTGAAAAAAAATTATTTAGGGGGTTTTCGCTGCTGTTAAACTCACAAAAGGGTCTTTTTTGACCGGAGGACAACACGAGGGTTAAGCCCTTGGCGCAGATGGCAAATTTCACCTATTTAGGGGGTGCTCCGTTTAAGGCTTTAAGAAACAGACGATACTTGTCAGTGTGCGATCAACTCGAACGCCATGTTTATCCTGCGCTTGACGTGATCAACATAAACATACAGTACATGCCCTTCAACAGATGTTGTCTTCTGTACTGTCATAGTTCAGTCACATTTAATGTACATCTCCCTTTACTTTCAAACCTACTTTCACTTTTAACAATATGGTTTACTTTTCTGACTGTACATAAGTTGTTTCAACAACTAATATCTTGGCACTAATAATTACCTTAAGTGTAAGACTACTGTATTATTTTAATGTAAAATGCATTAAAATAATGAGGAAAACAGTTGAATTGCATAACTGCAATGTCAAATGCATTAAAATAATGAAAGAAAACAATTCAACAATTCACTTTTCCCTCACACTGTGTGATTGTTACTCTCCTGTTGTTATATACATATTGTTATCTTCAGAAAGTGAATAAAACAACCAGGTCGCTAGACTTTTCCATTCTGTTTCACCTTAGTCATTTCTAGCTAACACAGCAGTGAAAACAATAGAGGCTAAGTTGGTCACGCTATCGCGAAAATACACTCGACGCCAAACAAAGTCCAAATTCGGTCTTTGCGCATTTTGTATCACCTACAAGCCTTGCCGAATGCTTAGCTAACATTTAGGTAGTATGTGAACCCACTCTAAATTGTTATATACCACATTTTACATACCTGCGGAGCAGTAACAAACATACGATACTTGTCAGCGTGCGATCAACTCGAACGCCATGTTTATTCTGCGCTTGACGTGATCAACACGGCTTGAGTTTCCTACTGGACCTGGTATTACAGCGACACCTGCTGCCAAGGAGTAACAACATTGAAATAAACTTTATTATTACAGAGACTATATGGAGAGGCTAACTTATAAAGTAGCTGGTTATTAAAATAAAAAAATAAGGGGGTGTTAGTTTTTATTTTTCTGCAAATAGAGGCTATTTTCCCACCCTCTACACTTGCGTAATACTAGACAGTTAAAACGAAAACTGCCGTTACGCTGGGCTGTAGTAAATTGCTCAAAGCACCCAAAAAGACGTGGCATATACCGGCGTTGCTAAGGTTATAATGTACTCTATTGGATAAAAAAGCCGACAATTAAACCAGAATGAACTGTAATGAATGAGACAGGCTTACAGGGCATGCTGGTATTACGCGTCGACGTTTCAGATAGTGTAATAGCGGTATCAAGTGTTGTATATTTCTCAAACCGATTGTACCAGACAATAAATGACCACTGAATTTTGAAAGGAAGATCTCGATGTGTAAAACCAATGGTAGGATTGTATATTTTTTTCATATTTAGTAGCATATATTGCTAGTAGAATACATGGTAGAATGAGACAGTACTTTCAGAGTTTATTTTGCATTTGAGTGAGCAGGGCTTTTCACGGCTTTTCTGGCATACGATCAGGCTATTGTTGGGTCTATCTCGTTGCTATGACGTTATTCTAATTTTATATGATGAATAAATATATTTATGAACTCAAACATAGACGCTATTGTCCACTATGTCACGCATGGGTAGGTATAGACTAGGTGGGCGGTGGGGGGGGGGGGGGAGGGGGGGGGTGCTTGTTAAATGGACTTGTGTTTTTTTGCAAACTTACCAGAAATATTTAAACATATTTTTTTGTGATAAAAAAAATTTTTCAGTAAGCAACACAACCATACAATAGTGGCATTCTGTGTGTGAGAGAGCGGCAGAGAGAGAGAGAAAGATGGAAAAGAAGAGAGAAGTGGAGAGAGGGAGGGAGAGATAAGGGGAGAGGGAGGTAGGGAGAAAGGGAAAGAGGGACAGGGAAAGAGACATATAGGGAGAAGGAGGGAGAGAGGGGGACAGAGGGAAGGAGATACAATAAGAGAGATAGAGGGAGAGAGGAGGAGACAGGGAGAGAGAGGGGGAGGAAAGGAGGGAGGGAGAGGGACATAATGAGACAGAGGGAGGGAGAGAGAGAAGGAGCGGGATAGGCAGAGAGGGATAGTGGGAGAAGGAAACTGCTTATTTGTGCATCCGAGGGGTCAGCCAGTAAAGGAAAATGTAACGAGGCGAAGGAACAGAGATAACGTTCCATGGCTACTTTCATAAACGCACCGTCACACACAACATCGCCCAAAGCTCCATATAAGGAGGGACATACCCGGAGAACGAACATAACAACAGTTCCGAACAAAATCGTCCCGCAGGTAAAAAGGACGAACAGGACAGCTGCACCAAAAGACCAACGCAAACTTAATCGAAAATAACCGCCCTGCCACTAAGAATAAATAAAGCCCTAAAGTCAGTAAGATAAAAACGCCCTGTCTCTTAGTAAGAAACTACTATACAGATACACACAAACAAACAAAGACTCCTCTTGCTTTCACGGAAGAAAGCAGACAGAGGGAGCTGAAAGAGACAGAAAAGGACAAAAGATCTAGGCAACGGACAAAAAAGGAAAGACCAGAAAGCGGGTGACAGAAACGAGCACACGAAAAAGGAATTCAACCTAAAAGCTCAAAGCACAAAGGCAAGTCCCGCAAAACGGTCTCCTTAAAAACCTAGACCTAATCATACTGGCGAAGCATTAAAAGGGCAAAATAATAACGCACACAAAACAGCACAAATAATACCAGACAATACACCACAGTACAAAACAACAAACAATCAATATCGAAGCCCCAAACAAAGGAAACAGGAGGCTTATATAGCTCTCAGGTGACCCGCACAGGTGTGGATGCTGACAGAAGCTCCGCAATCAAAGCAGGGCGGAGCAAGCATCCACCAAAAGGGCAGCGCCCTCGTGCGGCCACCGAGGAAAACGACCGCGTGGGGAAAAAGGGTAGAAACCCATGACAGTCGCATATCCTTTGCATGCCATGACTTCCTGATGTCTGTGACCCAACAACATCAAAACATTCTCGATATCTTATTTTACAGCCATTTTACCAACCATGTATTCCATACTGTTCCAGTATAATTTACAGCTAAGTCTAGTCCCACCCCCCAATTCCCATAGAGATCCATTCAAATGCAGAGACTTTATAGTATCGCTTGTAAGAGTACCAGAAAATAAGATGTCAAGAGTCTTTTGATGTTGTTGGGTCACAGACATCCGTAAGTCATGGCATGCAAAGGATATGCAACCAAATATTAAAAATGATTACTTTATTCTGTATATAAATGCAGGGGTGCCAATAATTGTGACACACGTGGTTTTGTTAAAATTATTTATTGATGAGGGATTTTCTTTCTGATAATAAATGTACTTCAATTAAAGGTTGGATTTTTCTAATTTTTTTCAGTGTGAGATTAAGCTAATTCACCAAACGATGCATTTTTTATAACCCTTTTTACTCATATTTACCAGGGGTGCCAATAATAGTGGAGGGCACTGTACCTACAGTGTACCCGTATGGGATTATCCATTCAAAAGGTAAGGCAGGGTATTTGTGGATTTTAAGTTATGTCCCATAAGAATTCCCAAGTCCACGCATTCCCCAAACACCAGGAGATATATTGTGCAGTAAGAGTGGAGAAGCACATTAGGTGCTCACGGGTTTCGAGAGTGAGCAATACTGAAGAGAACTGGTGAGTAGCGTTTTCCTCCTGCCCAAATTCTACTCTGCGCCATTAATCGTTCCTTTTTTTGCGAATCATTAAGACACGAGGGCTGAGTGTGAAAGTTTCCACGCGTTTAGCTTCGACATGTGGGCTATGTGGAATAGCAACAGCTAGTACACCAAATACAACGTTCAAAGGTTGGGAAAACGTAGTAAAAAAGAAAAACAAAACAAAAAAAGCGAACCAACCACAGTATACGCATTGTGCTCTGAATTTTCTTTGTGTTCTCATATTAACTGGAATATGTCTCAATTTAGCCGACTGAAAGAATTGTGTCTTGCAGGCGCTATCATTTTGAAAGAAATTAAAGAGCGATCGCGGAAGAGGAAGAGACGGTGTAGCCAAAGACACATGTGTGACATCACCTCCACGGTTTGGTTCTCTTTTTTAAGAGGTTCATTCTTGATCAAAACTAATATTTGTTTTAATCCTGTATAAATGCTGTATTCACCTTTAGACTACAATTCACCTTTAGACTGCAATAAATGCTTTTGCCTTTCTCCCCATGCTTCAGGATTCATCCCTGGTCAAAGCAATAAAATATCTGAGTATTGGCATTCCTGTGTTTGAGTCGTGCGTTTGAGTCCAGTCCACTTCCGGGGTCATAACAAGATCATCGCCTACACACTCCAAAGTACATTGCGGTGGCTAATTTAGGGGTTGTAGACTTAGTGTGCAGTACAACCTTTATTCCCAGTGTGATCAAGACATTCTTCACGAGGGAGTGGGAGTGGGAGTGTTTTGGCTTCTGTGGGGGACACGTCAGTGCTAGGGGGATTTGGGGGCATGCCTCCCCGGGAAGAACATTTTTGAAAAACAGAACTTAAATACTAATTTCTAGCACCTTTTGAGAACAGTATTTATTAAACTGCTGTGAAAAAATTATAACACTAAACAAAAGGACTCCAAACTAGCTAAAAACATCCTACTGCAAAACAAACCAATCTTTTAAAAAATAATTTCATTTGTGCTCTTGCAAAATTTCCCTCCCTCTCTTTTCTCATGTAGCTGGATCACAAGCTGAATTATTAGATATTATTCTGTTTCTATTTAAATACTGGGTTGGGTAACGTTACGAACGCCAGCCGAGTTAGTGAACACATAATAACCAAACATTACCGTTATGCATTATCGAGTTAACCATCGTACACATAACACTTTTAACATCGGTTAGACCATTATCCCAGATTTGGTTTCTCGCTACAGTAGTTGGAACACTAGCGAAAAGTGATCCTGAAACTAAATTAATTTAATTTGCATAAAAATGCACTTTTGGGTGGTTGATTGTGTTTGAGTACGGTGCGGTGGCAATATAAGCTAACTCGACAGCTGTAGCAACAAACAAATGGCTCGACTGGCCACAGGACATTTAATCAGTACAAAGTTATAAAACGGATATCGTAACAATAATAATGTAATACCCGATATCTTTGCTGCCTAGCTATGTGTTATATCTTGTAAAGTTAAGGTTACCCTTTTCATTTTTCAATCGTCTCAGCCCCAATCAACTAACTTAATCCATCCCGCCAGCAGGCTACTTTGCGTGTGGGTACGAGAGAGATAGGGGGCGGGGTGGAGTAGTTACGTTTTACACATGGTGACTTGCCTTCTTGAGACCCGGGGCTATAGCCCAATAGCCAGGACTTAAGCACACCCCTGCTGTCACTGTCAGTGAGACACTGTTCTCTACTGACCCTACCTGGCTACATAAAGACACATATTTAAAATAAAATTTCCATGGAGTCTACATTCAAATGACTTATTTACTTTTCTGCTGACACGATAGGATTACTTATCTCAAGGATAAGATGCCCTATTGATTAATGAAAAACATTTTCTTTTTTTTTTAGAATAGCCATAAATGGTCTTGAAATGGCGAGTTAAATTTCAAGGCAGTTTTTGTGTGCAATGAAGATTATTTTAGATATTTAAATTTATTTTCTGGCTGCATGCTTCCTCACTCTGATTCTGAAGACTTCATGTTATATTTGTCATTTTTTGTAACCTTTGCCGAAAGTTGTTTAGTATTGATGAAACTGATTTGAAGGTACTGCTATTATTTCTCAGCAGATACTGTTAATGTTATGCAGGGGGACAGCGTTTGCAATGTCTTATTGTATGCTTTGAACAATAAATTACAGCCACGCTTAACAGCATTTCTCATTTTATTTTATTTTTTACGTAAACAACTTTGAATGTACATTCGCTCACCGAGACGTAATTGTTGTTTTCCTGCTATTTTCGCAAGTTTGTTCTAATGTACTAACTCGTCAGCATGGCTTGAGAAAATCCTTGCCTGCTTACATGGATTTTTGGAGTGGGTCAGAAGAAGATACCATAGTTTTTGTTTTTTTTAACAATCAAAGATACCACTGTTCACAAGATACCATAGCTACCATACCATTGATTCTATCAGAGAATATGCCAACAAAAATGAGGGAGATTTTCCTCATCGATATGTAAGTATCACTGCTTGTGATATTTCAAAAATGTACGTTAGTTTTACCACTCCGCCACAGTATCTGCCACTATATTTTTCATATTGTGTTTTTTTGAGTGCATTTCATATATTGTAGTGTAAGCATTCATAGATGGCTCAGTCCTGTTTTTGTTTGATTTGCCATGAAGCTAGAACAGTTTCCTGATGGTGGAATATTATTTTATTGTAATCTTATTGAACATATAGACTATGGCGTATTAATGTCTTCCTGGGCTATAATTGTCACTTAGGGCATGGAAAATACTCATGCCAATTTACTATGCATATGTGCTAGAGGAATGTCAAATTTTCCTTGGAGTGATTATAAATGTTGTATATTCTTTATAATGCACAGAAAATATTAATATGTTCATTTTATGACAAGTTTTGGATGTGTTTTTGGATCCATAGATATATACCCCTGTACTGGTGAAAAAAGTTATTCCCACTTGAATATTATGCAAAAGTGAGCTTTATGAGCCAAAACAGTTGATTTGTAGTTAAATATATGATTATTTTATGATTTAGATCAGTGCACAATTTAGCTATTTTGGATAGATTTTGTGTCATATATTTTAAATACTTCTGCATATCACCCTCAGCGTCTGCACACGTGTGGACAACGAGTCTATAATCCAGGAAATGTATAGTTTTACCTGTTTTAGATACGTAGTTGCATTGAATTGCAAACTAATGAAAAACAATTTTTCGTTGTATTTTCCCAAGATTTATTTGCATTTGTGGCACTTTACTTTGACCTAAATTATGAAAATAAACTAATCTAAGTTATTATTGTAAATGGTACAATTGTCTTTTCTCATTTAAGCCATTTCTCAAGTTTCTGTGATGCTCACATGTGGAGTCATAAAGCCTTAATAGGTGAGAAATTACCAAATTTGGCATCTGCGCAAAAGGGTTAAAGAAGGTGAAGTTATGGCAACCCGGTTACCAGGGACCTGTTCTAGAAAGTGGGCTCGATCTCAAGCTAGTCTAAACTTAAACTTGAAGACTGACTTGAGTGAGCAAGATGCAGCATATCCGGATTTCTCGGTTTCAAAAGCACCAATTCCAAAGTAAGTGATCAAGATCGATCAAATTCGGATAGGTTAATGAGCCCAAACCATGCGCGTTCACTGCGAACTTAAAAACCCATCCCTGATCAGACACAGAAAAAAATTATTCAATATGGAATCTTAGTCCGAGAAACACCGCGCATCATTTTTTCCACAGCCATTGAACAAGAGACGATCATTATGACATACAGTACAACACAATTGTATAAAACATAATACCCCAGCAGGAGCAAAGGAAAGGGAACTGCCGTGGGGGATAATTTTGAAATTGGGTTAATACATAAGTTTCTCTGACTGTGTGATCAGTCACAGTCATGTTTGCTGAATGAAGTAGGTTATTTCTTATTTCATTATTAGGTTATTATTTTTCGTGTTTTTATATATCATTCGGATGTACGTAATTTACAGTTTGTACAGTTACAGTTTGCAGGCCTATATTAAATATTTCGAAAAAAATATTTTTTAATTGACAGATTACTCATTTAAAATAAAAAAATAAAAATAGGAAAAACTGAACTTGAGATAGCATTATTAGAGCACCAGTAAAAAGCGAACACATGAAACAGTGGACATATATTTCTTCATTATTAAATAATTTAAAATGCTTTTTGTTATTTTATTTGCAGAAAGGTGCTTAATAATGTAAACGTATTTGCGATCAGGTACCAGATTGTTAAATACTGTATAGTGTTTAACAATAATATTGTGTGAATTTGGATATAAACGCCTGTGCAGACTTGCCATTTAGGTAGGCTATTAAACCTGTAGCACGCTCTTTGATTTTAAAATGCATTATCGGTACATTTATTCTTCATACAGTTGCTTTGCCGATATTCTCTGAATTCCCAATGTTATACAAAAAGCTGGGCAATGCAAAGGGCTTGAACTTGGAGTGGAGTGAGCTCAAAGAGTAACATTGTCAATATGAGGCTTTAGAAGGTAATTGAGTTAAATGACAGACTGCATGAAAAACAATAACATTCATGAAGATACTCTTCTGAGTGAGCTCATTTCTAATCGCGGTTTAATTATTCTTTCGCGATGAAAAGCCTTGCGAATGATTCCCATATCCACAGGGTTGAAAAAGAAAGTACACAATCAATGACATGATTGATACATGATTTATTTTTTTGTTTGCAGTGTAATTAGCTGGTTGAGATTTTTGGCTGCCAAGAACGGCGGTACGCTCATAAATCAGGAATAATTCGGTGACATAAACACCCCCACACAAAGCAATGTAGTTTTCTGTAATAAACATTTTACAATAAGGCCTAGCATTTTTCTGTTATAATTTCAATATTTTATAATTTAAAAAAAATGTTTATATGCTTTTTTGCACTACTGTTCAGAATTTGTAGAAACACTTCATAGTCCGTATTCGTATTCCTTGCCTAAGAGCTCACATTTAGACCCGGTTCTAAAGGCAATTTGTCAACAAGGCCTTTGTGACTGCATGACTGAACGTAAGTGTATCATAATGGAAGTAACTTTCTAAGGAACTTGCAACTTCAACAGTTGTACGTTTATACCCAGGCAGGCACTGCCGTTGTACCCAGGAACAAGGTAATCTACCAAGCTGAATTGTTATATTAATACATTGTACTAAAAAGGGTCTGCTGAATGGCAAAATGCACTTTAAACTCAATACCTTCAATGCACCTAAATGGGATTACCCATTCCACAGGGAAGGGAGTGTAATTGCGGATTTGAATTGAGGTCCCAGAATAATTCCACGCATTACACGCATTCCCCACACACCAGGATATATATTCTGCAGCAAGAGTGGAGAAGCACATTAGGTGCTTACAGGTTTCGACAGTGAGCAATGCTGAGGAGAACTGGTGAGTAGCGTTTTCCCCTTCGTTAATTGTTCAGTTTTTCGCAATTCATTCAGCCGCGAGGGCTGAATGTTAATGTTTCCACGCGCTTGTCTTTGACATGTAGCCTATGTGGAATAGCAACAGCTAGTACTGGGACAACGGACTAAAAAGACAAAAAAAGAAGAAGAAAAAAGCGAACGCCACTGCTTACGCATTGTGCTCTGAATCTTCCTTTGTGTTCTTGGTCATTAACTGGATTATACCTCGATTTAAGAATTATGTCTTGCAGGCGGTGTCATTTTGGAAACAATTCAAGAGCAATTTCGGAAGAGGAAGAGACGGTGTAGCCAAAGACGCTTGCTTGACATCACCTGCACGGTTTGGTTCTCTTTTTTAAGTGCTTTATCAAGACTACATATGTATTTCTTTTAATCCTATATAAATGCTGTATTTACCATTTGACTGTATAAAATATTTTACACTAATAGTTCTATAATTGTCAGGAATGCTACTTCTGGCTTTTTTCTAAACTTTAGGTTATTAAAAATATATTATTCAACTCGTTTTGTATACCCTCAGCTAACAATAAGAGGATTAATCAGTCGGCTCCAACATCAACACTAACGACCATGTTTAATTATAATGGACGCAGTTATAATAATATGGGTGTTGTGATGTGTTGTTGGAGCCGAACGGTTTTCAGCATATATATTGAGTGCTATATCTTCGTAAATTCGGATATAACACATCAATGCTCAAAAATGTCAATGAGTGACAAATCTCATTGGGTCGTTTCAATTAAAAGACATTTCTCCAAGAAAAGCTGTTTCTCTGAATGTAGGCTATTGGTTGAGTTTAGCTGAACAGTATAAAACCAATTTGGCAGTGATGTGAGCTATAAAAAAATAAATAAAAATGTTAAATTAAATATGCGTTTAACCATTTAAAGTGTAAGATCACAAAGGTGTAGGTGTAAATTCCAGGGGTCAGAAAGTAAATGTCCTGCCACGTGTTTCTTCCACCCATGAACTCACCCAGCTGATTTTTTTTTTGTTGACTTTTTTAGTTTGCTCAACCTTCTAGCAAAAATCTCTGATAACTACAGATTTAAAGTATGCAGAACAAGCTGTAATGTTGGCTTAATAAACTAAATCAAGTTGGGAGAACTGTTTTTTTTCTGTTCATCTCACAAGAAAAGGTGAATGCAACATAAAATAGTGAGTTGTACAAATTCCATATGGCAAGTTTGTGCAACAAATAAAATTTAGTCAGATGGGCCATTAGCTTAATTGAGCCAACTAAAAGTTCTGCATCCAGCCTTTTAACATTTTTAAGTCGGGCAAACTCAAAATGTCCATTGTAATCAGTTACCAAATCATTTTAAGCCAGACCAACTCAACATGTGCATGTAGTCAGTGACCAAATAATCTGTTAGTTTACTGAATTAAAAAAAAAAGACCTTGAGAGAAATGTGGCACAAATGTTTTTAATGTAGAAATGAACCTTAATTCAATGACCAATGGCTCAAAATAAGTATTTTATCCAAGTTTAAGACATTTAAAGTCTTGATCAAAACAAGTCTTGTATCTAAACATTGTTAAGGCATTTAAATTGTTAATAAAAACAAGTCTTGTATCTAAACAATGTTAAACAGTGTTAAGACATTTAACAAGTGAGAATCACCCAATGAACTGCAGTTGTCATGCTTTTTACGAGAGGTTCCAAGTGGATTGGCAATCTAAAAATTGTCAATGTATAAACCGCACTATTTTAAAATCTTCTCTGGCAAATAAATAGTTTTCTTTGTCGTACTTCACATCAGAAAAGGAGGTGTACAATCCTGGAGAGAGAGAGAGAGCGAGGGAGAGAGATTAGCAGTGCAGACTGAACCAGGGTTCCTGCTACAAACTTCTATGAAGTCACAAGGCTTACAACTGAAACGGGGTGGACTTTGGTGAGGTGGGCCTGTAACGTACCTGTGGTCCAAAATGTACAAGTAATGGCTACGTGGATAAAGGGAAGTGCTGGGGAGCTCAGTCTCCAATGGTTGAGGCAATTGAGTTTAAAGATGGAGTCTACATTGGTTTCAGGAGAGAGAGCGAGAGAGAGAGCGAGAGACTTAGCCATGCAAAAATCTCTTATGTCACAAAGCTCACAACTGAAACTGGCCAAATCAAGAATACTTTATTCTGCATTGCTGGGTTGGAGTTTGGTGTGGAGGCAGGCTTGTAACACATTGCATTACAGTCATTTAGCAGACGCTTTTATCCAAAGCGACATACAATAAGTGCATACAGAAACGTCATCGAAGTAACTACAGAACAGATAAGACAAAGCACGTCCTTCCCATAACGTAGCAGCTATCCCTAGTAATGAACATTGAATGTAGTTCACAGTAAGCTGTGGGTAACTCAGCTATACTACAATTCTATTCTAAATACTATTATAAACTATAACAAACAGACAAGAAAACACAGGGAACAAGTATCATGAGAGGTCCTAGATTAGTATGTCAGGAATAGCTAGCTACAACACACCTGCAGTTGCCAGTCGTGATCAAGCGCAGACCGTGTGGATGCAGGGCACTGAGGCGCTGGGTTTCCAATATTTGAGGCGATGGTGAAGGTGTCTTGATTAGATTAGAAAATTAGCAGCGTTAGCAGTACTCCCACAATTGTCCATGCAATAAATTCAAGGTTTTTCAAAAAATAAGCAACTTGTTTAGCTAACAGTTAATCAAATATTGATACTGCAAATTACCACCTCAAATATTAAGTAGGGTGGAGGTGTTTGATCTAAAGCCCATAATACACTGGAAATTATTTTTGAGGAAATATTGCCGGGAACATTTTCTCTGATTGCTCCAAAAATTAAACAGCAGGCACCAATATAAAATCTGAATTATTATTTGTCAAACATTATAGTTCAGTGAAGTGACCGTTGATTGTTGACATTCCTTGGCTTAAGTCGCTCATATCCTTTTCTGTTGCTGGCAATATTGCCTAAAATAATTGCCAGTGTATCATGGGCTTAAGAAGAGTTTTTCAAATAAAACTAACAGTTAACGTTACCAACTCAAAGCTGTTTGCTGCAGCATCTACGTTAGCTATCTTTAGCACCAATTATTTAACAAATGGAATAGCTAGCTCCTAACTGATAGTGCTAACGGTAACTAACTTAGATAACGTTTGTTAGACAGCTAGCTAGTATCCAATAATTAAAGCTAAGTTAACGTACCGTCATTAGCCAAATTGTGCTGAACCAACAGCACATTACAAACTTTGGCCAACTCACGTTGCAGCCAGAGGCAGTGCAAAATAACTTTGATATAGCTAACGTTAAATTATTACCTAGTCGTGATTCAGGTGCAACCCAGATCCTTGCTAGCTAACAACGCTAGCCAGTCGTGACATATCATTAACAGTCAATATAGCTATAGCTAGCTAACGTCGTTACTACTAGCTAAAGTTATACGTAACAAAAATTAGCTCATTTATCTAACGTTCGCTAAGCGTACATCATAATTAACATTTAAGATGACATATTGATGTAACATGGACAATTATTAACCACATTTATTCAACTTACCTATTTGGCCGCTGGATCATGGTTACGGTTCTTCTTATTCGGCCATGAGGCGTGCTTTGAAAAATCTTTGAAGTTCGGTTAACGTAGAGAGGTTAATGACGTGAGCTACACAAAAACTTTCTCAATAGCGCATGCGCATTTATGTTACGTCCGGACAACACAAAGAATCGTATTCGCAAACGTACATTTTCAAGTTTAAAGGTTGTATCAGAGATTTTGGGTCGAAACATAAATGATCTCATTCATCTGATTTTTCCTCACGATCCGCTAGCTACCCGCCCCATAAGCAGGCCGTCAAAAAACCGCGTCTCTGTACGCAGACTATGCTCCGAGATCGTACACAAAAACAAATGGTACTACCAACCACTCAAAACCAAAATAAACAGTATTCCAACCAATCACCGACAAGGGGTGGGTGATAGCTACTAATACGCTAATACTCTTATCTCGCTGAAATCTTGATGGATTTACAAACGGTTTGGTTTCTTACAAACGTTATTAACGTAGTTATAATTCTGGATGCTTGAACACTATTTTTTAAAACATAACATAATTGGCTCTGAGCTGGAGCTGGCTCTGTTTGTTTGGGATTTCGCTTCAGAAGTGACGTCACCCAAAATCGCTGATACAACCTTTAACCCAGTTCAACTAAATAATATAAATTGAACACCCAGACGGCACATTGGGGCGTCAGACAACAAGATAAAATATGTGGTGTCAACTTTTTACATAAGTTATGTTGGATCAATTGTTTTTTATAAGCTCGGGGAGCTCGTATTAAGTTGGCTTTTTTACAGTGTGGGCTGCTGACTAGGCACCACTGAAAAGCATTCATCTTGAACTGCTTCAGTGAAAATATATGGCTGTACAAATATATTGAATGGATAAATGTAACCTGTGTAAGTATGGATAAGAGCATCTAATAAATGTCAAAATGTAAAGTAAATTCGGTGATGGGTACGTAACATTAGTCTGAATTGACACGTGGTTGTTTGTTTTATTTGCTCGCCATTTATTTGTTTCTCTCTCAGGGCCCAGAGGAAAAGCAGTCACGTGGAGGTCCTGAACGCCGCACACGTGCAATGGGAATTCACGCCACTTCAATCAACAACTCCATCATTAGACCAGTGGGATTTTACGTTATCGGATTTACGTATTTAAAGTTTGCTGATTTATATTTAATTTTCCTCGGCTTCATTTATTTTGTAACAATTTTGTTCAACTCCTTTATCATTTGCTTTATATGGATAGATCCACGCCTACACACTCCAAAGTACATTGCGGTGGCTAATTTAGGGGTTGTAGACTTGGTGTGCAGTACAACCTTCATTCCAAGTGCAATCAAGACGTTCTTCACGAAAGATACTTTCATGTCCTACAACGCATGTTTGACACAGATTTTTTTTCATTACTGTTTTATTTCACTACAGTCGTGTTCCCTTAGTGTACTTGCCTATGACAGGTTAATTGCAATATGTTTCCCAATGAGGCATAATGCAATCAACACTCCCACAAGCATGTTCAGTATTATTGCGATTGTTTGGTTGTTTTGTATAAGCGTCATGGTTTTCTTGACGCTGATCCTGACAAAACTGTCTTTTTGTGATTCGCTCACTGTGTACAACTATAACTGTGCTTATGCGTCCCTGTTCAGTCTATCCTGCAATGATAGCACACTGCAATGGGCCGCTGGCTCTGCTCTGAGTATGCTGATTTTCTTTGGGCCCCTTTTTGTAATCATCATGTCATACCTCTGTATCTTGAGAGCCGTGTTTAGAATGAAAAGTGTGGAGAGCAGGTACAAAGCACTTGCAACATGCACAGAACATCTCATCTTAGTGGCGATTTACTACGTGCCGTGCGTTACATTGTACATCAGTGAACTTTTCTTATTCCTCGTCTATCCAAATGTCAAAATGCTGTGCTTGTCATTAGCCTCAAGCATCCCATCCTGTCTGAACCCGATCGTTTATTCCCTGGCAACCAAAGAAATCAAGCAGAGAATCCTGGCCATGCTCCAGAAAATGAAGGCAGCAGCGTGGGCAGGGTAGTTGAAGAGCCAAAGGTTGCAGTAAATGTGCATTTTCAAATTAATATCATCCATTTGTAGGCCTTGCTGTTTGTCCTCAATTGCTCAGACTATGTGAACTGTCCATTTGAATGTTAATTGATGGCTATTTTCTGTAATTTTCTCTTTTATTGTTCTGTGTCTGTGTAATGTTATAATATACCAGGCTGTCAATCAGGGGCGTGTCTAGACATTGTAAAGACCCGGGGCTCAGCCGAGGACATAATGTCAATTTTTTTTTGCTCAAAGTGATAAAAGGGCACATCAACCGAGGAAAAATATTTTGACGACACCAAAGATCAATGATTCAAATTAATGCTACAATAACTGTACAAATGTGAATTTTTAAAATCAAATCAAAAGGGCCAAGGGCGTTGGAGAGGTTTGGCTTCTGTGGGGGACACTTCAGTGCTAGGGGGATTCGGGGGCATGCCCCCCCGGGAAGAAAATGTTTGAAAAACAGAACTTAAATACTAATTTCTTGTGCCTTTTTGGAACAGTATTTATTAATCTGCTGTTGAAAAATTATAACGCTAAACAAAAGCACTCCAAACAAGCTAAAAATATCCTTGTGCAAAACAAACCAATCTTTAAAAAAATTATGTTATTTGTGCTCTTGCAAAATCTCCCTCCCTCCCTCTCTTTTCTCATGTAGCTGGATCACAAGCTGTATTATTAGATATTATTCTGTTTCTATTTAAATACTGGGTTGGGTAACGTTACGAACGCCAGCCGAGTTAGTGAACACATAATAACCAAACATTACCGTTATGCATTATCCAGTTAACCATCATACACATAACACTTTTAACATCGGTTAGACCATTATCCCAGATTTGGTTTCTCGCTACAGTAGTTGGAACACTAGCGAAAAGTGATCCTGAAACTAAATTAATTTAATTTGCATAAAAATGCACTTTTGGGTGGTTGATTGTGTTTGAGTACGGTGCGGTGGCAATATAAGCTAACTCGACAGCTGTAGCAACAAACAAATGGCTCGACTGGCCACAGGACATTTCATCAGTACAAAGTTATAAAACGGATATCGTAACAATAATAATTTAATTCCCGATATCTTTGCTGCCTAGCTACGCGTTATATCTTGTAAAGTTAAGGTTACCCATTTCATTTTTCAATCGTCTCATCCCCAATCAACTAACTTAATCCATCCCGCCAGCAGGCTACTTTGCGTGTGGGTACGAGAGAGATAGGGGGCGGGGTGGAGTAGTTACGTTTTGCACATGGTGACTTGCCTTCTTGAGACCCGGGGCTATAGCCCAATAGCCAGGACTTAAGCACACCCCTGCTGTCACTGTCAGTGAGACACTGTTCTCTACTGACCCTACCTGGTTACATAAAGACACTTATATCTAAAATAAAATTTCCATGGAATCTACATTCAAATGACTTACTTACTTTTCTGCTGACATGATAGCATTTAATTTTCAAGACAGTTTTTGTGTGCAATAAAGATTTTAGATATTTACATTTTTTTTCTGGCTGCAGACTTCATATTATATTTGTAATTTTTTCTAACCTTTGCCGAAAGCTGTTTACTATTGATGTAACTGATTTGTAGTTACTGCTATTATTTCTCAGCAGATTCTGTTAATGTTATGCAGGGGAACGGTGTTTGCAATGTCTTATTTTATGCTTTGAACAATAAATTACTGTCATAGGTAGTGGCTGCCTCTGTCGTTTCTACGATTGTTTTCCGATTTGGCGTCGTCTGATGCTCTATCGGATTTTTTTTTGCCTCTGTCCCGGTGTTTGGATCTCTCCTGGTCATTATCTCCGACACCTGTGTTTGGTTTCCTTCGGCTATATATAGAACTTACTTCCGCTTTCCGGTGCTTCTATATTGTCGTTGCCTTATGACTAGGAAGCCGGTATAGGCAGAGGTATAGGAAGTTCGGTCACTGCATCTCTGTTTGGTCTTATACAGAGACAAAGCTGTAAGACAGGATTTGACATCCCAGGGCACCTAAGAGAACACAATACCGGGAAGTGCCACCCTGTGGTTTTGGGGAGCCGTAAAGCCAGTCATCCAGTGCCGGGATGTTTACTGGGACCATCTGGCCTGAGGTTTATGACGTCCAAGAATGCCCTAGGATTTTATGCTTCTGGGAGAAACACTTGGACTGTCTTAAAACCCCGCACATGGACAATACCAGAGTGCCCCCACCTGATGTCACCGAGGCAGACCACATCCCTTTCCTTCAAATAATGCCCACACAGCATAATATAACAGTACAGACTGCTTTTGTCTTCAAAAAAGCCTAAAAACCTTAAAATGTGATGATTATTTTTTTACATTGTACAGTATATACTGGAAATAGTCTGGACACTGGAACATACATTATACACTCTTTTTCCAGAGGAATACGCATATATTGTTCAGTTTCTGAGTGTTGCATTAGTAAATACACAGTTAATGTACCTGACTGAACAGGGGAAACTAGGGTATAATGTAATATTCTCAACAGGAATTCTGGGACTGTTTGTGGCATTAATATTAATCACATTTGAAAACTATGCAGAGATGGGATTCTCATGACAACACAAATGTAGACCTACTCATGTTTGATATCGTTTTGATGGTCGTGGTGTGGGTGGTGCAATGGCATACATTTCCTACATGATCAACATGGAGTAAATCTATATTTCATAACTCAGGTGTAAACTGTCGTTCTGGAATTATATCACAGGAATCCCTTTCTGCCAACCCCCCTGGAAGGGGGGACGAAGAGTAAAATCTAGCTTTTTGGCCAGTTTAAGGTTTTACGACCAAACACAGAATTTGGGCATATAAGCAGAGGAAACAAAGACCTAGGGGAAGCTGTGGTCAGACTCTCCCGCACATCTCACCTTGTGTCTTGTGTGTAGCGATTGCCAGGTATGACCAAGTATTTTACTCTATACTCTATTTTGAATATGTTATGTTTTAATCTGTAACTGTGATTGATTATTTTGAAGTAAAGAACCTACCTGGTAAACAGAATCGTTAAAACTTGATTTTGTGAGGGTTCAGGGCGAAATAGCGATGAGGCAAATGTGACAACAAAATAAGGGATAAAAAATAGTAGCCCCCTGAAGGCGCTCAAATGCGGAGTTCATTACGGGAAGTGGGTACCAGTTTTTTACAGTAATAGCATTGAGAGAGCGAAAGTCAATGCACGGGCGTAACCCCCAAAAAAAAAGAAGCCTGCACCAGCGGGTGATGTGGATGGTCTTATAAACCCGCTGGCCAACGCTTCTTCGATATACTCTTTCATAGCTGCACTCTCGGGAGCAGATAAAGAGTAGAGACTGCCTCTGGTAGGAGTGGTGCCTGGATATAACTCTATGGCACAGTCATAAGAGCGGTGCGGAGGAAGAGTGGTGGCTCTCTGTTTGCTGAATGCCTCAGCTAGGTCTGTATATTCAGTGGGGACATGGTTTGGCAGGGGAAACTCGAGCGTTCCTGCCAAATTGACGCCCACAGTTTTAATAGGTGAATTGGGAGGGGACGACCATTGGATCTCAGACGCCGACACTTTGTCGGGAGAAATCTCCTCCCAAGTGGAGAAACCATCAGCTTGAGAGTCCCACTCAAGACTCTCACCCCCGGTCTCAGAACCCAGAACAGACTCCTCCTGATCGAGTAGAGAGATAATCTCCTCAGTCTCCGATTCTGAGCTTAAATCGGTCTCGCCTAACTGCCCTCCCGATACCCTGGACGGAGAAACATGCCCCTGGACAGTGCATTGGGAACCCCACTGAAGGATGCTGGATCTGCCCTTACCCCATTCAATATGAGGATTGTGTTTAACGAGCCACCTGTGGCCCAGTACAATGGGATAAGCAGGAGAATTTACTAAACTAAACTGAATGTTCTCAGTGTGATCCTCGTGGGAGGTAATCATGGTAAGGGGAACAGTAAGTTTTTTAATAAAACCTGTGCCCAACGGACGGCTGTCTAGTGCAGTGATTTGGTGAGGAGTGGCAAGGTGACGGATGGGTAGGCGATGAGCCTGGGCCCACCGGGCATCAATGAAACACTCAACAGCTCCTGAGTCGATAAATGCATCGACCGGGAGAGAGTGCTGTTGCCACATTAACCTTACAGGGAGTAGGGTCCGAGGCGTAATGCCGTTACTGTTTTGGGTTTTGGCTGGGTACTGCCATTTGTTTGTGTTCCCTATACAGGTGGAGGTGAGGATGCATTGTCGTCGCTTGGAGACCGGACCAGATGCGGTCGTTGCTGGGGACGCCAGAGACCGCTGCGGAGCAACGCATGCGGAGAAGAGGCGGACCTATACGCCGTCAGCGCGTCAGACACGTCTTTTCATCTGCTACTGAAAGCCACGCTCGACATCGCACTGTTTTTCAGAACACAACCTACCTTTTTAAGACTAGCTAATAGGTTTAGTTTAGTCGTGCTGTTACCGGCAGTTCAGTTCCTGACCAGCAGAGGATGACAGACATCGTGGGGCCCTGCTGTTGAACTTCTTTGGAAGGACCGGTCACACGAAAACCTGGACCGCTGTGCTGGCTGCTTGGTGAGGCACTGATAGGCTAATTAGTCTTGGTGACTCGGACATTTTAGCTAAACAGTCACTGTTAGTGCTAGGAAATCATTAAGTTGTAAATAATAAATCATTGTTTTCTCTTTAAAAACTACGGAGTGTTGGTCACGTTTTTGTGTTGTGGTGGTTTAATATTACGGTTATTTCCACCCTCCTTGTTATTGCAACATTGTTGCCGTAAGCATTTATTATAGTTTTGATTATTAGTAGATCAATTATATTGAATTAAGTAATTAAACATGTATTCTCTGCAAACACTGAGTAGGCTTCAAGCAGGCCTCAAGCAGGCCTCTCTGTTTCTCACTCCCTCTGTGTCTTTTGTCCTTCAGTTTCTGCAGAGACAAGCAGTTTGTGAGATGAATGTGTTCTATTAAACATTCTTGACTTGGGTGTGAAGGCCGTATGTGATCTATAGTCTAAACATCCGAGAATTAACACCCTTGCCTCTCTGTATGTTTAGAAACCGCCCCTTGTGGCAAATCAGTAAATCAAAAGAGATTGTGTATAAATGTCTTCTGTATTCTGTTTTCAAATTAGAGAGATTCTGGTAAGACTCTCTCTCATTTTGGGTTTATCTGCAAATAAACTGAAATTCTTATTCTTATTCGACTACATGGTTTTGTTTGTGGTTCTGTTTGGACAGACTTGCTCACTGTGTGTTAAAAGGGAAAGATCCACGACAGTAGCCAGGGGGAGTGCCTCCAACGTTTAACAGAGAGCCTGCATAGACTTTCTGTGGCAAGTAACCCTCCTCCAGTTGCACAAGCACCCACACCTCCCAAACCCACTCCATGTACCCTGAAAGAGCCCATGCTACAGTTACCAGATCACTATGGTGGGGAATCGGGAAAATAGCGGCCATTCCTAACCCAGTGCCTGATATTCTTTTCAGGCACAGCCCACTCGTTTCTCCACACCAGAATCCCAGGTAGCATTTATTTTGTCTTTATTAAATGGCCAGGCTCTTGCGTGGGCAGATCCTCTTATTCGTGCCAATGCCCCTGTCATTCGTGATCCAGTTCAACTTATGAACAAGATGCAACTGGTTTTCGATCAAGAGGTTTCGGGGGAGGTGGCGGCTAGGAAACTCACCAGCTTGCGCCAAGGCACTAAAACTGTAGTGGAGTTCTCTATTACATTTTGAGCGCTAGCCGGGGAGACGGGATGGTCAGACGGCCCGTTAAAATCTTTATTTCTCCAAGCATTATCCAATTCCATCAAGGATGCTTTGGCTATGCTAGAACCACCCGCTACTTTAAGTAAACTGATAGCTACTGCAATACGTGTCGATAACCGGATTAGAGAACGTGAACGTGCAAGTAAAGATCAGCCGCCCCG
Organism: Synaphobranchus kaupii; assembly: GCA_029718625.1. Lineage (NCBI taxonomy): Eukaryota > Metazoa > Chordata > Actinopteri > Anguilliformes > Synaphobranchidae > Synaphobranchus > Synaphobranchus kaupii. Next base: position 22,550,267 of record CM056389.1, read on the forward strand.
TTTAAGATCCGTGTTATTAAGAGACACTCCGCCCACTGTGCCCACATAACTCTCCGTTGATCAGGAGGAGCCTATGCAGGTGGATGGGTCGTCCCTCCATCAAAGTGAGAGAGCGAGACCGCGGAGGTACTGGTGCCAGAATTGTAAGCGTAGGGGTCATACTAAAGATCGATGCCACAAGTTAGTGGGAAACGAGGGATCTCACTAGGGAGGCCGGGGTCCCCAGTGAGACAAGATTGTATTAACTCCTGGACCCTCATACCCGTCCGACTGTTTTGGGAGGGACGTTCGGCAAGAGTTACCGCTTTTATTGATTCAGGGGCCGTGGAGTATTTTAGTGACGCTAAATGAGCTAGGAAATTACAAATCCCTACTAATCCACTAATTAGCCCTCGTCAAGTTACTGCCCTGGATGGTCGTCCTTTGGGTTCTGGACTCATTAAACGAAAGACGAATCCAGTTGACATGCACATTCCTCTCCAGGGGCACTCGGAGAGAATATAATTTTTTTTAATCAACTCTCCGTCGTATCCTCTAGTGCTGGGACATTCATGATTAGGGCTACATAACCCACATATCTGTTGGGGTAGAAATAGGAATCCTATTCGTCAGTGGGTTCCCCACTGTTTATCTCATTGTTGTCCTGTCGTTTACCCTGTTCCAAACGCCGCCATTGGTCTTTCCGAACCTAATTCCGAGAGTGATTCTGAGGAGGCAGAATCTTATCCGGACCGAGATATTTCCTCCTCCCTCTCGGGGAGTGGTGAGGACAGTCTGTCTTGGGATCCCTTTGCTGAGGGGCTCCTCACGGAGGAGGACAAACATCCGATCTCGAGTGGGATAGCTCGTCTGACAGATCTTCCGGTACTCCGGAGGTGGTAGGGGCGCTCGAGTTGAATTTACCCACGGGTGTGCCTATCGAGTATTCAGACCTCGCTGAGGTTTTGAGTAACCGGCGTGCAGCCAAATTACCACCCCACAGAAGATACGATTGTGCCATTGAGCTGTACCATGGCACTCTCCCTCCCAGAGGCTCATTGTACGCCTTGTCAGCTCCGGAGAGCGCTGCTATGAAGCAGTACATTGAGGAGTCTTTAGCCAATGGGTTTATCACGCCGTCCACGTCACCAGCCGGTGTGGGGTTTTTTTTTCTTAAAAAGAAAGACGGGGGGCTAAGACCCTGTATAGATTACCGGGGTCTCAATAATATTACCATTAAGAACAGGTACCCTCTTCCCCTCATGAATTCCGCATTTGAGCGTTTACAGGGGGCGTCGGTCTTTAGTAAAGTCAACCTACGTAGTGCATACAATCTCGTGCCATTCGTGAGGGGGATGAGTGGAAGACCGCTTTTAACATGCACCACGGACACTACGAGTACCGGGTGATGGCGTTCGGTCTCACTAGCGTCTCCGCTGTTTTTCAGGCGCTAGTGAACGATGTCCTGAGAGAGATGCTGGAGAAATTCGTCTTTGTTTACTTAGACGATATTTAAATTTTTTCTCCGGATCTTCCTTCTCACATCATACACGTTAGACAGGTGTTGGAGGCGCACAAGTTCCATCTCCTTTTTAGGCTTCATTGTTGCTGAGGGTAAAGTCCTGATGGATCCAAATAAAATTTCAGCGGTTAAGAATTGGCCCACTCCTACTTCTGTGAAGCAGGTGCAACACTTCTTGGGCTTCGCAAATTTTTATAGAAGATTTATCCGCAATTCTAGCTCGGTAGCGACTCCTATCATAGCCCTCACAAAGAAAAAAACATCTCCTGCTCGGTTTCAGTGGAACCCCAGGGCGGAGCCCGCTTTTACTGAACTAAAAAGGAGGTTCTGCTGCGAGCCCATTCTTGTTACTCCCAATCCCTCCCTTCCCTTTGTGGTGGAGGTCGACGCCTCGGAGCTGGGGGTTGGGGCCATTCTGTCTCAGCATTCTCCGGTGGACCGCACACCCATGTGCATATTTTTCTCGTAGCCTTACATCTGCCGAGAGAAACTACGACGTTGGTGATGTTGAGCTGTTGGCAGTCAAATTGGCGCTGGAGGAGTGGCGCCATTGGTTGGAGGGAGCTGAGCACCCTTTTACAGTCTGGACTGACCATAAGAATTAGCAGTATATCCAACAGGCCAAAACGCGCAATTCGCGGCAAGCCCGTTGGGCCTTGTTTTTTTACCAGGTTTAATTTTATTCTTACCGATCGCCCCGGGTCAAAAAATATTAAACCTGATGCGTTATCACGCATTTATGACCGGTCGGATAATGAGTCACGTCCCGAATCTGTGGTTCCTAGTTCTCGTATTGTGGCCCCTGTTATGTGGGCCATTGAGGCGGCTGTGCCGAGGGCGCTGCGTTCCGATCCCGGTCCAAGGGGGGGGTCCGCCTCTCTGCTTGTTTGTTTCTCCTCGATTGAGATCTCGTGTCCTTCAGTGGGGTCACACTTCTCAATTAGTGGCCCATCCGGTAACTTCGTTACCGGCCTGCCAGCCTCGAATGGAAATACGGTCATCTTGGTCATAGTTGTCCATTTTTCCAAAGCAGCTCATTTTGTCGCTCTGCCTAAACTGCCATCGGCACCTGAAACAGCCCAGCTAATGATAGACCATGTATTTAGGGTGCACGGCCTACCTCTGGACGTGGTGTCGGATCGCAGTCCCCAATTCACGGCTAGATTCTGGCGTTCATTTTGTGCTCTGTTGGGGGCATCCGTCAGTCTTTCTTACGGCTTTCACCCAGAGACTAACGGCCAGACAGAGCGCACCAGTACTCTCCGGTGCCTAGCACCTGGAGTCGCTTTCTCACCTGGGCCGAATACTCGCATAATACCCTGCGCAACACATCCAGGGGTCTCTCTCCGTTTGAGGCTCAGCTGGGATACCTACCTCCATTGTTCCCTGAGCTGGAGAGAGATGCAGAGGTACCTTCCGCCGGCTTCTTCGTGCATAGGTGTCGAGCGGTCTGGAGGTGCGTACGCGCATCGTAACTGTGCGCTTCGGCTAAACAGAAAGTGGTGGCCGACAGGCACCGCCATCCGGCTCCCTCCTACCGGGTGGGGCAACCTGGCATTACGAGTTGAGTCCCATTAACTCACGCCTCGATTTGTGGGTCCCTTTAAGATCATGCGGAAACTCAACCCGGTCACGGTGCGTCTTCAGTTACCATCTTCTATGCGCATCCACCCCACCTTTCATGTCTCGCGCTTGAAACCGGTGCTCGTGAGCGCTCTCGCTCCAGCTGACAAGCCGCCTCCTCCTCCTCGATTCTTGGAGGGAGGTACGGTGTACACCGTACGGCGCATTTTGGCCGAGAGACGTGTGGGCAGAGGGTACCAGTTCCTGGTGGACTGGGAGGGTTATGGTCCAGAGGAGCGCTGCTAGGTTTCTTCCAAGAATATATTGGACCCCGCTCTCTTTAGGGACTTCCGAGACAGCAAAGCTTAGGGATCGTCTGGAACCGTCCCTTAGTTGGGGGGTACTGTCATGGGTAGTGGCTGCCTCTGTCGTTTCTACGATTGTTTTCTGATTTGGCGTCGTCTGATGCTCTATTGGTGTTTGGATCTCTCCTGGTCATTATCTCTGACACCTGTGTACGGTTTCCTTCGGCTATATATAGAGCTTACTTCCGCTTTCCAATGCTTCGATATTGTTGTTGCCTTATGACTAGGAAGCCGGTATAGATAGAGGTATACGAAGTTCGGTCACTGCATCTCTGTTTGGTCTTATACAGAGACGCAGCTATTTCTATTAGTGATAGGATTAGATTTTCTGGTTTTCTGTCCTATCGTCCTCTATTCTTTTTTTTTGCCTGCAGCCTGTTTATCTTCTTTTCAGCTCCTTAGCCTACAGAGCCGTAGATACAGGCTTGCTATTCTGTTCGTTCCTTTTCAGTTTTCTCTTCCTCTGATCTATGCAGATTAATTAGTGCGTGAGGCTCTTTCTTTTATTGTTTCTTGCTGTTTTAGCGACATTCGCCTCCGTTTGAGGTTGTTTTGTGTTGGCCTTGTGCTAGAGAAGTTTTGCTCCTGCTTTTCCGTTTCCCTTTTTTCCCTGGTGCGGTTTAATTCCGCTTCTGTGGCATGTCTATTTTTAGATACGCTTTCTGAATCCTCATCTGTCGCGTTTTGGTTCTGAATTTCTAACCCAAACCTGACAATTACAGCCAGGCTCAACAGCATTTCTCATTTTATTAGTTTAGTTTTATACAAACAACTTTGAATGTACATTAGTCTTACCACTCCACCACAGTATCTGCCACAATATGTTTCATATTGTGTTTTTTTGAGTGCATTTCATATATTGTAGTGTAATAATTCATAGGTGGCTCAGTCCTGTTTTATGTCTGGTTTGCCATGAAGCTAGGACATTTATTTTCCTGATGGTAGAATATTATTTTATTGTAATCTTATCAAACATATTATAGACTATGGCGTATTACTCTCTTCCTGGGCTATAATTGTCACTACGGGCATGGAAAATACTCATGCCAATTTACTGTGCATATGTGCTAGCTGAATGTAAAATTTTCCTTGGAGTGATTATAAATATTATATATGCTTCATAATGCACACAAAATATTAATATATTCATTTTATGACAGGTTTTGGATATGTTTTTGGATCCATAGATACACTGCCCGGCCAAAAAAAAAGTCGCCATTGCACCCGTCATGCATAGTGTCCACTGTACAAGCCTCTGGAGGCAGTGTTATGATCTGGGGTTGCTTCAGTTGGTCAGGTCTAGGCTCAGCAACATTATGCAGCAATAAAATGAAGTCAGCTAAGTACCTGCATGTACTTAATGAATAGGTTATCCCATCAATGGGCATTTTCCAGGACGACAATGCCAAGATTCATCGGGCTCAAATTGTAAAAGAGTGGTCCAGGGAGCATGAGGAATCATTTTCACACATGAATTAGCCACCAGATTCCTGACCTTAACACCATTGAAAGTCTTTGGGATGTGCTGGGGAACACTTTACGGAGTGGTTTGACTCTCCCGTCGTCAATACAAGATCTCAGCCAAAAATTCATGCAACTCTGGATGGAAATAAATGTTGTGACATTGCATAAGGTTGTCGAAACAATGCCACAACAAATGTGCGCCGTAATCAAAGCTAAAGGCGGTCCAACTAAATATTAGAGTGTGCGACTTTTGTTTTGGCCGGGCAGTGTATATACCCCCTGTCCTGATGAAAAACGTTATTCCCACTTGAATATTATGCAAAAGTGAGCTTTCTAAGCCAAAACAGTTGATTTGTAGTTAAATATATTATTATTTTATGATTTAGATCAGTGCACAATTTAGCTATTTTGGATAGATTTTGTGTCATATATCTTTAATACTTCTGCATATCACCCTCAGAGTCTGCACACTTGTGGACGAGTCTATAATCCAGGAAATGTATAGTTTTACCTGTTTTAGATATGCAGTTGCATTGAATTGCAAACTAATGAAAAACTATTTTTCGTTGCATTTTCCCAAGATTTATTTGCATTTGTGGCACTTTACTTTGACCTAAATTATGAAAGTAAACTAATCTAAGTTATTATTGTAAATGGTACAACTGTCTTCTCTCATTTAAGCCATTTTTCACGTTTCTGTGATGCTCACACGTGGAGTTATAAAGCCTTAATAGGTGAGAAATTACCAAATTTAGCATCTGCGCAAAAGGGTTAAAGAAGGTGAAGTTATGGCAACCCGGTTACCAGGGGCCTGTTCCAGAAAGTGGGCTCGATCTCAAGCCAGTCTAAACTTAAACTTGAAGACTGACTTGAGTGAGCAAGATGCAGCATATCCGGATTTCTCGGTTTTAAAAGCACCAATTACAAAGTAAGTGATCAAGATCGATCAAATTCGGATAGGTTAATGAGCCCAAACCATGCACGTTCACTGTGAACTTAAAAACCCTGATCAGACACAGAAAAAAATGATTAAATATGGAGTCTTAGTCCGAGAAACACCGCGCATAATTTTTCACAGCCATTGAACAAGAGACGATCATTATGACATACAGTACAACAAAATTCAATAAAAACATAATACCCCCGCAGGAGCAAAGGAAAGGGAGCTGCCGTGGGGGGATAATTTTGAAATCGGGTTAATACATAAGTTTCTCTGACTGTGTGATCAGTCACAGTCATGTTTGCTGAATAAAGTAGGTTGTTTCTTATTTCATTATTAGGCTTATTATTTTTAGTGTTTTTATATGTAATTCGGATATACGTCATTTACAGTTTGTACAGTTACAGTTTGCAGGCCTATATTATTTATTTCGAAAAACTATTTTTTTAATTGACCTGCAGATCACTCATTTAAAATAAAAAAATAAAAATAGGAAAAACTGAACTTGAGATAGCATTATTAGAGCACCAGTTAAAAGAGAACACATGAAACATTGGACGTATATTTCTCCAGTGTTAAATAATTTGAAATTATTTTTGTTATTTTATTTGCAGGAAAGGAAAGGTGCTTAATTATATAAACGTATTTGCGATCAGGTACCAGATTGTTAAATATAGTGTTTAACAATAATATTGTGAATTTGGATATAAACGCACCTGTGCACACTTGCCATTTAGGCGGGCTATTAAACCTGTCACTGTAACGTTCCACTCCCATCCTATTGTTTCGCCTTGTTTTCCCTCTCCCCGTTTCGTGTTTGTCTCTCCATCGTCCGTTTTCCCCCTTGCTGCAGGTTGGGCGTGTTTTCCCGTTTGTATCACTCTGTTTCACTGCACTTATCTCAGCCTATCCCATTCCCCCGTTTCGCATGCATTCCACACTCTCCGCTCTGTTTAATCACTCTCGCATACATTCGCACGCAGCTCCTAATTGATTCCAATTAAATGTTTGCATTTAGTCACCCGGTGTTTTCTGTCCTGTACCAGTTCGTTAATGCTCTTTGTCTGAAACCTCTGGTCCTGTCTGGTTCCCTGTCTAGTTGCTGCTTTAAAGTCTTGTTCTGTGCCGGCGTTTACTCGCCCTGCAATTCTGCCTAGTCAAAGTCTGCCCTGTCTGGAACAGCACTACCCGCTGTTCACTGTTTGGTCTCGCTATACTAACTTTGTCTTCTTCAGTCTGCCAGCCTGCAGTCGTCCGTAATCCCTGCCTGTGTTGCGGTTTTCCTGCCTCCCACCTGACGTGTGTGCATGCAGCTTGGGCTTCTGCTATTCCACCCTGCGGCGGTGCCCACGTTCTGCCAGTGTTGCGGTGCTGCTGATGTGCTGTCGCTCCGGCCTCTGCTGTCGCTGCTGCCGCCCTGTGTGGATGTAGTAGTTGTGGAAGTAAGCTGTTTTGTGAAACTGTTCTGTGGGCCCAAGAAAGCCTTAATAAGCAAACTTTTATAAATAATTAAATAATACAGTCAAGATCCAGTGGAAAAGTACTGAGATGGGGGGTTGTGAGAGGGTGCAGGATAGCTCTCTGTCAGCAAGGACGAGGGCATCTAGCACACCAGTCAAAACAGGAATGTTTTCCTCCTGTGTTCCATAACTAAGCAGGAGTTGTACTTATAACAATGGATAAGATAGATCGTGCTGACCGAACAGGTGGGAGAAGAATAAAAATAAGGGGAATTAAGGAGAATTTCATGGTCTGATTAAAAAGCACGGGGGGAGAGTTCACAAACAATTTTATTTGATAGAGTGCCCCCAAGCGCATAGGGTAAGAACAGGTCATATAACATATTTATTTTTTGCCTAATTTGTTATTGGATAAAATAAGATATTATGAAAAGGTGTTACCACATATGTTACCACATACTAATGGTGTATTAGTAACGTAAAGGAGGAGTTATGATATTGTATAAACTAATGTTTGTTATTGTTCGGGGAATTCCGAATCCTCTGCGTAGGTTTGTGGTTTTCCCATGTTGAATCAATGTTTGACCGTTTAATAAAAGATTAAATTTAATAGAAGATTCTGCTATTTCCTTCATCTTTAATTTGAGAATTCTTCCACTCACTTCCAACTGTGCCCTACACCAGCTGATTTCACTAATTAGCTCAGCTCTTCAACCAAGGAGGTGAACTAATTAGTGGAATCAGCTGGTGTAGAGCATGGTTAGAACAAAAACTTGCATACACTCGGCCCTCGATGGAACGAGTTTGACACCTCTGCCTTAGGCCACTAAGGCGGGATACCCCGCAGATAAGGGAAGGAGACAAAACAACGAACACACACACCACAGCTACAGACCGGCTCACTGTTCCCTACCAAAGAGTGAAAACACAAATGCCTGGTTTCCTAACCAGAAAACCCAACAAGGCAAAAGGGAACAAATAACTGCTACAAGCTAAGTAACTAACGAGTAAGCCGGAATAACAAACGCCCTGTCTCGAACGAGACGCATAATAACAGGCGAGTAGCACAAACAAAACACACAGCACATAAACACAGAAAACTAATACCAATAGGTATAGGAGGAGGCGAAAGGAACAGATCCAACGTTCCGTGGCTTAAGGCTTGCAGTCACACGCAAACATGTCCAACATCATCAACCGGTCTCCCTAAGAGACAAATTGCACCGAAGGACGAACAGAACTAAAGTTCCGAACCGAATCGCCCACATCTCCTATACACGGAGAAGGAAAGCGCAAAAAGATGAAGGACAGCTGCACCTTAACCATCGGCTAAACTGACTAACACAAGCACAAGCCCTGCCTCTCAGACAGGAGAAATGTAACGAGGCGAACAGGAACAGAGACTTAACGTTCCATGGCTACTTAAATAAGTTCGCAGTCTAATGCAGCAAATATACCTGGGCAAACACCCGATCTCCCATGAGAGAAACATTTTACAGGTGAGCCGACGGAGCACCGTCGTCCCAAACTTACTAACCAAAAGACACCGCAAACTTAAATAAACTCACGCCCTAGCCTCACAGTAAAGGAATAAGTAACAAAAGCCCCGACTCACAACAAAGGGGGACGTAGTCTATGAGAAGGAGATAAAATAGGGAATAAACGTACCGAAGCTACTAACTGGCTTACCGTAACCCGGAAATGAGTAGAAGCTAACACGCCAGGTCTCTCAATAAGAAAACCATTAACCGGCGAAAGGGAACAAAGAACAGCTACTCTACACTTCTACAAGTTAAGCAACCTAGCAGAAGCGAAACGCCAGATCTCCCATTAGACGACATGCACCGAGGGGCGAACAGAACTACAGTTCCGAACATCGCCCAAATCTCCATACACGGAGGAAAACGCACACAGGCGAACTAGAGCAGAGATTTACAGTCCCAAACTTCTACGAGATAATCCACTACCAAGCCAGTAAGAAATAAGCCCTGCCTCTAAACAGAGACGCTAAAAATAGGCGAGTAGCCAACAGGGTACGAATAACTAACAGCCAACAAAAACACCACAGTACGTAACAATAAACAAACAACAATTAACAATTAATGTCGAAGCCCCGAACGAAGGAAACGGTAGGCTTATATAACTCTCAGGGAACCACAAACAGGTGAAACGCTAAACAGAAACTCCCCCAACTCAGCAGGGCGGAGCAAGCATCCACCAAAAGAGCAGCGCCCTCGCGTGGCCACCGAGGAAAACGACCGCATAGGACAACAGGGTCCAAAACCATGACACCTTCTGCATGTGTTTTATTTAGAAGAAGAAGAATTTATTTAGAAGAACCTCATTCTCAGCACAGAAACTTAAATTGTATTCTGACCAAAAAACAAAAGAACCTACAGTACAAAAAATAATAATGAAATAAAATTGAAATGATTCACACATAAATAAAAATAAATAAGTATAGCCTACATGGCATGAAATGTGAAATGAAATACAAACTTTAAATTAAATATTAGGAATTCCCTCTGTAAGTATGTACATTTTTTCCAATAATAAACAAAATTGATTAAAAAAAAGAATTCTCTCTGCAGCCAAACAAATTTATCCTCTAGAACCAGACTCAATAGGTCCCCAAAACATCTCTCCTCCTTTCATTTCCCTGAATACATAGAACCAGACTCAATAGGTCCCAAAAACATCTCTCTTCCTTTCATTTCCCTGAATACATAGAACCAGACTCAATAGGTTCCAAAAACATCTCTCCTCCTTTCATTTCCCTGAATTGCTGGGCAATATCTTGTCTGTCCAGTTTGTCAAGTTTGTCTTGGTGAATATGGCACACAGCAATGCCATTGAGCCTTTTTTGAGTCATGGTTGATCGCAACCACGTTTTCAATCTGCGTAACGCACTGAAGCTGCGCTCTGCCTCCACAGATGATATGGGCACCACCATCAGCAGCCTTACTAGTGTCTCTACCTTAAAAACTTAAAGTTAAAAACTGGGACATCATGGAACATGGAATTCTAAAAAATTGGGACATCATGGAACATGGAATTCAAAAACATTGACAGTTAATGAAATGAAACGAAAACCCCAACGTTTATGCTTGTAGATGCTAGATTTCAATTGTTTTCCGACTTCAAAATTCCGATTTACGAGTACAACTGAACGCACCATTAGGAGGCGGGCAGCACAAACACCGGGCTATCAATGGATCAGCTGTGCAGTGTTATTAACCGAGGATTAACGTTACGTGGAAAATTGAATACCTTGCTTTCCCAACTCAGCGAGGATCTGCTCCAGCCTTCCCCTTTCTTGAATCAGTGTAATGTGGGTTGATCACTGACAAGGCTACTGTCGCTGCCATTTCAAGTTTGTGCTGCAATGTAAGTTAACTAACTAACGGAACTTTGATCCTCTTTTTTACCTATGTTTGTCATACATAGGCCTACTTATCAAATAAAATAATGTCCTATAGCCAGCCTACTATGCTTATTTGTTAAGTAACCAGTGTGACAATCAGAAAATAACATATTTATTTCGCTGATTAAACTGCTTTCTCTTCACTACCGCTCTCTCTCTGCACTGCTTGTGAAACTCGCTCTAACATGCACCGCTGGCCCGCTTCTCTCTCTCTCTAGTTGGGGGGGACGGATCGTGGTCACTATAAATCTGGGGGGGACATGTCCCCCCCGTCCCCAGTGCCATCTGCGTCCATGGCCCGACCTACTTTTGGAGGATTGATGTCACACCAGCTAGCTAGACAGCACGCAAAAGCACTAATCAGCCCAACACTAGAGCGTCTTGAGACTCTCGAAACACTAAAATATATTTGCTGTAATGCTAGTGATGTAATTACGTAAAACAGCACGTTATGCTTCGATTGACCAATCGCTGCATGTTACATTGCTACGCGCGCATAACTGCTAGTGAGACAAGCTAGCAAAGAAAATTGCGAGCGCCATCAGAATTCTAAAACGAAATGAAATGAAACGCAACAAACCAATTACATATTTTTTAAAAACAAAACAGAACAAACAAGAAGATGCTAACCTTACAGACGAAACACCTGCTACCTCATCGTCATGTTCACTAATAAGGACTGAATAAGGACTGAACATAGGCCTACACTAAGAGCAGCCACAGAAGACTGTTTATTTTATTCCATTTTTTTTATTTCAATGAAATGTCCTGCAAAATGGTCAGCAGACATTCGAGAAGTTTGAGTATTAATAATAAGGACTGACGAACATTGCCAAATTGATTTTCAGCTGCAGCCACAAAAGTGAGTGTTATGAGTTTATATTTCTTAAATAAAAAGTTATCTATATTTGCAAATGTAAGTGTATACTGTGTTTCATTCATTCAGTTAGCGCACGTAGCCTGCGTTAGGGGGCGCGGGTGCGCGTGGGTTTTTTTTAGTTGTGACGATGATGTTTGGCCCGACCTACCACAAATGTGTTCCGCGGCCCATGAACTGGATTATGCATGGATATAGCCTACTGAAAGAAATGTTTGTGTATGTTGAAGGGGCTGTCATTTTGGGAACAATTCAACAGCGATATTGGAAGAAGAAGGGAAGGTGGACCCGAAGACGCATGCGTGACATCACCTCCACGGTTTGGTTCTCTTTTTAACTCTATAGGCTTTGGCCCCCTAGTGGTGGGACGCATGCGGTCCAATTTTTTATAGTGTTCATATTTCTCTTAAATTCTAAATTATAACGTTAATAAAACACGGAACTTTCGACGCAAAATTGTTAAAAACAGTCACAGCCTGCGAACACATTCGTTTATATGCTTATCAGCTCTCAGGTTACACTTCAGAGCCATAAAGCAGCAGGGTGCTAATAGCCCAACCCACTTTTTTTATTTGTTTACAGCCTTCACCTCGCCGCAATCACAGGCAATAAAATGCGTATCACAAAAGCTCTTGGTACCATTTCAACACGCTAAAAAATCAAGATCCGATTCAGGAACAATTGAATATTATTGAAAAGTTGTATAAATAAACATTAGGTGTTTTTTTTCCCGTGCTCACTTCAGTATGCATACAACCGATATACTTCCGGTTTTGTATAAATACATTTTATTTTCTACAAATTCTCTTGATAAACATGTTTAAGCAACCAAATACGATACCTGGTTATGCAGTTAAAACCCTTTTCTGAAGAATCCTCAACGTTTTTTCGTAACCCATTTATCCATTATCCAGGAAAGTCTCAATTTCCACAGTGCGTACCCTTCGCTTTTGCGTTTGTACTACGTTACTACCGTTGCGTAAAAGCATTACTAGACTGCTACAGGAATGATCTAACGTAAAACACGTAGATTATCTTCTACGGGGGTTCCTGCCCTTTCAAACGAAGTCAAATATGTCATATTCAAGCGACTGTGAACGGCGCTGTATCCACGCGTAAAGACAGCCCATAGGGCAATCGGCTGTGCGCTCCTGACTTGTTTACAGCATCAGATGACGCCTGTGGCCATTTTGACTGAGTATATCCAGTAGGGATGGGCTGGATTGCTGTTACAATTACGTTTTCAGTCTATCCCGATGTATTTAGCAATGTGTAGCTTTTTTTGTGAGCTGAAAAAACGTCACAGACCAGTCTTTCTCTGTACGCAGGCACGGGCAGCTGTATGATGCAATTGCGCTGGTGATGTCTTTGCTGCTTCAAAGTTTACGATTATTTTATACATTTATACGCGAACGTGGCAATCAACGGTGGAAAGAAGAGCGCTTATTTCACGGTTGCTCAGGTTTTGGAGGTGAAGAAGTGTCCCAGAGGCGAAGAAGTCTGTGTTCTGGCAGAGCAATGACTCTGGCATGGACCCGTGCCTGGACATGTAAGTGTTTTTAAAAATATATAATACAAATTATTATTATTATTATTATTATCATCATAATCATCAACAGTATGGAGCGCTATTATCTAGAGTATTTTAGTTTGGTGATAAATGGATTCTCGCAGGAGTTCGCTAGTTAGCTTCTATGGCGTCACAGGCTGGTAAGGAGCGCCTGCTCTTTGTTTGTTTTCTAGTTCATTCGCAGTTTCTTTGTGCAGCAACCAACACAAGGGCTAGTTGTTGAATTTACGCATGAAACGACATCCATTCTCAGTACTTTATTTCACGGTTCAGTCAAGACATTACAGCATTATAATAATGTAATTTAGTTCGTGCAAGCTGACAAACTAATTCATAAATCCTAGTTAGCTACGATTGCTAATTATGTTGGAGCTAATATCAGACGTACTGTGGATGTAAGATTTTTTAATGTATATACGTATATATATATATATATATATTATATATATGTGTGTGTGTGTGTATATATATATATATATATATATATATTTTATAAAATAATAAAAAAAATTCCACTTAATTGTAATACTTGCCATATGTCTTTTTGAGATAATTTGTGTTCTCATTTTTTAGTGATTCTACTTAGTAATGTACTTGAATCTGTCTTTTTCAGGGAGGACAGTGAAGACACCCCTCCCCCACCTGACACCTCTGTCGTAGGAGGTGGTAACAGACAGGTTTGCCAAATAGTGATGTTGAAGGCTTGTTATAGATAAACCTGTTATTCTGCTGCTTATGGGGCTCTGGTAAATCTAACTTTGAAGTACAGTGCCATTTTAAATGTAAAGCAGATTGGTTGGATAACATTAGGGTAAGTAATCCTTTTCGGAGAGGTATTTGGGCACTTTTGGGCACGCTTTATAAGAGAATACCCTCATACACATAAACACAAAACATGTGTAGGTTAATTTTCTTCACATTCTGTATTACAAAAAATGTTTTAAAAGAAAAATAAAGTTTTCTGATGATTGACATGCCTAGACAGAAAGATATGCACATGTTTTATATTTGGAGAGGTTCGGATAAATATTGGGACATTGGGCACAGTTTTGGAAAAATTACCAATGGATAAGGAAAGCCTGTAGATATCTTTACCAAATTCTATACACAAGTGGACAACATATCAGTGCACTAGTGTAAGGAATTCTGGCTTGCTCCAGTACTTTGAAGTTGAAATATTCAGTGCTAAACTGTAAAAACACAAGGCGTTTTGTACTTTTTTTTGTTTTTTTATGTGTATTATGTATAAACTGTATGTGACCATTTTTACATAAATTTATTCTGATGCAAATTTCTGAATGGTACAAGCCTCTTCTTTCATTGAAACTTTCAACCATGGATGTGCAGTGAAGAGTTTTTGAGATATTGGCACTTAATTGACACTAGTAAAAACTAGGCGAAAATTGGGCCAAATGGGCCAAAGTAAATAGGGTTAAGTGTTTCGTTCTTTATAAAAACGTGTTTTTATCAGCATAAGTGCTGTATTAGCCGTTAAACTGTATAGCATACAATATTTTACACTAATTATATGAGTATTTATCAGGAAGGCTACTACTGACCTTTTCCTAAACTTCAGGTTATTAAAAACATGGAATTCGTGAGTTTCAATTTAAAAACACGTGTTTCTCTGAATGTATTGGTCGAGTTTACCTTATCACTTACAGTCAGGGCCGGCTTTACACTATAGGCGAAAAGGCGGCCGCCTAGAGCGCCACGTTGACGGGGCGCAAATTCACACTTATTTGGATTGTCTGCTGCGCAGCGCCTGCTCCTGCTCATAAACAAGCGCATAGGCTACACACGCATCTCATCTTCGCCGTAAGATCATCACAAAATTAAGCCATATTTCACATGTTCTGCTTTTGCTGGTATTGTCTAATATGTCCTTACATCTTCGCTGCGTCCAGGGGTTGCGTTAACCGAGAATTTCCGGTCATTTACAGATTTTTAGAAACTTTGAGGAAAAATACAAATGCCATCTGTCATTTTGACAGATATAAAATATTTCTGCAAACGTGTTAAACACTGACTGCAATAGCCTAAAGCCTAAAAAGTATCTATGAACAGTCTATTGTAGCATATACTTCTAGCCACGCCTTGCTGTGGTGCTGTCATTATGATTGGCGCTCCTGCTCCCTTCCCATTAATTCTAGCGTACAGTCTTATAGTTATCGGAGTTGCATCGCTCTCTCACGTGTCATAAATTTAGCCCTTTTTGTTTATTTAAATAAACACTTTATTTTAAAGGCAATTGATCGCCCCTAATATTATTTTCAACACTGAGCAAGGACAGTGAATGAAAACTTTTGCTTTTTGAATAAACATGTTCCTCACTTTGTCGTGTAATTATTGCCGCTGTAAGGGTAACTCATGGCCTGAACTCTTCACATGTTCCTGTTCCCTCACCTGCGCGTCTGATCAGAAAATAAACCGCGCGTATTTTGTCAAGACTGGAAAAAAAATTCCTCTTGGACTTTATAACGGAACGGTTATAACAGAAAATATAACATAATGTAACAGTCCAATATTGTTATAGGAAATAACAGAATATTTACCATCATGTCAATTCGCACGGGATTGCTATAACCTGGGGTTTATTTACACAGGGCATTTAACAGTAGGTAAAATACGCCGGAATCTTTACTGGCGCGGGTGCGAACCGTCCGCAAAAGTTACTGACATTCGGCAGCACCTTTATAACATTATGACTCCACCCCTGACTCTACTTCTTGATAGAAAACAATTTATTCTCGCAAAGAAATATTGACTTCATTTTGCCTGAAATTTGTGTGTGTTACTCGCAGGAAAACAGTTTTCTCGCAAGACATAGTGTCAGGGATGGGAGGAGGGCAATGCTGTATGGTGTCTGTGTGTGTGTGCTGTCTGTGTGAGTATGTGTGTGTTTGTGTGTGCGTGTATGGTGTCTGTGTGTGTGTGGTGTGTGAGTGTGTGAATGTTGTGTGTGCACGTATGGTGTGTGTGTGTGTGTGTGTGTGGTGTGTTTGTGTGTGCATGTGACTGTGTTGTGAATGAGTCTGTAATTTTTAAGTGGAGGGTCAAAAAAGAATCAAGGACAATCCCTAATGGTGTACGGCTTTTATAAAAATATAAAATAGGAAAATGTTTCAGTGTTTCTAATCGTCACTCTAGGAGAACTCATCGATTTTCATGCTGAAAAAAAATTATTTAGGGGGTTTTCGCTGCTGTTAAACTCACAAAAGGGTCTTTTTTGACCGGAGGACAACACGAGGGTTAAGCCCTTGGCGCAGATGGCAAATTTCACCTATTTAGGGGGTGCTCCGTTTAAGGCTTTAAGAAACAGACGATACTTGTCAGTGTGCGATCAACTCGAACGCCATGTTTATTCTGCGCTTGACGTGATCAACATAAACATACAGTACATGCCCTTCAACAGATGCTGTCTTCTGTACTGTCATAGTTCAGTCACATTTTATGTACATCTCCCTTTACTTTCAAACCTACTTTCACTTTTAACAATATGGTTTACTTTTCTGACTGTACATAAGTTGTTTCAACAACTAATATCTTGGCACTAATAATTACCTTAAGTGTAAGACTACTGTATTATTTTAATGTAAAATGCATTAAAATAATGAGGAAAACAGTTGAATTGCATAACTGCAATGTCAAATGCATTAAAATAATGAAAGAAAACAATTCAACAATTCACTTTTCCCTCACACTGTGTGATTGTTACTCTCCTGTTGTTATATACATATTGTTATCTTCAGAAAGTGAATAAAACAACCAGGTCGCTGCAAATACACTCGACGCCAAACAAAGTCCAAATTCGGTCTTTGCGCATTTTGTATCACCTACAAGCCTTGCCGAATGCTTAGCTAACATTTAGGTAGTATGTGAACCCACTCTAAATTGTTATATACCACATTTTACATACCTGCGGAGCAGTAACAAACATACGATACTTGTGAGCGTGCGATCAACTCGAACGCCATGTTTATTCTGCGCTTGACGTGATCAACACGGCTTGAGTTTCCTACTGGACCTGGTATTACAGCGACACCTGCTGCCAAGGAGTAACAACATTGAAATAAACTTTATTATTACAGAGACTATATGGAGAGGCTAACTTATAAAGTAGCTGGTTATTAAAATAAAAAAATAAGGGGGTGTTAGTTTTTATTTTTCTTCAAATAGAGGCTATTTCCCCACCCTCTACACTTGCGTAATACTAGACAGTTAAAACGAAAACTGCCGTTACGCTGGGCTGGGCTGTAGTAAATTGCTCAAAGCACCCCAAAAGACGTGGCATATACCGGCGTTGCTAAGGTTATAATGTACTCTATTGGATAAAAAAGCCGACAATTAAACCAGAATGAACTGTAATGAATGAGACAGGCTTACAGGGCATGCTGGTATTACGCGTCGACG
The DNA here is from genome assembly GCA_029718625.1 of Synaphobranchus kaupii. Classification (NCBI taxonomy): domain Eukaryota; kingdom Metazoa; phylum Chordata; class Actinopteri; order Anguilliformes; family Synaphobranchidae; genus Synaphobranchus; species Synaphobranchus kaupii. Next base: position 22,567,844 of record CM056389.1, read on the forward strand.
TTTCAGATAGTGTAATAGCGGTATCAAGTGTTGTATATTTCTCAAACCGATTGTACCAGACAATAAATGACCACTGAATTTTGAAAGGAAGATCTCGATGTGTAAAACCAATGGTAGGATTGTATATTTTTTTCATATTTAGTAGCATATATTGCTAGTAGAATACATGGTAGAATGAGACAGTACTTTCAGAGTTTATTTTGCATTTGAGTGAGCAGGGCTTTTCACGGCTTTTCTGGCATACGATCAGGCTATTGTTGGGTCTATCTCGTTGCTATGACGTTATTCTAATTTTATATGATGAATAAATATATTTATGAACTCAAACATAGACGCTATTGTCCACTATGTCACGCATGGGTAGGTATAGACTAGGTGGGCGGTGGGGGGGGGGGGGGGGGGGGGGGGGGGTGCTTGTTAAATGGACTTGTGTTTTTTTGCAAACTTACCACAAATATATAAACATATTTTTTTGTGATTAAATTTTTTTTTCAGTAAGCAACACAACCATACAATAGTGGCATTCTGTGTGTGAGAGAGCGGCAGAGAGAGAGAGAAAGATGGAAAAGAAGAGAGAAGGGGAGAGAGGGAGGGAGAGATAAGGGGAGAGGGAGGTAGGGAGAAAGGGAAAGAGGGACAGGGAAAGAGACATATAGGGAGAAGGAGGGAGAGAGGGGGACAGAGGGAAGGAGATACAATAAGAGAGATAGAGGGAGAGAGGAGGAGACAGGGAGAGAGAGGGGGGAGGAAAGGAGGGAGGGAGAGGGACAGAATGAGACAGAGGGAGGGAGAGAGAGAAGGAGCGGGATAGGCAGAGAGGGATAGTGGGAGAAGGAAACTGCTTATTTGTGCATCCGAGGGGTCAGCCAGTAAAGGAAAATGTAATGAGGCGAAGGAACAGAGATAACGTTCCATGGCTACTTTCATAAACGCACCGTCACACACAACATCGCCCAAAGCTCCATATAAGGAGGGACATACCCGGAGAACGAACAGAACAACAGTTCCGAACAAAATCGTCCCGCAGGTAAAAAGGACGAACAGGACAGCTGCACCAAAAGACCAACGCAAACTTAATCGAAAATAACCGCCCTGCCACTAAGAATAAATAAAGCCCTAAAGTCAGTAAGATAAAAACGCCCTGTCTCTTAGTAAGAAACTATTATACAGATACACACAAACAAACAAAGACTCCTCCTTGCTTTCACGGAAGAAAGCAGACAGAGGGAGCTGAAAGAGACAGAAAAGGACAAAAGATCTAGGCAACGGACAAAAAAGGAAAGACCAGAAAGCGGTGACAGAAACGAGCACACGAAAAAGGAATTCAACCTAAAAGCTCAAAGCACAAAGGCAAGTCCCGCAAAACGGTCTCCTTAAAAACCTAGACCTAATCATACTGGCGAAGCATTAAAAGGGCAAAATAATAACGCACACAAAACAGCACAAATAATACCAGACAATACACCACAGTACAAAACAACAAACAATCAATATCGAAGCCCCAAACAAAGGAAACAGGAGGCTTATATAGCTCTCAGGTGACCCGCACAGGTGTGGATGCTGACAGAAGCTCCGCAATCAAAGCAGGGCGGAGCAAGCATCCACCAAAAGGGCAGCGCCCTCGTGCGGCCACCGAGGAAAACGACCGCGTGGGGAAAAAGGGTAGAAACCCATGACAGTCGCATATCCTTTGCATGCCATGACTTCCTGATGTCTGTGACCCAACAACATCAAAACATTCTCGATATCTTATTTTACAGCCATTTTACCAACCATGTATTCCATACTGTTCCAGTATAATTTACAGCTAAATCTAGTCCCACCCCCCAATTCCCATAGAGATCCATTCAAATGCAGAGACTTTATAGTATCGCTTGTAAGAGTACCAGAAAATAAGATGTCAAGAGTTGATGTTGTTGGGTCACAGACATCCGTAAGTCATGGCATGCAAAGGATATGCAACCAAATATTAAAAATGATTACTTTATTCTGTATATAAATGCAGGGGTGCCAATAATTGTGACACACGTGGTTTTGTTAAAATTATTTATTGATGAGGGATTTTCTTTCTGATAATAAATGTACTTCAATTAAAGGTTGGATTTTTCTAATTTTTTTCAGTGTGAGATTAAGCTAATTCACCAAACGATGTATTTTTTATAACCCTTTTTACTCATATTTACCAGGGGTGCCAATAATAGTGGAGGGCACTGTACCTACAGTGTACCCGTATGGGATTATCCATTCAAAAGGTAAGGCAGGGTATTTGTGGATTTTAAGTTATGTCCCATAAGAATTCCCAAGTCCACGCATTCCCCAAACACCAGGAGATATATTGTGCAGTAAGAGTGGAGAAGCACATTAGGTGCTCACGGGTTTCGAGAGTGAGCAATACTGAAGAGAACTGGTGAGTAGCGTTTTCCTCCTGCCCAAATTCTACTCTGCGCCATTAATCGTTCCTTTTTTTGCGAATCATTAAGACACGAGGGCTGAGTGTGAAAGTTTCCACGCGTTTAGCTTCGACATGTGGGCTATGTGGAATAGCAACAGCTAGTACACCAAATACAACGTTCAAAGGTTGGGAAAACGTAGTAAAAAAGAAAAACAAAACAAAAAAAGCGAACCAACCACAGTATACGCATTGTGCTCTGAATTTTCTTTGTGTTCTCATATTAACTGGAATATGTCTCAATTTAGCCGACTGAAAGAATTGTGTCTTGCAGGCGCTATCATTTTGAAAGAAATTCAAGAGCGATCGCGGAAGAGGAAGAGACATCACCTCCACGGTTTGGTTCTCTTTTTTAAGAGGTTCATTCTTGATCAAAACTAATATTTGTTTTAATCCTGTATAAATGCTGTATTCACCTTTAGACTACAATTCACCTTTAGACTGCAATAACTGCTTTTGCCTTTCTCCCCATGCTTCAGGATTCATCCCTGGTCAAAGCAATAAAATATCTGAGTATTGGCATTCCTGTGTTTGAGTCGTGCGTTTGAGTCCAGTCCACTTCCGGGGTCATAACAAGATAATTGCCTACACACTCCAAAGTACATTGCGGCGGCTAATTTAGGGGTTGTAGACTTAGTGTGCAGTACAACCTTTATTCCCAGTGCGATCAAGACATTCTTCACGAGGGAGTGGGAGTGGGAGTGTTTTGGCTTCTGTGGGGGACACGTCAGTGCTAGGGGGATTTGGGGGCATGCCTCCCCGGGAAGAACATTTTTGAAAAACAGAACTTAAATACTAATTTCTAGCACCTTTTGAGAACAGTATTTATTAAACTGCTGTGAAAAAATTATAACACTAAACAAAAGGACTCCAAACTAGCTAAAAACATCCTACTGCAAAACAAACCAATCTTTTAAAAAATAATTTCATTTGTGCTCTTGCAAAATTTCCCTCCCTCTCTTTTCTCATGTAGCTGGATCACAAGCTGAATTATTAGATATTATTCTGTTTCTATTTAAATACTGGGTTGGGTAACGTTACGAACGCCAGCCGAGTTAGTGAACACATAATAACCAAACATTACCGTTATGCATTATCGAGTTAACCATCGTACACATAACACTTTTAACATCGGTTAGACCATTATTGTAACGTTCCGCTCCCTTCCTGTTCGTTTTCCGTGTTTTCCTGTTTTCCCTCCGTGTCATGTTGGATCCCTTTGTCCGTGTTTTCCCCTCTGCTGCGGACTAGGCGTTTCCTTCCCCGACTTGTTCGTCTGGCTTTCGTCGTTTGCTTCCGCCTTTCACTCCTCCCCCCTCGTTGCATGCATTCCTCACCTGGTGTTTAGTTAATCACTCCCGTTTGATTTCCACACCTGCGCCTTATTTGGTTTGTCATTATCTGCACTATTTATACCTTCGGCTGGCTGCTAGTCGGCGCCAGTTCGTTAACTATCCTCACTCGGTGTTAATGCTTGTCGCTCCTGGTCTTTTAAAGTTCTATTCGCTTGGTTGTGGGATATTATCCCCTTACAGTGTTTAGTTCTCGCGAACTACGGATTGGTAGTTTATCTCCCCTGTCATTTCAGTATTGCATGCAGCTAACCTGTCTTCCTTTAACCTCCAGCTTACCCGGCTTCCATTCATCCGTTGCAGTGTTCGTTTTCCCTGTGTTTGTTTGTGTGTGTTGCGGTACCTCCACCTCCAGCTCGTGTAGGATCCGTGGTGGCGTTATAGCCTGGCTACCCTCCAGTTGTTCCTGTCTGGCCGAAGCAGCCTCCAAGTTCTTCGGTTACGGTTCCGGGAGCTCTGGAGACCAGCCAGCTCCAACCGGACCTACAGCAGCCACGCCACACCACCCAGCTCTGCCGTGCTTCGCCGGCTACCTACCTGTCAAACCCTGCACCCCTGTGAGAACCTCCCGGTCCTTCCCGTGCCTACTCCCAAACTAACCTCCCTCTGCTTTTTGCCCAGTACCGGTGTAGTCGTCCCGGTCCAGTTCCAGTCCAGCCGTAGTGAGTCGCCCACCTACCTCTTCAAGTCCAGTTCCGGTTTGGAACAAATCCGTTCCTGAACCCGTTTCCAGAGTGGACCTCCCGGTCCAGTTCCAGTCCAGTCCAGGTGTGAGTCGTACACCTTCCTGTGCAGTCCAGTTCCGGTTTGGAACAAACCCGTTCCAGAACCCGTTTCCAGAGTGGACCTCCCGGTCCAGTTCCAGTCCAGTCCAGGTGTGAGTCGTGCACCTTCCTCTTCAGTCCAGTTCCGGTTTGGAACAAACCCGTTCCTGAACCCGCTTCCTGAGTGGACCTCCCGGTCCAGTTCCAGTCCAGTCCCGGTGTGAGTCGTGCACCTTCCTTCAAGTCCAGTGCCGGTTTGGAACAATCCGTTCCAGAACCCGCTTCCTGAGTGGACCTCCCGGTCCAGTTCCAGTCCAGTCCCGGTGTGAGTCGTGCACCTTCCTTCAAGTCCAGTTCCGGTTTGGAACAATCCGTTCCAGAACCCGATTCCTGAGTGGACCTCCCGGTCCAGTTCCAGTCCAGTCCAGGTGTTACCTACACCTTCTATCCAGTCCAGTTCCGGCTTGGAACCCGTTCCGGATCCTCAAGTCCAGCTCCGGCTTGGAGCAGTCCGTTCCGGGCTTCCTGACATTACCCTGTGTGATATTTGTGCTTGCCTTTCCTGTACAGTTTTGGGACTACCCCAAAACTTAATTTAAATAAATCTCCCTTCTTGAATCTGTCTCCTGGTCGTTGCACTTGGGTTCGTCTCGTATCTGGGTCGTAACAATTATCCCAGATTTGGTTTCTCGCTACAGTAGTTGGAACACTAGCGAAAAGTGATCCTGAAACTAAATTAATTTAATTTGCATAAAAATGCACTTTTGGGTGGTTGATTGTGTTTGAGTACGGTGCGGTGGCAATATAAGCTAACTCGACAGCTGTAGCAACAAACAAATGGCTCGACTGGCCACAGGACATTTCATCAGTACAAAGTTATAAAACGGATATCGTAACAATAATAATTTAATTCCCGATATCTTTGCTGCCTAGCTACGCGTTATATCTTGTAAAGTTAAGGTTACCCATTTCATTTTTCAATCGTCTCATCCCCAATCAACTAACTTAATCCATCCCGCCAGCAGGCTACTTTGCGTGTGGGTACGAGAGAGATAGGGGGCGGGGTGGAGTAGTTACGTTTTGCACATGGTGACTTGCCTTCTTGAGACCCGGGGCTATAGCCCAATAGCCAGGACTTAAGCACACCCCTGCTGTCACTGTCAGTGAGACACTGTTCTCTACTGACCCTACCTGGCTACATAAAGACACATATTTAAAATAAAATTTCCATGGAGTCTACATTCAAATGACTTATTTACTTTTCTGCTGACACGATAGGATTACTTATCTCAAGGATAAGATGCCCTATTGATTAATGAAAAACTTTTTTTTTTTTTTTTTTAGAATAGCCATAAATGGTCTTGAAATGGCGAGTTAAATTTCAAGGCAGTTTTTGTGTGCAATGAAGATCATTTTAGATATTTAAATTTATTTTCTGGCTGCATGCTTCCTCACTCTGATTCTGAAGACTTCATGTTATATTTGTCATTTTTTGTAACCTTTGCCGAAAGTTGTTTAGTATTGATGAAACTGATTTGAAGGTACTGCTATTATTTCTCAGCAGATACTGTTAATGTTATGCAGGGGGACAGCGTTTGCAATGTCTTATTGTATGCTTTGAACAATAAATTACAGCCACGCTTAACAGCATTTCTCATTTTATTTTATTTTTTACGTAAACAACTTTGAATGTACATTCGCTCACCGAGACGTAATTGTTGTTTTCCTGCTATTTTCGCAAGTTTGTTCTAATGTACTAACTCGTCAGCATGGCTTGAGAAAATCCTTGCCTGCTTACATGGATTTTTGGAGTGGGTCAGAAGAAGATACCATAGTTTTTGTTTTTTTTAACAATCAAAGATACCACTGTTCCCAAGATACCATAGCTACCATACCATTGATTCTATCAGAGAATATGCCAACAAAAATGAGGGAGATTTTCCTCATCGATATGTAAGTATCACTGCTTGTGATATTTCAAAAATGTACGTTAGTTTTACCACTCCGCCACAGTATCTGCCACTATATTTTTCATATTGTGTTTTTTTGAGTGCATTTCATATATTGTAGTGTAAGCATTCATAGATGGCTCAGTCCTGTTTTTGTTTGATTTGCCATGAAGCTAGAACAGTTTCCTGATGGTGGAATATTATTTTATTGTAATCTTATTGAACATATAGACTATGGCGTATTAATGTCTTCCTGGGCTATAATTGTCACTTAGGGCATGGAAAATACTCATGCCAATTTACTGTGCATATGTGCTAGAGGAATGTCAAATTTTCCTTGGAGTGATTATAAATGTTGTATATTCTTTATAATGCACAGAAAATATTAATATGTTCATTTTATGACAAGTTTTGGATGTGTTTTTGGATCCATAGATATATACCCCTGTACTGGTGAAAAAAGTTATTCCCACTTGAATATTATGCAAAAGTGAGCTTTATGAGCCAAAACAGTTGATTTGTAGTTAAATATATGATTATTTTATGATTTAGATCAGTGCACAATTTAGCTATTTTGGATAGATTTTGTGTCATATATTTTAAATACTTCTGCATATCACCCTCAGAGTCTGCACACGTGTGGACAACGAGTCTATAATCCAGGAAATGTATAGTTTTACCTGTTTTAGATACGTAGTTGCATTGAATTGCAAACTAATGAAAAACAATTTTTCGTTGTATTTTCCCAAGATTTATTTGCATTTGTGGCACTTTACTTTGACCTAAATTATGAAAATAAACTAATCTAAGTTATTATTGTAAATGGTACAATTGTCTTTTCTCATTTAAGCCATTTCTCAAGTTTCTGTGATGCTCACATGTGGAGTCATAAAGCCTTAATAGGTCAGAAATTACCAAATTTGGCATCTGCGCAAAAGGGTTAAAGAAGGTGAAGTTATGGCAACCCGGTTACCAGGGACCTGTTCTAGAAAGTGGGCTCGATCTCAAGCTAGTCTAAACTTAAACTTGAAGACTGACTTGAGTGAGCAAGATGCAGCATATCCTGATTTCTCGGTTTCAAAAGCACCAATTCCAAAGTAAGTGATCAAGATCGATCAAATTCGGATAGGTTAATGAGCCCAAACCATGCGCGTTCACTGCGAACTTAAAAACCCATCCCTGATCAGACACAGAAAAAAATTATTCAATATGGAATCTTAGTCCGAGAAACACCGCGCATCATTTTTTCCACAGCCATTGAACAAGAGACGATCATTATGACATACAGTACAACACAATTGTATAAAAACATAATACCCCAGCAGGAGCAAAGGAAAGGGAACTGCCGTGGGGGGATAATTTTGAAATTGGGTTAATACATAAGTTTCTCTGACTGTGTGATCAGTCACAGTCATGTTTGCTGAATGAAGTAGGTTATTTCTTATTTCATTATTAGGTTATTATTTTTCGTGTTTTTATATATCATTCGGATGTACGTAATTTACAGTTTGTACAGTTACAGTTTGCAGGCCTATATTAAATATTTCGAAAAAAATATTTTTTAATTGACAGATTACTCATTTAAAATAAAAAAATAAAAATAGGAAAAACTGAACTTGAGATAGCATTATTAGAGCACCAGTAAAAAGCGAACACATGAAACAGTGGACATATATTTCTTCATTGTTAAATAATTTAAAATGCTTTTTGTTATTTTATTTGCAGGAAAGGTGCTTAATAATGTAAACGTATTTGCGATCAGGTACCAGATTGTTAAATATAGTGTTTAACAATAATATTGTGAATTTGGATATAAACGCCTGTGCACACTTGCCATTTAGGTAGGCTATTAAACCTGTAGCACGCTCTTTGATTTTAAAATGCATTATCGGTACATTTATTCTTCATACAGTTGCTTTGCCGATATTCTCTGAATTCCCAATGTTATACAAAAAGCTCCCACTGGCACAAAAAAAAACGCTGGGCAATGCAAAGGGCTTGAACTTGGAGTGGAGTGAGCTCAAAGAGTGACATTGTCAATATGAGGCTTTAGAAGGTAATTGAGTTAAATGACAGATTGCATGAAAAACAATAACATTCATGAAGATACTCTTCTGAGTGAGCTCATTTCTAATCGCGGTTTAATTATTCTTTCGCGATGAAAAGCCTTGCGAATGATTCCCATATCCACGGGGTTGAAAAAGAAAGTACACAATCAATGACATGATTGATACATGATTTATTTTTTTGTTTGCAGTGTAATTAGCTGGTTGAGATTTTTGGCTGCCAAGAACGGCGGTACGCTCATAAATCAGGAATAATTCGGTGACATAAACACCCCCACACAAAGCAATGTAGTGTTCTGTAATAAACATTTTACAATAAGGCCTAGCATTTTTCTGTTATAATTTCAATATTTTATAATTTAAAAAAAATGTTTATATGCTTTTTTGCACTACTGTTCAGAATTTGTAGAAACACTTCATAGTCCGTATTCGTATTCCTTGCCTAAGAGCTCACATTTAGACCCGGTTCTAAAGGCAATTTGTCAACAAGGCCTTTGTGACTGCATGACTGAACGTAAGTGTATCATAATGGAAGTAACTTTCTAAGGAACTTGCAACTTCAACAGTTGTACGTTTATACCCAGGCAGGCACTGCCGTTGTACCCAGGAACAAGGTAATCTACCAAGCTGAATTGTTATATTAATACATTGTACTAAAAAGGGTCTGCTGAATGGCAAAATGCACTTTAAACTCAATACCTTCAATGCACCTAAATGGGATTACCCATTCCACAGGGAAGGGAGTGTAATTGCGGATTTGAATTGAGGTCCCAGAATAATTCCACGCATTACACGCATTCCCCACACACCAGGATATATATTCTGCAGCAAGAGTGGAGAAGCACATTAGGTGCTTACAGGTTTCGACAGTGAGCAATGCTGAGGAGAACTGGTGAGTAGCGTTTTCCCCTTCGTTAATTGTTCAGTTTTTCGCAATTCATTCAGCCGCGAGGGCTGAATGTTAATGTTTCCACGCGCTTGTCTTTGACATGTAGCCTATGTGGAATAGCAACAGCTAGTACTGGGACAACGGACTAAAAAGACAAAAAAAGAAGAAGAAAAAAGCGAACGCCACTGCTTACGCATTGTGCTCTGAATCTTCCTTTGTGTTCTTGGTCATTAACTGGATTATGCCTCGATTTATCCGACTGAAAGAATTGTGTCTTGCAGGCGCTGTCATTTTGGAAACAATTCAAGAGCAATCTCGGAAGAGGAAGAGACGGTGTAGCCAAAGACGCTTGCTTGACATCACCTCCACGGTTTGGTTCTCTTTTTTAAGGGCTTTATCAAGACTACATATGTATTTCTTTTAATCCTATATAAATGCTGTATTTACCATTTGACTGTATAAAATATTTGACACTAATAGTTCTATAATTGTCAGGAATGCTACTTCTGGCTTTTTTCTAAACTTTAGGTTATTAAAAATATATTCTTCAACTCGTTTTGTATACCCTCAGCTAACAATAAGAGGATTAAACAGTCGGCTCCAACATCAACACTAACGACCATGTTTAATTATAATGGACGCAGTTATAATAATATGGGTGTTGTGATGTGTTGTTGGAGCCGAACGGTTTTCAGCATATATATTGAGTGCTATATCTTCGTAAATTCGGATATAACACATCACTGCTCAAAAATGCCAATGAGTGACAAATCTCATTGGGTCGTTTCAATTAAAAGACATTTCTCCAAGAAAAGCTGTTTCTCTGAATGTAGGCTATTGGTTGAGTTTAGCTGAACAGTATAAAACTAATTTGGCAGTGATGTGAGCTATAAAAAAATAAATAAAAATGTTAAATTAAATATGCGTTTAACCATTTAAAGTGTAAGATCACAAAGGTGTAGGTGTAAATTCCAGGGGTCAGAAAGCAAATGTCCTGCCACGTGTTTCTTCCACCCATGAACTCACCCAGCTGATTTCAGTAATTAGTTCTACCTCCTGGCTGAAGAATTGTGCAACTGAGCAAATCCAGGTGATTGGAACAAAACACTGGGGACGACTTTTACTTTTGGAACCCGGATTTTATACCGGTGATTATGTTTTTAAGGAAACATTCTAATGCTGTAACAGTCACTACTGGAAAGCAAAGTTCAAGAACAGTTTTCTAGTTTTAGAACTGAAAAAAACACTCTTCAAAGGGATAACATTCCATAGTTTGACAGAGAAAAGTTGTGTATTAGCCTCCCAAGCTCTAAAAGAATATATTGTAGTCAAAGTAAAATAATCGACTGGTCCGTACAATGGATAGCTTTGGTTCTCAGTGTACTTGTTAGGAAAGCTGGGATTATAACTCAGTGGGTTTGATTACCAGCTGCACTGTAAAAAAATGTTGCTTCCCCCAACTTAAAATGTTTTGGTAACTGATTACACTGCACTTTTTTAGTTTGCTCAACCTTCTAGCAAAAATCTCTGATAACTACAGATTTAAAGTATGCAGAACAAGCTGTAATGTTGGCTTAATAAACTAAATCAAGTTGGGAGAACTGTTTTTTTTCTGTTCATCTCACAAGAAAAGGTGAATGCAACATAAAATAGTGAGTTGTACAAATTCCATATGGCAAGTTTGTGCAACAAATAAAATTTAGTCAGATGGGCCATTAGCTTAATTGAGCCAACTAAAAGTTCTGCATCCAGCCTTTTAACATTTTTAAGTCGGGCAAACTCAAAATGTCATTGTAATCAGTTACCAAATCATTTTAAGCCAGACCAACTCAACATGTGCATGTAGTCAGTGACCAAATAATCTTACGTTTACTGAATTTAAAAAAAAAGACCTTGAGAGAAATGTGGCACAAATGTTTTTAATGTAGAAATGAACCTTAATTCAATGACCAATGGCTCAAAATAAGTATTTTATCCAAGTTTAAGACATTTAAAGTCTTGATCAAAACAAGTCTTGTATCTAAACATTGTTAAGGCATTTAAATTGTTAATAAAAACAAGTCTTGTATCTAAACAATGTTAAACAGTGTTAAGACATTTAACAAGTGAGAATCACCCAATGAACTGCAGTTGTCATGCTTTTTACGAGAGGTTCCAAGTGGATTGGCAATCTAAAAATTGTCAATGTATAAACCGCACTATTTTAAAATCTTCTCTGGCAAATAAATAGTTTTCTTTGTCGTACTTCACATCAGAAAAGGAGGTGTACAATCCTGGAGAGAGAGAGAGAGCGAGGGAGAGAGATTAGCAGTGCAGACTGAACCAGGGTTCCTGCTACAAACTTCTATGAAGTCACAAGGCTTACAACTGAAACGGGGTGGACTTTGGTGAGGTGGGCCTGTAACGTACCTGTGGTCCAAAATGTACAAGTAATGGCTACGTGGATAAGGGGAAGTGCTGGGGAGCTCAGTCTCCAATGGTTGAGGCAATTGAGTTTAAAGATGGAGTCTACATTGGTTTCAGGAGAGAGAGCGAGAGAGAGAGCGAGAGACTTAGCCGTGCAAAAATCTCTTATGTCACAAAGCTCACAACTGAAACTGGCCAAATCAAGAATACTTTATTCTGCATTGCTGGGTTGGAGTTTGGTGTGGAGGCAGGCTTGTAACACATTGCATTACAGTCATTTAGCAGACGCTTTTATCCAAAGCGACATACAATAAGTGCATACAGAAACGTCATCGAAGTAACTACAGAACAGATAAGACAAAGCACGTCCTTCCCATAACGTAGCAGCTATCCCTAGTAATGAACATTGAATGTAGTTCACAGTAAGCTGTGGGTAACTCAGCTATACTACAATTCTATTCTAAATACTATTATAAACTATAACAAACAGACAAGAAAACACAGGGAACAAGTATCATGAGAGGTCCTAGATTAGTATGTCAGGAATAGCTAGCTACAACACACCTGCAGTTGCCAGTCGTGATCAAGCGCAGACCGTGTGGATGCAGGGCACTGAGGCGCTGGGTTTCCAATATTTGAGGCGATGGTGAAGGTGTCTTGATTAGATTAGAAAATTAGCAGCGTTAGCAGTACTCCCACAATTGTCCATGCAATAAATTCAAGGTTTTTCAAAAAATAAGCAACTTGCTTAGCTAACAGTTAATCAAATATTGATACTGCAAATTACCACCTCAAATATTAAGTAGGTGGAGGTGTTTGATCTAAAGCCCATAATACACTGGAAATTATTTTTGAGGAAATATTGCCGGGAACATTTTCTCTGATTGCTCCAAAAATTAAACAGCAGGCACCAATATAAAATCTGAATTATTATTTGTCAAACATTATAGTTCAGTGAAGTGACCGTTGATTGTTGACATTCCTTGGCTTAAGTCGCTCATATCCTTTTCTGTTGCTGGCAATATTGCCTAAAATAATTGCCAGTGTATCATGGGCTTAAGAAGAGTTTTTCAAATAAAACTAACAGTTAACGTTACCAACTCAAAGCTGTTTGCTGCAGCATCTACGTTAGCGTTCGAGCACCCATTGTCGACCGCTTTCGCGGAAAAAACAGCAAAGCGTACACATAATTGCAATCGTAGGTAAAAATGGGATACATATCGGTAACACCCTGTACCTAGTTTTGTAGAAAAAAATGTCCTTGTTATCCTCCGAAGGCTATTTTCTTCAGGACTTCCGCTATTTTCTTTCTTTAACGGCAAATATGCAGGACGCCCGCCCGCCGTAGCATTAGCCGGGTGGGGACCTATTCTCGACCGCCCCTCGCGATTAGTGCCGCGGTCTTTATTTTTCTCTAATTTTATGAAAGTGGAGCCACTATAAGTCATAAAGTAAGCACGCATTCAACTCTATGGTATTTTATCTTCTCAAAAATACGTCAATGGTCCCATGTACTCGCCAATTTATTTTGTAAGACAACATCTTCACCTGTGCCTTGTGGAAACACGTGGAAGCTGACTACAATATACCTGACAAAAATTCCTTATGACAACACTCTGCGGCCTATTGTTTCTTCTCAAACACCTTAATTAAATGGGTTGAACAATTAATATACATGTTAAAATACATTTAAACATAATTCAATAATTGCATTAATTGCATTTCAGCATTGTAATGGTAAACAGGTAGCATGGTAGATAGCACGATCATCAATGGGACGTTATTTTAGATCAAGTTGTAGAAACGCCTTTCTACAAAAACGGCAGCATTCCCTTTTTAGAACAAGAAAAATATCTCCTATTTAAAAAATGGTGACACATAATACATATCTTGCATTAATTCAAAATGTTCTTTTGTTAAAAAAACGTGTCCTTTAGGTGTATTCGTTTGTTTACCATTAATATAAAAGTTAAACAAAATCACGTCCTATCGTGATTTGAGGTTTAGTGACACATTTTAAGTTGAAACTTGTATTTCTTCTTGTTTTAATACGATTAAACTTACAAATAAACACAGATAAAATCGCTATACTTAATAGCTAAATATCCTATTTAAGTAGGCTAGATGTAAAAAGATGAAATCATATTTTATATTTTCATTTAAACATTGCTTTTCAGTGTTGTTTATGTTCGTGGAAAATCTGTAGGCTACGTTGCATTTCAGGACATAAAACCTGCCAAGGCTACATTGTGTTATGTCCTGCATTGCAAATTTCACCAGAAGAGGGGACCGTTTACAAAAATATACCAGCAATACTTACACAGCTATGCTCCCCTTTATTCCTCTGAAGAGCATATTTTGTGACATTAAATACAAACCATGCCTTGTGCACACTCCTTAACTGGACAGCAAAAAGGTGTGACAAATATCCTATTTGTAAATACATCCAGCCAGTTATTTCTTCTAAAACCCCCCCCCTCCTAATTAAATGTAGTTATCAGAACAAACGTTAAAAGGTATGTGAAAAAAACATTTAGTAATTCAGCCATTGTATACCTTTATTATAAATCACATTTGGTCATTGTGATGGTGATTGCATGATCATTACAATGGAGTTATTTGCTGGTACATTTTCCACATGAAAAAAATAATACTTCCACCAAAGTACATAGAAAAGAATAATTGTACTTCATAAAAGTGAATGTTTGACTTAAATTTTACTTAAACAAATGAATAAATATAAAATGTATTTAAATGTAGAAATATGAAATCTAAAAGTTATTAAACAACTGTATATCATGTTAAAGAAGTTAAAACTCAGGGCAGTTAATACATAAGAATTGGCCATCCTCCTCACTCAACTTCAAGACATGAGGAGTGGAACCACTGCTCGCGGGATTCACAGGAAACCCATAATACCACCATGTCTTCTTCTTTGGGAGGGTCCACCTCGCCACATGCAGAGCATAGGCTGAGGCCTTCCCTCAAATGTCTGATGATGATGTGCCATCTATAGAGAAAAGGAAGGGAAATATAATTTTTTTTCCGTACTTCATTCGTAAAAACGACAACAAAAAAGTTGTGAAACCACTTAGGTGCTGAAAAAATATTTATTTAGGGCTCTTCAATGTACAAAACGTATATATCTTGCCATTGAGCAAGGAAGGCTATCTGCACTGTTGTTTACGTACTGGCGACACATTTAGAAACGAGCCTCTCTTCCTCAGGCAGCATAATCAATGCTGCCTGAGGAAGAGAGATTCGTTTCGAAACATGAGTTGGCATCTGTTATTGAAGAAAAAAAAAACAAAGAAAGCATGCATGAACTCACTGAGCTAAGCTTTCTACTTTTGTTGATTGCACATGATAGCACATAAGAGGGCAGTGGGATAAACAGTGTAATAAACCAATGAGATAAACAATGGAGTGGTGGAGAGAAGAGGGGCTGTGGAGGGAGGAAGGGCTGCAGTTATATGTGCTACAAAGTAAAATCAGAAAGGTAACCGAATGAGTACTAAAATGTCAAAGCAAATACATTTGCTATGATGCATATTACCAACTTATGCCTCATTTAGGATACAGATCAAACACTGTTATTACCTTTAGCTGCTAGCAGGAGGGTGGCAATGGAGGCAGGCAGCCTAGTGGAGGGATGCCGGACTTGGGAAGTCGTAGAGCACATGTGGCTAGGGGCTAAAGATTTGGCGGATGGACTGGTGATGACGGCCAGAGATGAGAGAAAATTCTTGTCAGGGGAGGTGGATGTCCAAAGCGTCTTACTCTTCAGCAAACTCTGCTTTGAGTGGTGCAAAGAACCAACAGCTGAAATATATGGGAGAGATGTGGTGGAAGACAGAGGAGCACGACACCTTCCCTAATTGGCCAGGTCCGTGGTCTCCCTGTCGATGTGGCTGTTGTGGCCATCGAACACCAGGAGCAGGGGGCGCTCCTTCATCGCGTACAGGAAGAAGTGTTTCTGGAACCACTTCAGGAAAAGGGTGGTGTCTATGTAGCCAGATGTAACAAGGTGTTAAGCTCTCCCAGGGTAGTCACCTCCCAGGTACCCCTTCCCGTAGATTATCATTGGTGGGATGTCTTCCTCAGATGCTTTCAGGGCAGGCATGCCAGCACTGTGATGTGGTGCCTGGTGGCGGGTGCTTGAAGGTAGGGATGTTTCCACCCCTTGCTGACCAGCATCTTGCAGCGAAGTATTCCCATCTGAAACCCTGACTCATCACCGTTGTAGATTTGTCTGGGTTTCTCCATTAGCACATTCTTCTCTACCATGGCCTTCAGCATGTTAAAGTAAAGGGCAATGTTCCTCTCCCTGGCCAACGTGGTCTCACGCGGACACGTCACATAGCCAAAGGTAGCCTTTTGCGTCGTATATTGACGCAGCCTTTTGCGTCATATATTGACGGTTGTGGCCACATAATTTGTCTTTCGTTGTGGCACTTCAATATTATGTTTTTTTATTTTTATTTTTTCTTCATCTGGTAGAGAGTTACGTGAACTCTTGTGGTCGAGCTCGCCCACTATCTTAGCAGTTCGGGCATGAGCTCGAGTTACATGAACTCCAGTGAAGTTATGTTTAGGGGTTGGGGGTGGGGTACGGGAATCACAAACTCAGAAAGATCTCCACGCACACGGAAGACTGAGTGGGCATGCTCGCAGTCGGTTATCATGAGCAAAGCCTTCGCCATAGTAGGATTCGTAAATTCGAGACGAGTGTGTCAAATAATGATGCAAAAGGCCTCCTTCTGCGTCTAAAGGATGACGCCGTAGGAGCTGCCCAAGCGTCGCTATGTGACGACTTGGGAGTGAGACCAGGCTGCCCTGGCACACCTGATTCTCCCTCTTGTTGCTAATGTTGTTTTCTACTTTTTTGAGCCTGACTGCCTGCCACATGGTCATACCCTACTTGCATTGCCCTCAGCATTGCCTCCTCCCTCCACAGACATCTCTTTTTGCCCTTGTTCATCTGTAAAAATGTTCAAAAATACATTTCTGCACTCTTCCCTCCATTATTCCAGTAATCTTATTATGTAATCTATGTGTTCTATGAGAATGGCTAAATTATAAGTAGAAATGAAGTTTACTTAACATTTTAAATGTAACTATTTCTCAATTTGTCAAAAAATGCAAACTTGAGGATTCCTACATTATTGATTGCAAGGAATCAAAATGTGAATCTAATTAAAGCCTACTAATATCTTAATTATATCTAATTATTATCCATTAAATGGATCTGAGCATTAAAGTACATATTCATTCATTCTATTAAATTAAGTTGCTGCCTAATTATATGTATTTTATATGTGTTTCACGAATGATTTCACATGGCACAACATCTTTTTTTTTAAGCAGACTCATGATCACAACATTAACTTTAGTCTTGTTAATCCAACATCAGCATGTCACTAATAATTTAAATATAAGATAAGGAACTAAGTAAATATCTATGCATTATCTCAAATTCAATAATTAAATGAATAAATAGCCCATTTCATTTAATGAGCGAGAAACCTTCATAAGCGAGTCAAAAACTGAATGTCACTGTCCACAATTCTAGCCGTCGTGCACGGTCTGAACAGCTTCTGTGCCGTCCGCTAGGATAGGCTACTCATTTTCTGAGGCGCATTTCTTTGTGTATTTAAAGTGATACTGCAGTCAAAAACCGACTTTTCCCGTTGACAACCTATGTTTTGAGTTAGATTATGATCATACACAACTGTTTATGTCCGAAAATTTTATGTTTAGTAAAAATGGTTTTATCTGAGTTTTTGTGTAGACTTACCAATATGCTGGCTTCCGGGGTTTCGTGACGTCACGAACGCCTTAACATAAAAATGGGTGGACTTGAGGTGGTCCTAGGGGTGGGTCTTGGCTGGGCATGTGGTATAAAAGCAGAGAACGACGATTTTTTCTTTCTGAGATTGAGACCCTTGTACTGCTAATTAGCTAGTTCAAGTTCAAATGCGAATTGCTTTGTATTATTGCTAACGTTAATATTACGACTTATATCGAGCTACAGTTATTCATATACGACGTCTTACTACTTGGTATCTTTAGCTAACTTGCCTGCATTATGCCAAGGAGTCAGATATGTATCGTTCCTCGGTGCAACGCCACTGGCTCTGCTAGCTTTCATAGTCTGCCGAGAGACCCAGCGCTAGCCAGTGGCTTCAAGCTATCGGTGTAGAGCAAGCGGACTTGCCGAAGAAAGCTAGTGTGCAACGCGCACTTCACACCGGACTGCTACCACAATTTAACTGGCTTTGAGATGGGCTTCTATAAAACTCCGTCGCTGAAGCCAGGTGCCATCCCAACAGTGATGGATGTAATTTTGTAATCATTACATCAGCTAAGTAAAACAGCTAAGTACAATATACCTATTACATTGTATTTGTGACATTGTGTAATTGCACATGTATTGGCCACTATTATACAGTTGGGCCAAGCATGCCCGACTACGGCACAGCAGTATTAGACAAATCAAGAATAGCTTCATAACTACGCTGACATAACGTTACCTCAGTAACCTCACGGCAACATAGGTTTTCTGGAGGGGACAGGTTAGAGCAGCAGTGGCCGCAAGCACACCGGTTGGGACATTAGTTTGTTTCTGTTTACATGCACGTTATCTGTACAAACTACAACAAAAATGCTTTTGCAAACGGTTCACATTACTGATAGGTAATAGCTAATGTGGGGTTGAAGGCAACCTATTGTGTGAGCTATCGTTTATGAATACGTAACGTTAGCTAATAAACGATAGCAATAATACATTTGATGTAGCCCTAGCAAAACCAGTAACCAGTTGGTCAGTAACTCGGACGGAATGTATCGATAAGTTAGGTAATGCAAGGCAGTCTATTGTGTGTGAGTTTAGCCCCGTTTGGTCCAGAGAGAACTGGTAACTTAGATAGCTAACGTTAGTTATATTAGCTATATCATTTATGAATAATGTTAGCTAATAAATGATAATTCTCTCCGGACCAAGTGAAGTTGTGAGGGCGCTACAATCAGCCATGTTCAATATACTAACGTTACTGTGTGACTGGGTTTTGCTGTGTATTTGAATGTATTCAATAGTAACGTTACTTTAGGCAGACAAACAAGCTAACTTAGCTAGGTAACGTCCTGGGTCCTCTCCTCGCGAAGACGTTGCTTAACTAATACAGCCATTTTATTTAGTTGTGAGGAGAGAGCTGGAAGGGGACTGAGTCAGTTCTCCAAGACACACCCTTTCACTCCTTGACCGTATGAATATTCATAAAATGACTACGTGGCATCATCGTCATATGACCACGCCTACTCACGAGTTTCAGTTCAAATTGAAGCGGAAAAAAGGGCCTTAGAAAAGCCTCTGCAGTATCTCTTTAAGGTTAATATCGGAAAGGGTGGTCCTTATAAGTATTTCTAGCAATCCGTACATATTCACTGCAGTTAGCCAAGTGGTTTCGAGCTAAATAGCCGTTGGAAAGCTACGTTTCAAACTGTAAAGCGATATTAGGACTGTTTCATTTAATCGTCGCGATTAAGGAATTCGAAGCGTGCTCGAAGTATAAAAGTTAACGTTGTAAAAGAGGTCGTATTAATATAACTAAATATAGATCTATTAAGTTGAAAACTGTCAGTTAGACAGGTTATTATGTGTATTTTTACGGGACATACGTTTAATTGGTCACAGTGTTCAGTCCTCGCGAATAAATATGAAATAAATACGTTGGCGCCTGAGGCGGTCGGAGATGGGCCCCCTCCCCCCCCCCCGGTCGAGAATAGGTGCTCGAACGCTAGCTATCTTTAGCACCAATTATTTAACAAATGGAATAGCTAGCTCCTAACTGATAGTGCTAACGGTAACTAACTTAGATAACGTTTGTTAGACAGCTAGCTAGTATCCAATAATTAAAGCTAAGTTAACGTACCGTCATTAGCCAAATTGTGCTGAACCAACAGCACATTACAAACTTTGGCCAACTCACGTTGCAGCCAGAGGCAGTGCAAAATAACTTTGATATAGCTAACGTTAAATTATTACCTAGTCGTGATTCAGGTGCAACCCAGATCCTTGCTAGCTAACAACGCTAGCCAATCGTGACATATCATTAACAGTCAATATAGCTATAGCTAGCTAACGTCGTTACTACTAGCTAAAGTTATACGTAACAAAAATTAGCTAATTTATCTAACGTTCGCTAAGCGTACGTCATAATTAACATTTAAGATGACATATTGATGTAACATGGACAATTATTAACCACATTTATTCAACTTACCTATTTGGCCGCTGGATCATGGTTACGGTTCTTCTTATTCGGCCATGAGGCGTGCTTTGAAAAATCTTTGAAGTTCGGGTAACGTAGAGAGGTTAATGACGTGAGCTACACAAAAAACTTTCTCAATAGCGCATGCGCATTTATGTTACATTTATGTCACGCGAATCGTATTCGCTGAACGTACATTTTCAAGTTTAACCCAGTTCAACTAAATAATATAAATTGGACACCCAGACGGCACATTGGGGCGTCAGACAACAAGATAAAATACACTACTCACAAAAAGTTAGGGATATTTGGCTTTCGGGTGAAATTTATGGAAAATGTAAGTTCACGCTACAGTGATATTATACGTATCATGAAAGTAGGGCATTTAAGTAGAAGCATGCAATGGTGATTTCCTCATCTCAAACAATTTATTGAAACAAAAGCCAACAACAGTGGTGGGTATACCACAACAAAAATGTCAATGTCTCAATAACTTGTCATGTGCCCTTGAGCATCAATTACAGCTTGACAACGACGTCTCATGCTGTTCACAAGTCTACTTATTGTCTGCTGAGGCATGGCATCCCACTCTTCTTGAAGGGCGGCCCTCAGGTCATTGAGGTTCTGGGGTACAGAGTTACGAGCCTCTACACGGTGAGTCAGCTGATCCCATAGGTTTTCTATGGGATTCAGGTCTGGAGAAAGTGCAGGCCACTCCATTTGAGGTACCCCAGTCTCCAGCAGCCTTTCCCTAATGATGCGACCTCGATGAGCTGGAGCATTGTCGTCCATGAAGATGAAATTAGGCCTGTGTTGTTCATGCAGGGGCACAATGACTGGATTAATGATGTTATTCAGGTAGTATGGGCTTGTCACTGTACCATTCACAAAGTGTAGGGCAGTTCTGTATTGACTAGACACACCTGCCCACACTGTAACACCGCCACCACCAAAGGGTCGTCTGGTGACAACAGTGGCTGATGCATAGCGCTCTCCTTGACGTCTCCAACATCGTTGGCGGCCATCATTTCTGCTCAACGTGAATCGACTTTCATCAGAGAACAGCACTGAGGCCCACTGGTCCCTCGTCCAGCGTAAATGCTCCCTGGCCCATGCAAGACGATGACGCCTGTGCCTGGTGGTGTGGTCAGGTACCCTTGCAGGTCGTCTAGCACGCAGACCACGCTGATGTAAACGGTTTCGAATGGTCTGACGTGACACTTGGGTGCCTCTCACCTCCCTTAAATGTGCCTGGAGTTGAGTGGCATTCATCATCCGGTTCCGCAGGGCACTGTTCACAATGAAGCGGTCATCAGTGTGGGATGTGGCCAAAGGACGTCCACTTCTATGCCTTTCTGTGACTCTTCCAGTCTCTCTGTATCTCTGTTGCAACCTGCTGATGACACTCTGTGACACTCTAAGCTCAGTGGCCACTTCCCTCTGAGAACATCCTGTTTGAAGCCTCGCAATGGCGAGGTACTGTTGATCAATTGTTAGGTGTCGTCTTGGTCTCATGATGTCAAAATGTGAACAGCATGATGAAGAGGACTGTTTAAATACCAATTCTAATTGAACCAGGAAATTTATTAGTCGATTCATGGATCAAACACCTGTTGTGAATTTTGCCGTTCAGCTCCTTGTTAGAGAACAGCAAGTTGTGCAAAAAGTACTGAAACATTGAATAGTTGGACATGTGCATTCAAAAGTTTAGAGAAGGTCAAATTAATTTCACCTGTAAAGGTTATAGTGCATTTTAGGTTCATCCTGAAATTTCACCCGAAAGCCGAATATCCCTAACTTTTTGTGAGTAGTGTATGTGGTGTCAACTTTTTACATAAGTTATGTTGGATCAATTGTTTTTTATAAGCTCGGGGAGCTCGTATTAAGTTGGCTTTTTTACAGTGTGGGCTGCTGACTAGGCACCACTGAAAAGCATTCATCTTGAACTGCTTCAGTGAAAATGTATGGCTGTACAAATATATTGAATGGATAAATGTAACCTGTGTAAGTATGGATAAGAGCATCTAATAAATGTCAAAATGTAAAGTAAATTCGGTGATGGGTACGTAACATTAGTCTGAATTGACACGTGGTTGTTTGTTTTATTTGCTCGCCATTTATTTGTTTCTCTCTCAGGGCCCAGAGGAAAAGCAGTCACGTGGAGGTCCTGAACGCCGCACACGTGCAATGGGAATTCACGCCACTTCAATCAACAACTCCATCATTAGACCAGTGGGATTTTACGTTATCGGATTTACGTATTTAAAGTTTGCTGATTTATATTTAATTTTCCTCGGCTTCATTTATTTTGTAACAATTTTGTTCAACTCCTTTATCATTTGCTTTATATGGATAGATCCACGCCTACACACTCCAAAGTACATTGCGGTGGCTAATTTAGGGGTTGTAGACTTGGTGTGCAGTACAACCTTCATTCCAAGTGCAATCAAGACGTTCTTCACGAAAGATACTTTCATGTCCTACAACGCATGTTTGACACAGATTTTTTTTCATTACTGTTTTATTTCACTACAGTCGTGTTCCCTTAGTGTACTTGCCTATGACAGGTTAATTGCAATATGTTTCCCAATGAGGCATAATGCAATCAACACTCCCACAAGCATGTTCAGTATTATTGCGATTGTTTGGTTGTTTTGTATAAGCGTCATGGTTTTCTTGACGTTGATCCTGACAAAACTGTCTTTTTGTGATTCGCTCACTGTGTACAACTATAACTGTGCTTATGCGTCCCTGTTCAGTCTATCCTGCAATGATAGCACACTGCAGTGGGCCGCTGGCTCTGCTCTGAGTATGCTGATTTTCTTTGGGCCCCTTTTTGTAATCATCATGTCATACGTCTGTATCTTGAGAGCCGTGTTTAGAATGAAAAGTGTGGAGAGCAGGTACAAAGCACTTGCAACATGCACAGAACATCTCATCTTAGTGGCGATTTACTACGTGCCGTTCGTTACATTGTACATCAGTGAACTTTTCTTATTCCTCGTCTATCCAAATGTCAAAATGCTGTGCTTGTCATTAGCCTCAAGCATCCCATCCTGTCTGAACCCGATCATTTATTCCCTGGCAACCAAAGAAATCAAGCAGAGAATCCTGGCCATGCTCCAGAAAATTAAGGCAGCAGCGTGGGCAGGGTAGTTGAAGAGCCAAAGGTTGCAGTAAATGTGCATTTTCAAATTAATATCATCCATTTGTAGGCCTTGCTGTTTGTCCTCAATTGCTCAGACTATGTGAACTGTCCATTTGAATGTTAATTGATGGCTATTTTCTGTAATTTTCTCTTTTATTGTTCTGTGTCTGTGTAATGTTATAATATACCAGGCTGTCAATCAGGGGCGTGTCTAGACATTGTAAAGACCCGGGGCTCAGCCGAGGACATAATGTACATTTTTTTTTGCTCAAAGTGATAAAAGGGCACATCAACCGAGGAAAAATATTTTGACGACACCAAAGATCAATGATTCAAATTAATGCTACAATAACTGTACAAATTTGAATTTTTAAAATCAAATCAAAAGGGCCAAGGGCGTTGGAGAG
This sequence comes from Synaphobranchus kaupii, assembly GCA_029718625.1. Lineage (NCBI taxonomy): Eukaryota > Metazoa > Chordata > Actinopteri > Anguilliformes > Synaphobranchidae > Synaphobranchus > Synaphobranchus kaupii. Next base: position 22,591,544 of record CM056389.1, read on the forward strand.
TTTTGGTTTCTGTGGGGGACACTTCAGTGCTAGGGGGATTCGGGGGCATGCCCCCCCGGGAAGAAAATGTTTGAAAAACAGAACTTAAATACTAATTTCTAGTGCCTTTTGAGAACAGTATTTATTAATCTGCTGTTAAAAAATTATAACGCTAAACAAAAGCACTCCAAACAAGCTAAAAATATCCTTCTGCAAAACAAACCAATCTTTTAAAAAATTATGTTATTTGTGCTCTTGCAAAATCTCCCTCCCTCCCTCTCTTTTCTCATGTAGCTGGATCACAAGCTGTATTATTAGATATTATTCTGTTTCTATTTAAATACTGGGTTGGGTAACGTTACGAACGCCAGCCGAGTTAGTGAACACATAATAACCAAACATTACCGTTATGCATTATCGAGTTAACCATCATACACATAACACTTTTAACATCGGTTAGACCATTATCCCAGATTTGGTTTCTCGCTACAGTAGTTGGAACACTAGCGAAAAGTGATCCTGAAACTAAATTAATTTAATTTGCATAAAAATGCACTTTTGGGTGGTTGATTGTGTTTGAGTACGGTGCGGTGGCAATATAAGCTAACTCGACAGCTGTAGCAACAAACAAATGGCTCGACTGGCCACAGGACATTTCATCAGTACAAAGTTATAAAACGGATATCGTAACAATAATAATTTAATTCCCGATATCTTTGCTGCCTAGCTACGCGTTATATCTTGTAAAGTTAAGGTTACCCATTTCATTTTTCAATCGTCTCATCCCCAATCAACTAACTTAATCCATCCCGCCAGCAGGCTACTTTGCGTGTGGGTACGAGAGAGATAGGGGGCGGGGTGGAGTAGTTACGTTTTGCACATGGTGACTTGCCTTCTTGAGACCCGGGGCTATAGCCCAATAGCCAGGACTTAAGCACACCCCTGCTGTCACTGTCAGTGAGACACTGTTCTCTACTGACCCTACCTGGTTACATAAAGACACTTATATCTAAAATAAAATTTCCATGGAATCTACATTCAAATGACTTACTTACTTTTCTGCTGACATGATAGCATTTAATTTTCAAGACAGTTTTTGTGTGCAATAAAGATTTTAGATATTTAAATTTTTTTTCTGGCTGCAGACTTCATATTATATTTGTAATTTTTTCTAACCTTTGCCGAAAGCTGTTTACTATTGATGTAACTGATTTGTAGTTACTGCTATTATTTCTCAGCAGATTCTGTTAATGTTATGCAGGGGAACGGTGTTTGCAATGTCTTATTTTATGCTTTGAACAATAAATTACTGTCATAGGTAGTGGCTGCCTCTGTCGTTTCTACGATTGTTTTCCGATTTGGCGTCGTCTGATGCTCTATCGGATTTTTTTTGCCTCTGTCCCGGTGTTTGGATCTCTCCTGGTCATTATCTCCGACACCTGTGTTTGGTTTCCTTCGGCTATATATAGAACTTACTTCCGCTTTCCGGTGCTTCTATATTGTCGTTGCCTTATGACCTTATTTCTTATTGTTGCTTTTATTTTCCTCTGGCTGCTGCTGTAACAACAGAATTTCCCCCTGGGGATGAAATAAAGTTTACCTTACCTTACCTTAGGAAGCCGGTATAGGCAGAGGTATAGGAAGTTCGGTCACTGCATCTCTGTTTGGTCTTATACAGAGACAAAGCTGTAAGACAGGATTTGACATCCCAGGGCACCTAAGAGAACACAATACCGGGAAGTGCCACCCTGTGGTTTTGGGGAGCCGTAAAGCCAGTCATCCAGTGCCGGGATGTTTACTGGGACCATCTGGCCTGAGGTTTATGACGTCCAAGAATGCCCTAGGATTTTATGCTTCTGGGAGAAACACTTGGACTGTCTTAAAACCCCGCACATGGACAATACCAGAGTGCCCCCACCTGATGTCACCGAGGCAGACCACATTCCTTTCCTTCAAATAATGCCCACACAGCATAATATAACAGTACAGACTGCTTTTGTCTTCAAAAAAGCCTAAAAACCTTAAAATGTGATGATTATTTTTTTACATTGTACAGTATATACTGGAAATAGTCTGGACACTGGAACATACATTATACACTCTTTTTCCAGAGGAATACGCATATATTGTTCAGTTTCTGAGTGTTACATTAGTAAATACACACAGTTAATGTACCTGACTGAACAGGGGAAACTAGGGTATAATGTAATATTCTCAACAGGAATTCTGGGACTGTTTGTGGCATTAATATTAATCACATTTGAAAACTATGCAGAGATGGGATTCTCATGACAACACAAATGTAGACCTACTCATGTTTGATATCGTTTTGATGGTCGTGGTGTGGGTGGTGCAATGGCATACATTTCCTACATGATCAACATGGAGTAAATCTATATTTCATAACTCAGGTGTAAACTGCCGTTCTGGAATTATATCACAGGAATCCCTTTCTGCCAACCCATTACATTACATTACAGGCATTTAGCAGACGCTCTTATCCAGAGCGACTTACACAACTTTTTAGCATATTATCCATTTATACTGCTGGATATATACTGAAGCGATTCAGGTTAAGTGCCTTGCTCAAGGGTACAACGGCAGTGTCCCACCTGGGAATCGAACCTGCAACCTTTCGGTTACAAGGCCAGTTCCTTAACCATTATACTACACTGCCGCCCCTGGAAGGGGGGACGAAGAGTAAAAACATATACATGATCAACATGGAGGAAATCTATATTTCATAACTCAGGTGTAAACTGTCGTTCTGGAATTATATCACAGGAATAGGTGATAGACTATAGACTGCTTCTTTAAATTCGCGGGATCAGCTAGTAATTGACCACGTGTCAGAGACAATAGTACCACTTTGTCTCCCGCTCTAGTCTGGTCTGCAGGCTGACTCCAGCTTACCCAAAAAGGCAGCCTGTGTATATTTTATTAACGGTCAGCCACCAACGCTGATTCCATACTCGTAAATATCTGACTCCAATTTAATTATTAGTATATAATTTAAAAGGTAGAATTTATAATTGATTTGTTAAGATACTCTCGTACTCTGGAGCCTGTTCTCTGAACTGGATGCGCCGGTTCCACCGAGTGCTACATACGGCCGTTTATGTACACCACTCACGGCTGACTAGATGTCTCCATTTATCTCAGAGGTTGCGGAGGAGGCCACTTCATAAGGTATAGCCTATCTTAAAGGCTCAGGGACCCGAGAAGATAATATTGGCAACGTCCGTTCTCAACATGTATAAAAGGCATGCGGAGAAGATCTAACTTAAGACAGAGTTCTACGGGTGCAATACTCCGTGATACATTAAGCTTAACTAGTCAATCTCCCTAGATCAGCAGAGGGGGAAGTCCAGACTGAGGAAATCAATCAACTCATTACCGTGTTAACAGAGATAGAATGTCTTTTTCAAAGAAACCACACAAATCAAGTTTAACAGTTTACCAGGTAGGTTCTTTACTTTAAAATAATCAAATCATAGTTACAAATTACAACACAACATATTAAAAATAGAGTATAGAAAAATATTAATTCATACCTGGCAATTCACTACACACAATACACAGAGTGAGATGTGCGGGAGAGTCTGGTTACAGCTTCCCCGAGTTCTTTGCTTCCTTTGATTATATGCCCAAACTCTGTGTTTGATCTGGCTGTGGATGATCGTAAAACCATAAACTGGCCAGAAGGCTAATATTGCACCTTTCGTCCCTCCTTCAAGGGGGGTTTGGAAGAAAGAGTTTCCTGTGGTATAATTCCACAGTGGTAGTTTACTCCTGAGTTATGAAATATATATTTCCTCCATGTTGACCATGTAGGAAATATATGCCATTGCACCACACACACCAAGACCATCAAAACGATATCAAACATGAATAGGTCTACGTTCGTGTTGTCATGAGAATCCCATCTCTGCATAGTTTTCAAATGTGATTAATATTAATGCCACAAACAGTCCCAGGATTCCTGTTGAGAACATTACATTATACCCTAGTTTCCCCTGTTCAGTCAGGTACATTAAATGTGTGTATCTATTCATGTAACACTTAGAAACTGAACAATATATATTTGTTCCTCTGGAAAAAGAGTGTACAATGTATGTTCCAGTGTCAGGACTATTTCCAGTATATACTGTACAATGTAGCATAAATATTCCTCACATTTTAAGGTTTTTTAAGCTTTAGGAAGACCAACACAGTCTGTACTGTTATACCATGCTGTGTGGACATAATTTGAATGAAAAGGATGTCGCCTGCCTCAGTGACGTCAGGCGGGGGCAGTCTTGCATTGTCCGTGCGCAGGAGTTTCAAACAGATTAGAGTCTCTCCCAGGATTATAAAATCCTAGGACATTCTCGGACACCGTAAACCTTAGGCCAGATGGTCCCAGCAAACATCCTGGCACCAGACGCGTGACTTTATTACCACTTCCCGGTATTGTGTTCTTAGGTGCTCTGGGGTGTCAATTCCTGTCTTACAGCTGGGTACTGCCATTTGTTTGTGTTCCCTATACAGGTGGAGGTGAGGATGCATTGTCGTCGCTTGGAGACCGGACCAGATGCGGTCGTTGCTGGGGATGCCAGAGACCGCTGCGGAGCAACGCACGCGGAGAAGAGGCGGACCTATACGCCGTCAGCGCGTCAGCACGTCTTTTCATCTGCTACTGAAAGCCACGCTCGACATCGCACTGTTTTTCAGAACACAACCTACCTTTTTAAGACTAGCTAATAGGTTTAGTTTAGTCGTGCTGTTACCGGCAGTTCAGTTCCTGACCAGCAGAGGATGACAGACATCGTGGGGCCCTGCTGTTGAACTTCTTTGGAAGGACCGGTCACACGAAAACCTGGACCGCTGTGCTGGCTGCTTGGTGAGGCACTGATAGGCTAATTAGTCTTGGTGACTCTGACATTTTAGCTAAACAGTCACTGTTAGTGCTAGGAAATCATTAAGTTGTAAATAATAAATCATTGTTTTCTCTTTAAAAACTACAGAGTGTTGGTTACGTCTTTGTGTTGTGGTGGTTTAATATTACGGTTATTTCCACCCTCCTTGTTATTGCAACATTGTTGGGATTTCGACCCGTAAGCATTTATTATAGTTTTGATTATTAGTAGATCAATTATATTGAATTAAGTAATTAAACATGTATTCTCTGCAAACACTGAGTAGGCTTCAAGCAGGCCTCAAGCAGGCCTCTCTGTTTCTCACTCCCTCTGTGTCTTTTGTCCTTCAGTTTCTGCAGAGACAAGCAGTTTGTGAGATGAATGTGTTCTATTAAACATTCTTGACTTGGGTGTGAAGGCCGTATGTGATCTATAGTCTAAACATCCGAGAATTAACACCCTTGCCTCTCTGTATGTTTAGAAACCGCCCCTTGTGGCAAATCAGTAAATCAAAAGAGATTGTGTATAAATGTCTTCTGTATTCTGTTTTCAAATTAGAGAGATTCTGGTAAGACTCTCTCTCATTTTGGGTTTATCTGCAAATAAACTGAAATTCTTATTCGACTACATGGTTTTGTTTGTGGTTCTGTTTGGACAGACTTGCTCACTGTGTGTTAAAAGGGAAAGATCCACGACAGTAGCCAGGGGGAGTGCCTCCAACGTTTAACAGAGAGCCTGCATAGACTTTCTGTGGCAAGTAACCCTCCTCCAGTTGCACAAGCACCCACACCTCCCAAACCCACTCCATGTACCCTGAAAGAGCCCATGCTACAGTTACCAGATCACTATGGTGGGGAATCGGGAAAATAGCGGCCATTCCTAACCCAGTGCCTGATATTCTTTTCAGGCACAGCCCACTCGTTTCTCCACACCAGAATCCCAGGTAGCATTTATTTTGTCTTTATTAAATGGCCAGGCTCTTGCGTGGGCAGATCCTCTTATTCGTGCCAATGCCCCTGTCATTCGTGATCCAGTTCAACTTATGAACAAGATGCAACTGGTTTTCGATCAAGAGGTTTCGGGGGAGGAGGCGGCTAGGAAACTCACCAGCTTGCGCCAAGGCACTAAAACTGTAGTGGAGTTCTCTATTACATTTTGAGCGCTAGCCGGGGAGACGGGATGGTCAGACGGCCCGTTAAAATCTTTATTTCTCCAAGCATTATCCAATTCCATCAAGGATGCTTTGGCTATGCTAGAACCACCCGCTACTTTAAGTAAACTGATAGCTACTGCAATACGTGTCGATAACCGGATTAGAGAACGTGAACGTGCAAGTAAAGATCAGCCGCCCCGTTTAAGATCCGTGTTATTAAGAGACACTCCGCCCACTGTGCCCACATAACTCTCCGTTGATCAGGAGGAGCCTATGCAGGTGGATGGGTCGTCCCTCCATCAAAGTGAGAGAGCGAGACCGCGGAGGTACTGGTGCCAGAATTGTAAGCGTAGGGGTCATACTAAAGATCGATGCCACAAGTTAGTGGGAAACGAGGGATCTCACTAGGGAGGCCGGGGTCCCCAGTGAGACAAGATTGTATTAACTCCTGGACCCTCATACCCGTCCGACTGTTTTGGGAGGGACGTTCGGCAAGAGTTACCGCTTTTATTGATTCAGGGGCCGTGGAGTATTTTAGTGACGCTAAATGGGCTAGGAAATTACAAATCCCTACTAATCCACTAATTAGCCCTCGTCAAGTTACTGCCCTGGATGGTCGTCCTTTGGGTTCTGGACTCATTAAACGAAAGACGAATCCAGTTGACATGCACATTCCTCTCCAGGGGCACTCGGAGAGAATAGAATTTTCTTTAATCAACTCTCCGTCGTATCCTCTAGTGCTGGGACATTCATGATTAGGGCTACATAACCCACATATCTGTTGGGGTAGAAATAGGAATCCTATTCGTCAGTGGGTTCCCCACTGTTTATCTCATTGTTGTCCTGTCGTTTACCCTGTTCCAAACGCCGCCATTGGTCTTTCCAAACCTAATTCCGAGAGTGATTCTGAGGAGGCAGAATCTTATCCGGACCGAGATATTTCCTCCTCCCTCTCGGGGAGTGGTGAGGACAGTCTGTCTTGGGATCCCTTTGCTGAGGGGCTCCTCACGGAGGAGGACAAACATCCGATCTCGAGTGGGATAGCTCGTCTGACAGATCTTCCGGTACTCCGGAGGTGGTAGGGGTGCTCGAGTTGAATTTACCCACGGGTGTGCCTATCGAGTATTCAGACCTCGCTGAGGTTTTGAGTAACCGGCGTGCAGCCAAATTACCACCCCACAGAAGATACGATTGTGCCATTGAGCTGTACCATGGCACTCTCCCTCCCAGAGGCTCATTGTACGCCTTGTCAGCTCCGGAGAGCGCTGCTATGAAGCAGTACATTGAGGAGTCTTTAGCCAATGGGTTTATCACGCCGTCCACGTCACCAGCCGGTGTGGGTTTTTTTTTTCTTAAAAAGAAAGACGGAGGGCTAAGACCCTGTATAGATTACCGGGGTCTCAATAATATTACCATTAAGAACAGGTACCCTCTTCCCCTCATGAATTCCGCATTTGAGCGTTTACAGGGGGCGTCGGTCTTTAGTAAAGTCAACCTACGTAGTGCATACAATCTCGTGCCATTCGTGAGGGGGATGAGTGGAAGACCGCTTTTAACATGCACCACGGACACTACGAGTACCGGGTGATGGCGTTCGGTCTCACTAGCGTCTCCGCTGTTTTTCAGGCGCTAGTGAACGATGTCCTGAGAGAGATGCTGGAGAAATTCGTCTTTGTTTACTTAGACGATATTTAAATTTTTTCTCCGGATCTTCCTTCTCACATCATACACGTTAGACAGGTGTTGGAGGCGCACAAGTTCCATCTCCTTTTTAGGCTTCATTGTTGCTGAGGGTAAAGTCCTGATGGATCCAAATAAAATGTCAGCGGTTAAGAATTGGCCCACTCCTACTTCTGTGAAGCAGGTGCAACACTTCTTGGGCTTCGCAAATTTTTATAGAAGATTTATCCGCAATTCTAGCTCGGTAGCGACTCCTATCATAGCCCTCACAAAGAAAAAAAACATCTCCTGCTCGGTTTCAGTGGAACCCCAGGGCGGAGCCCGCTTTTACTGAACTAAAAAGGAGGTTCTGCTGCGAGCCCATTCTTGTTACTCCCAATCCCTCCCTTCCCTTTGTGGTGGAGGTCGACGCCTCGGAGCTGGGGGTTGGGGCCATTCTGTCTCAGCATTCTCCGGTGGACCGCACACCCATGTGCATATTTTTCTCGTAGCCTTACATCTGCCGAGAGAAACTACGACGTTGGTGATGTTGAGCTGTTGGCAGTCAAATTGGCGCTGGAGGAGTGGCGCCATTGGTTGGAGGGAGCTGAGCACCCTTTTACAGTCTGGACTGACCATAAGAATTAGCAGTATATCCAACAGGCCAAAACGCGCAATTCGCGGCAAGCCTGTTGGGCCTTGTTTTTTTACCAGGTTTAATTTTATTCTTACCGATCGCCCCGGGTCAAAAAATATTAAACCTGATGCGTTATCACGCATTTATGACCGGTCGGATAATGAGTCACGTCCCGAATCTGTGGTTCCTAGTTCTCGTATTGTGGCCCCTGTTATGTGGGCCATTGAGGCGGCTGTGCCGAGGGCGCTGCGTTCCGATCCCGGTCCAAGGGGCGGGTCCGCCTCTCTGCTTGTTTGTTTCTCCTCGATTGAGATCTCGTGTCCTTCAGTGGGGTCACACTTCTCAATTAGTGGCCCATCCGGTAACTTCGTTACCGGCCTGCCAGCCTCGAATGGAAATACGGTCATCTTGGTCATAGTTGTCCATTTTTCCAAAGCAGCTCATTTTGTCGCTCTGCCTAAACTGCAATCGGCACCTGAAACAGCCCAGCTAATGATAGACCATGTATTTAGGGTGCACGGCCTACCTCTGGACGTGGTGTCGGATCGCAGTCCCCAATTCACGGCTAGATTCTGGCGTTCATTTTGTGCTCTGTTGGGGGCATCCGTCAGTCTTTCTTACGGCTTTCACCCAGAGACTAACGGCCAGACAGAGCGCACCAGTACTCTCCGGTGCCTAGCACCTGGAGTCGCTTTCTCACCTGGGCCGAATACTCGCATAATACCCTGCGCAACACATCCAGGGGTCTCTCTCCGTTTGAGGCTCAGCTGGGATACCTACCTCCATTGTTCCCTGAGCTGGAGAGAGATGCAGAGGTACCTTCCGCCGGCTTCTTCGTGCATAGGTGTCGAGCGGTCTGGAGGCGCGTACGCGCATCGTAACTGTGCGCTTCGGCTAAACAGAAAGTGGTGGCCGACAGGCACCGCCATCCGGCTCCCTCCTACCGGGTGGGGCAACCTGGCATTACGAGTTGAGTCCCATTAACTCACGCCTCGATTTGTGGGTCCCTTTAAGATCATGTGGAAACTCAACCCGGTCACGGTGCGTCTTCAGTTACCATCTTCTATGCGCATCCACCCCACCTTTCATGTCTCGCGCTTGAAACCGGTGCTCGTGAGCGCTCTCGCTCCAGCTGACAAGCCGCCTCCTCCTCCTCGATTCTTGGAGGGAGGTACGGTGTACACCGTACGGCGCATTTTGGCCGAGAGACGTGTGGGCAGAGGGTACCAGTTCCTGGTGGACTGGGAGGGTTATGGTCCAGAGGAGCGCTGCTAGGTTTCTTCCAAGAATATATTGGACCCCGCTCTCTTTAGGGACTTCCGAGACAGCAAAGCTTAGGGATCGTCTGGAACCGTCCCTTAGTTGGGGGGTACTGTCATGGGTAGTGGCTGCCTCTGTCGTTTCTACGATTGTTTTCTGATTTGGCGTCGTCTGATGCTCTATCGGTGTTTGGATCTCTCCTGGTCATTATCTCTGACACCTGTGTACGGTTTCCTTCGGCTATATATAGAGCTTACTTCCGCTTTCCAATGCTTCGATATTGTTGTTGCCTTATGACTAGGAAGCCGGTATAGATAGAGGTATACGAAGTTCGGTCACTGCATCTCTGTTCGGTCTTATACAGAGACGCAGCTATTTCTATTAGTGATAGGATTAGATTTTCTGGTTTTCTGTCCTATCGTCCTCTATTCTTTTTTTGCCTGCAGCCTGTTTATCTTCTTTTGAGCTCCTTAGCCTACAGAGCCGTAGATACAGGCTTGCTATTCTGTTCGTTCCTTTTCAGTTTTCTCTTCCTCTGATCTATGCAGATTAATTAGTGCGTGAGGCTCTTTCTTTTATTGTTTCTTGCTGTTTTAGCGACATTCGCCTCCGTTTGAGGTTGTTTTGTGTTGGCCTTGTGCTAGAGAAGTTTTGCTCCTGCTTTTCCGTTTCCCTTTTTTCCCTGGTGCGGTTTAATTCCGCTTCTGTGGCATGTCTATTTTTAGATACGCTTTCTGAATCCTCATCTGTCGCGTTTTGGTTCTGAATTTCTAACCCAAACCTGACAATTACAGCCAGGCTCAACAGCATTTCTCATTTTATTAGTTTAGTTTTATACAAACAACTTTGAACGTACATTAGTCTTACCACTCCACCACAGTATCTGCCACAATATGTTTCATATTGTGTTTTTTTGAGTGCATTTCATATATTGTAGTGTAATAATTCATAGGTGGCTCAGTCCTGTTTTATGTCTGGTTTGCCATGAAGCTAGGACATTTATTTTCCTGATGGTAGAATATTATTTTATTGTAATCTTATCAAACATATTATAGACTATGGCGTATTACTGTCTTCCTGGGCTATAATTGTCACTACGGGCATGGAAAATACTCATGCCAATTTACTGTGCATATGTGCTAGCTGAATGTAAAATTTTCCTTGGAGTGATTATAAATATTATATATGCTTCATAATGCACACAAAATATTAATATATTCATTTTATGACAGGTTTTGGATATGTTTTTGGATCCATAGATACACTGCCCGGCCAAAAAAAAAGTCGCCATTGCACCCGTCATGCATAGTGTCCACTGTACAAGCCTCTGGAGGCAGTGTTATGATCTGGGGTTGCTTCAGTTGGTCAGGTCTAGGCTCAGCAACATTATGCAGCAATAAAATGAAGTCAGCTAAGTACCTGCATGTACTTAATGACTAGGTTATCCCATCAATGGGCATTTTCCAGGACGACAATGCCAAGATTCATCGGGCTCAAATTGTAAAAGAGTGGTCCAGGGAGCATGAGGAATCATTTTCACACATGAATTAGCCACCAGATTCCTGACCTTAACACCATTGAAAGTCTTTGGGATGTGCTGGGGAACACTTTACGGAGTGGTTTGACTCTCCCGTCGTCAATACAAGATCTCAGCCAAAAATTCATGCAACTCTGGATGGAAATAAATGTTGTGACATTGCATAAGGTTGTCGAAACAATGCCACAACAAATGTGCGCCGTAATCAAAGCTAAAGGCGGTCCAACTAAATATTAGAGTGTGCGACTTTTGTTTTGGCCGGGCAGTGTATATACCCCCTGTCCTGATGAAAAACGTTATTCCCACTTGAATATTATGCAAAAGTGAGCTTTCTAAGCCAAAACAGTTGATTTGTAGTTAAATATATTATTATTTTATGATTTAGATCAGTGCACAATTTAGCTATTTTGGATAGATTTTGTGTCATATATCTTTAATACTTCTGCATATCACCCTCAGAGTCTGCACACTTGTGGACGAGTCTATAATCCAGGAAATGTATAGTTTTACCTGTTTTAGATATGCAGTTGCATTGAATTGCAAACTAATGAAAAACTATTTTTCGTTGCATTTTCCCAAGATTTATTTGCATTTGTGGCACTTTACTTTGACCTAAATTATGAAAGTAAACTAATCTAAGTTATTATTGTAAATGGTACAACTGTCTTCTCTCATTTAAGCCATTTTTCACGTTTCTGTGATGCTCACACGTGGAGTTATAAAGCCTTAATAGGTGAGAAATTACCAAATTTAGCATCTGCGCAAAAGGGTTAAAGAAGGTGAAGTTATGGCAACCCGGTTACCAGTGGCCTGTTCCAGAAAGTGGGCTCGATCTCAAGCCAGTCTAAACTTAAACTTGAAGACTGACTTGAGTGAGCAAGATGCAGCATATCCGGATTTCTCGGTTTTAAAAGCACCAATTACAAAGTAAGTGATCAAGATCGATCAAATTCGGATAGGTTAATGAGCCCAAACCATGCACGTTCACTGTGAACTTAAAAACCCTGATCAGACACAGAAAAAAATGATTAAATATGGAGTCTTAGTCCGAGAAACACCGCGCATAATTTTTCACAGCCATTGAACAAGAGACGATCATTATGACATACAGTACAACAAAATTCAATAAAAACATAATACCCCCGCAGGAGCAAAGGAAAGGGAGCTGCCGTGGGGGGATAATTTTGAAATCGGGTTAATACATAAGTTTCTCTGACTGTGTGATCAGTCACAGTCATGTTTGCTGAATAAAGTAGGTTGTTTCTTATTTCATTATTAGGCTTATTATTTTTAGTGTTTTTATATGTAATTCGGATATACGTCATTTACAGTTTGTACAGTTACAGTTTGCAGGCCTATATTATTTATTTCGAAAAACTATTTTTTTAATTGACCTGCAGATCACTCATTTAAAATAAAAAAATAAAAATAGGAAAAACTGAACTTGAGATAGCATTATTAGAGCACCAGTTAAAAGAGAACACATGAAACATTGGACGTATATTTCTCCAGTGTTAAATAATTTGAAATTCTTTTTGTTATTTTATTTGCAGGAAAGGAAAGGTGCTTAATTATATAAACGTATTTGCGATCAGGTACCAGATTGTTAAATATAGTGTTTAACAATAATATTGTGAATTTGGATATAAACGCACCTGTGCACACTTGCCATTTAGGCGGGCTATTAAACCTGTCACTGTAACGTTCCACTCCCATCCTATTGTTTCGCCTTGTTTTCCCTCTCCCCGTTTCGTGTTTGTCTCTCCATCGTCCGTTTTCCCCCTTGCTGCAGGTTGGGCGTGTTTTCCCGTTTGTATCACTCTGTTTCACTGCACTTATCTCAGCCTATCCCATTCCCCCGTTTCGCATGCATTCCACACTCTCCGCTCTGTTTAATCACTCTCGCATACATTCGCACGCAGCTCCTAATTGATTCCAATTAAATGTTTGCATTTAGTCACCCGGTGTTTTCTGTCCTGTGCCAGTTCATTAATGCTCTTTGTCTGAAACCTCTGGTCCTGTCTGGTTCCCTGTCTAGTTGCTGCTTTAAAGTCTTGTTCTGTGCCGGCGTTTACTCGCCCTGCAATTCTGCCTAGTCAAAGTCTGCCCTGTCTGGAACAGCACTACCCGCTGTTCACTGTTTGGTCTCGCTATACTAACTTTGTCTTCTTCAGTCTGCCAGCCTGCAGTCGTCCGTAATCCCTGCCTGTGTTGCGGTTTTCCTGCCTCCCACCTGACGTGTGTGCATGCAGCTTGGGCTTCTGCTATTCCACCCTGCGGCGGTGCCCACGTTCTGCCAGTGTTGCGGTGCTGCTGATGTGCTGTCGCTCCGGCCTCTGCTGTCGCTGCTGCCGCCCTGTGTGGATGTAGTAGTTGTGGAAGTAAGCTGTTTTGTGAAACTGTTCTGTGGGCCCAAGAAAGCCTTAATAAGCAAACTTTTATAAATAATTAAATAATACAGTCAAGATCTAGTGGAAAAGTACTGAGATGGGGGGTTGTGAGAGGGTGCAGGATAGCTCTCTGTCAGCAAGGACGAGGGCATCTAGCACACCAGTCAAAACAGGAATGTTTTCCTCCTGTGTTCCATAACTACGCAGGAGTTGTACTTATAACAATGGATAAGATAGATCGTGCTGACCGAACAGGTGGGAGAAGAATAAAAATAAGGGGAATTAAGGAGAATTTCATGGTCTGATTAAAAAGCACGGGGGGAGAGTTCACAAACAATTTTATTTGATAGATCAAGAGTGCCCCCAAGCGCATAGGGTAAGAACAGGTCATATAACATATTTATTTTTTGCCTAATTTGTTATTGGATAAAATAAGATATTATGAAAAGGTGTTACCACATATCATTGGTGTATTAGTAACGTAAAGGAGGAGTTATGATATTGTATAAACTAATGTTTGTTATTGTTCGGGGAATTCCGAATCCTCTGCGTAGGTTTGTGGTTTTCCCATGTTGAATCAACGTTTGACCGTTTAATAAAAGATTAAATTTAATAGAAGATTCTGCTATTTCCTTCATCTTTAATTTGAGAATTCTTCCACTCTAAAACCCATCTCAAATTGAACTTAATGAGGAGGGAGTCAAAGGACTTCCTTCCACACAAACCAATACACAAAAGTGGAAAAATACAACTGATAAAATTAAAGACTGGGGTGAATCAATAGGCTCCTAATTGGTGAAAGTGTGGACACCGTGCCACTGAAACTAACCATTTGCTCGATAATGAAAATGATAACTAGTCAACCCTATTAATAAGTTTAAGGAAAAATAATTATTAAATAACTTAAACACATGTGTTTAACAATCTTAACTAAGCAAGACATTGACTGTAGCAAAACCCAGCATACACAAGGGTTCCCAGGACTGACATTGAGAACCACTGGTTCATATCTAGTTACCAAGGTTTCATCTACTGGATTTCGAGTCATAAATATAAGCAAATATAATAGAATAGAATAACTTTTATATAACATATATAACTTTTTATATAACTTTTAATAACTTTTATTTATGGTCATGGCCATGCTTTCACATTTTAAAAAACGAAAACGAAATAAAAAACGAATCATATTAAATGTTCATGATCAGAAAGACTACCTTCTGCTTTGTGTTTAGATTAAATTGCGATATGACCATTCTGTAATACAGTGGTTCTCAACCCTGTTCCTGGGGACCCCCTGTGTATGCTGGTTTTCGTTCCAACCACAATTGCAATACTTGAATTTTAACAAGCTGTTAATTTTTCTTAATTAGGTGCTTTTAATGTTTAGAGGGATTATTTACATTCTTAAGCCACATTATGTTAGTAATAGCTATGCATGCCATGAAGAATAAAAGTCCAATATTCACATTGTGCTGCATTGTAAACAATTCTTCTTCTTCTTTGATTGGGTAGGATCTTCTTTTTTTCCACATCCCCAGGCTCGGGCCGAGGGGCTATCCTTTTACCACCCCGAGCCTAGGGGGCGTTCACCCGGACTATATTTCGGGGCACACCTCCAGTAGCCACGTCACCGTGTCGTCATCCAGAACCGACAGACCATGCATCCCATTAGGTGCCCGATAAATCGGGCAGTCCAGGATGACATGGTCTGCGGTTTGTTCCTCCGCGCCACACTCGCAGGCTGCGCAAGAAGCCAAGCCCCATCTGTGCATCGATGAGCGGAAGCGCCCAACGCCGGTCCGGAGGCGGTTAAGCCTCACCCATGCCAGTCTAGGCAGGTCCACCCCAATAGGGGGAAAACCGACGTCTGGGATGAAGTCACAGAGTCTAGAGGTGTTCTCCTCCCACTCCGTGCTCCAGATGTAATCCGCCCACCGTGCCGCACTGATGTTAAGATCACTGCATTGCTGCTTCTCCAGATTTTGGGGATCTTGAGTTGGCGCAAGCAGGAAGAGAGGAAAGCTCTTAACCAGGACTTCAGGGCAGGTGCGGCATGGAGTATAAGCTCCGGGCAGATGGAATCAGGGCCCGGAGCTTTTCCTGGCTTTAGGTGCTGGAGGGCGGCAGCGAACTCCTCCGGTGTGAATTCACCGGAGATATTATCGCTGCTAGATGTTGGGGCCCTCCAGAGGTCAGACACTTCTTTTGCCACGAGTCGTGATGACTCGCGGTCTTTACCCTCGTATACCCCATTTTTCACAAATTGTGATGCGATTTTATTTGCAGAAATGGGGCAGTGACGAGGGGAGTGTCTTGACCTGCCAGTGAGGTTGTTCAGGATACTCCATGCCTTGCGGCTGGAGTGCGAGAAGTCGATGGAATTGACAGCCTCCTCCCAGCACTCTTGTCTCCTCTGGCCGAGTCTTGACAACAGGGCTGTAGCAGCCCTGTTTGACTCGGTTCCGGCAGGAGCCCGAAGGAAAACGCGGTAGAGGTTCTCGCACTCCGCATCCCAGCACAGTTTGTAGCTATTGCAACGTCCGAGTGGGATGGATTTCTTGGCCGCTTTCACTAACATGCCGCAGAAGTCCCGGTATGCCTCATCCACGTTGTTGGTATTAGGCGATGGGAGACGCCACGTGGATTTGTTAGTGAGGAGGCGGAAGCGTTTCCAATTGGCCTCACGGAAATTCCATCGCTTCACCGGCTCACTCGGGATAGAGTCCATGAGTTTAGGCACGGTTATCAGCGATGGTCGATGTTGGGACCGCGGGAACTTTCCGAGCACACGTCTGTCCGGGAGCCGGTTGTCTGCATCGACACTCGCAAATGCCACGTCAGGATTCGTCCCAGTGTTCCAGCGACCGGAGAGAAAACTGGCTGCACCCTTCGTATAACAGGGCCAGGCAGTTGTTGGCTGCCCAAGCAGCCAGGTTCTCTCCGTTGAGTGTCTTGGTATTGTACCCCCAGTCTTCATGCTGACAGTTAAAGTCGCCAGCATAGAGACAGGGGTGGGGGAACACCGGAACAGACACCAGCGTGAATCGCGAGGGGGGAGGCTTGTAGACGTTTACAATTTTCAAACCGGCAACGTCCACGCACAACCACTCAATCTCCGAGTCAGCCGGAGATTGGTCGGCGAGAGTCCAGCTCAGCCTTTCATGGACAAACGTGGCAAGGCCGTGTTTCCTGCTTAGGATAGACCCAGCTAGTGTGAAATTTGGTAATACCAGCTTGTCTGCTGAAACGCAATGGGTCTCCTGGAGGAGGATGACGAGGGCCTTGGTGGTATAGGCCAGCTGCTCGATGACGCTGATCTTGTTGGAGGTGAGTCCTTCTGTGTTCAGCTGCAGTATTCTGGGTTGGAGGCCAGGGGAGTAAGCACCACCGGCTCTCCTCCCTGACTGCAGCCGAGCACCAGCCCGGGTGAGGGCCCTTAATTGGCAAATTCTGTTTCGCTTATGACTGCGATTGGCAGTCATAAGTTACTGACGGGGGACACCACGAGAAGGTGTTTGCCATGTTAAAAAATGTTTTAACTGATCAAATTAAAGACTGAGGTGAATCAATTGGCTCATAATTGGTGAAATTGTGGACACATGGCCACTAAAACTAACCGTTTGGTAAATAATGAAGAATTCAAAGACAAAGCAAATGATAACGAGCCAAACCTGCATTGTGTTAACACGTTTAAGGAAAAAATTATGAAGGAACTTAAACTTGTGTTCAATTACCTAATTAGGAGCCTATTCACCTGATTTCTTACCTCTTCTTTGTAATTGTTTGCAATATAACACAATAAGCATAACGAACATGGGATTTTTTTTCTTCAAAGCATGCATAGCTATTGCTAATATTGCTTAAGAGAGTAAAGAGTTTAAAGTGTTCTCTCTATACAATAAAAACACCTAATTAAGAAAAAATAACAGCTCGTTAAAATTCTGGTATTGCAATTGTGATTGGAACGAAAACCAGCATACACAGGGGTCCCCAGGACCAGGGTTGAGAACCACTGCTGTAATACATATAAGGGTAAAGAAAATAGGTGAATCAACCCTACTTTACCAAGAAGGAATCCAAGATACTTTTTAGCAGGATTGCAAACGATCCAGCAAATCTTTCAGCCATAGATAGGCGCAGCAGCTAGTTCAAATGTACACAACGACAAAAGAAACACGCAAATTGCAGACTGCGTGTTGTTATTTGATGACAAAAGTATCAGTCTTTCATTCACATTTAAATTAACTTGTAAAGTGTAAACTTGTAATTGTAAAGACAACTTCGTAGATTATTTTTCAAACCTTGTATGTGTTCCGTGAGATATATTGACCAGCATGTTCTTGATGCTATGTTTATGCAAATGTGCACATTTTGTTCGTCATCTATTGGAAAAAATGTCTTGGAGTGCACAGGACGGTGAAAAAAAGAACGTACTTCTTTAGGATGGCTTTTACTTGATTGTATCCTATTTTAGTTTTTACTTGTCTTTTACTTTTACTTGTTTTAAACACAATGCCCTCGGAGAGTCACGTGGATAGAGCTGCGTGTAAGAGGAGCAAGCGTAATGTTCGTACCAAGATGGCGCAGTGTTTTTAGCTTGTAGTAGCTAGCTCCATTTCATTTAGCAAAGTACAATTTATTAGGTAACGGCGGCTGTTCATCTTTTTACTTTACAGTCTCTTTCATACAGTTTTTGGTAAGTTATGTCTAGGTTATTGATGCGTTTCTCCGTGCAGCAGGTCCTAGCCCGAAGATGTTCTTGTGATCTTGTCTCAGTGACGCTGAGTGGTGTAAGGTAACATATGTTTTTGCTGGTATACCAGTGTGAATTCACTGTTATGTATAAAACGAATCCCTCTGAATTAAATGAATATAGCTAACATTACTATATTGTAACAATGGCAAGCTGGCCAGCAAAATTGCACATAGCAGCTGGCTATCTATTTGTGTCTGAGAAGAGCTGTTCCGAGTTTCTTTTGAATTAAATGGCTTCTGAAGTGTTTGTTTAGTAGTTATTTTTCCACATGAGTAAATTGTTCTGTATACAGTACAGCAGGCTGTGCAGGTAAACAAATGCACAATTTATGCATGACGCAACATGAGCGAGAGATAACATGAGGATGAATTTGTTGTTAATTATTATGCAGGGGTTTATTTTATCTAGGAAACTGGTGGATATTTGATTTTATATCCCGTTTGCATATACCTGGACTCATTTCTGGCTAATGGGGCTCTGGTGGAATACAAGATTCACTGTGCTGCTACATGGGTTTGGAGAGCTTTTTGGGGACCACGGGTAGGCTAGTTAGTTGTGTAATATGAAACACACCAAAAACACATCTAAAAATGAACTTTTATTACCAATGATCAAATTTTATTGTAAAACTTAAAATAATAAATCATATTGAGACTTTTCTGTAACCTTGCCATTTTGCACAATTTGTGCCAACTTTGGTAACCGAAATGGTTCACTGAAAAAAAGCTCTGTAGAATTTGAATGGTTTGAGATATTGACACCATACCTTTAGCAGAGATAGGCAGCATATTGAGGACTCACAAAGAGGAGTTATTTCCTCCATAGCTCTTGTAGCTTATCAGGTAAAAAATCAGAATTTTTAATGTAGGTACCCGTTTTTTTAGTTTTTTCACAATTTATGTACATAAATTGTTGTAATTAAGTAGCAAAAAGTGTATGTATATGAATTATGACTGCTTAGTCATAATAGTGCAGTTCTCTGTTTTAATAAAAGCTATGAACCATATTTGTAGCCTTCACAGTTTTTGAGATAAACAGCTTTGTTGGTCACTAGTAAAAACAGTCGAGAATTGCTATATTTTGCCATTGGTATTAAGAGGTTAAGACTCACGTGGAACATCTGTCTCAAAAGCTAAAATTGGTTTCTTGTACAGAAATAAAGCATGCTTATTTTTTGTTAATAGAAAAACTATTGTACAATCAACTGTCTTATCTGTATTTGATTATGGAGACATTCTGTATATGCACGCTGCCCCTTCCACGTTTAAGCCCCTTGATGCATTTCTCATGCATCATTGTGTTTTGTATGGAAAAGTAGGATAGTACTTATCAAAGAGGAGGGAACTACATTCCATTGTATTTATTTATAAGGCTTTACTGAAGAAACTTTCAATTTATCTCTCATCTTTAATTATGTTTAAATCCAGTAACTATAGTACCAGGTCTCAGGACTTCTTAGCCTTAGATACACCACATAAAAATACTGAGCTGGGCAAAACAGGTGTTCAATATTATGCCCCTCATAATTGGAATGAATTTCAAAAAACCTTTAAACTAGAATCTCTTACTCCTTTAGAAATTTTTTTAGTTTTATACATGGATTTTCTTAATGTTGTATGTAAGCGTTTCCTTTAATTCCCTGTATGCTGTTTGAATGCTGAATGTTAATGTGGCTGAATTGTACTTGTTTTTAAGTTTTATACATGTTTTTATTTTTGTTCTCAGGTCTCTCTTGTAAAAGAGATCTTGATCTCAATGAGACTACCTGTAAAAATAAAGGATAATAAATTATGATTTTAACCAAGTGTTATGTACTTGTATGATATAATTCATAATTATATCCTTAATAAATGGCTCTAAATTGCTATACGGTCTGTCTTCCTTATGTTGTTCTTCATATCCAATAGGTGGTCATAGGTAGGATTAAAGCACGCATATTCAGTATCCGGTCATCTTGAAAAGTCTGACTCTGGATCAGGGTGATCCTATCCTGAATTGCTTTGAAATACCGGGACAAAATTTGGCCGAATTGTGTGATCCTGGATCACAAAATATGGGATTTCTAAATCTGATCAGATCGGACAGGGATTAAAAGAAGACTCATTAACTTTGCATGTAGGCTATCTCTGAATTATGTTTTTTTGTTTGTGTAAATTATTAATTGAGACAAATTTAGGACTTGTGATACTATTTAAGATGAATTAAAGTTAATAAATTGAAGTTAAATGGGGGGGGGGGGGGGGGGGGGGGGGGGAATAATAAGGTTTTGAACTACTGGGCCCGGAAGTCCTTTCGATTATTTCAGACCTTTTTTCTGAGAATAGCCCTTCATGGCGTAGAAAAGGATAGTTCACTTCCTAGGGTTTTTAAAAATGTTATTTTAGTTCTAGTGTCTGTTTTTGGCCCAGGCAGTTTTTGTGTGCAATGAAGGTTATTTTAGATGTTTAAAGAGGTTTCTGTTAGCATATACAGCCTTTGTATAAACATGTCACAGTACAGGCTGCTCTGGAGTTATGACAGATGTATTTCGTTGTTTTAGACAACAAACCACCAAATGCCCCTATATATACGAGCAACTGTAAAACTAGTCAGAAATTTCTGGAATTATTTTCGATATCTCTATTATCTTTTATTTGCACAAAAAACTGGTCTGAACCAATTGAAAACATGTTTTTTTCATATTCATTTGCCAATGACACCCCCCCCCCCCCCAAAAAAAAAATAAAAAAAATAAAATAATATTAAATAAGTAAAGTCTTCGCCACACTGCTCACTGTCTCACTTTTTTTCAGGATATGAGCAGCATGTGACTTGGATGTCTGACTTGTCTGTTGCATGAGAAGAGGGGGCTGCTAATTGCCAAAATGCAATGCAAACTGTGACCTCACCCATCAATTCCTTTTTAAGTACCAATGGGATTATACATTCAACAGGCAAGGGATGGCAGTTTTAGGTTTTAATTGGTGTAGCCTACCACAAGAATTCCCAAGGTCTCGCATTCCCCACACACCTGGACAATGCCGGAGTGGCTAATCGGGAGAATCGGGAAGAATCCCGATGGGCCGCTGGTTTTTGGGCTGGTGGCGAGGATCGGTAAACACAATAATTGTATTTAGATCATACAGTCAAGCCGGAAAGTCTCCCCACCCTTTCACCTTCTCCACGTTTTATTACGTTACAGACTTATACTACAATAGATTGAGTTCATTTTTTGCCTCAAACATCTACACACAACACCCCATAATGACAATGTGAAAAAAGTTTTTTTGAGATTTTAGCAAATTTATTAAAAAATAAAAAAATAAAATTTCTCATTTACATAAGTATTCATACCCTTTGCTTTAACGTATTTTTAAAGTATCATATTTCATATTTGGTCGCATATCCTTTACATGCTGTTACTTCCTGAAGTCTGTGACCATCAACATCAAAAAACTGTCGATATCTTATTTTCAGGTACTGTTACAAGTTATACTATAACCTCTCTGCATTTGAATGGATCTCTATGGAAATTGGGGGGTGAGACTAGATTCAGCTGTAAATTACACTGGTACAGTATGGAACACATGGCTGGCTAAATGGCTGTAAGTTATCAAAGGTCTGAGCTATCAAACGAGCCCCAAACCATCACTCTGTTGCCAGATATGGAGTAGATGTGGATGGATCACTTTAAGAGTTGTTTCTCCTGACTTTTTTCCCCATAGAGTTCTATAGGAAAATTAGTCCAGAGAAATAACCCTTGCAATGATCCATCCACATCTACTCCATATCTGGCAACAGAGTGATGGTTTGGGGCTCGTTTGATAGCTCAGACCCTTGATAACTTACAGCCATTTAGCCAGCCATGTGTTCCATACTGTACCAGTGTAATTTACAGCTGAATCTAGTCTCACCCCCCAATTTCCATAGAGATCCATTCAAATGCAGAGAGGTTATAGTATCGCTTGTAACAGTACCTGAAAATAAGATAGCGACAGTTTTTTTTATGTTGATGGTCACAGACTTCAGGAAGTAACAGCATGTAAAGGATATGCGACCAAATATAAAATATGATACTTTAAAAATACGTTAAAGCAAAGGGTATGAATACTTATGTAAATGAGAAATTTTAGTTTTTTATTTTTAATAAATTTGCAAAAATCTCAAAAAAACTTTTTTCACATTGTCATTATGGGGTGTTGTGTGCAGAATTTTGAGGGAAAAAATGAATTTAATCAATTTTGGAATATGTCTGTAACGTAATAAAACGTGGAGAAGGTGAAAGGGGTGGGGAGACTTTCCGGCTTGACTGTATATTTGCTGCAGTGTGGGCCGCATGAGCCTCACACACGCACGAAAAGCAACCATGGCCCACACCAGAAACTTGGATGCTGATAGGGGGGATGAGAGTGGCCCCTCCCAAATTCCATAATTGGTTGAACCCAAGTTTGTTTTAGATTATGATTGATCACCTGATGTAATTCGCTTATTTTACGAGTTTGTGCCAGACGAAGATGCTAAAATGGAGAATAAATTAAGAAAAGGAGGAGCAGAAAAAAGAAAGGTAATGGAAGATGAAGCGGCCAAATGTGCCAAATTAACTGACATATTTCGAACAGTGGCGTTGCGCAATTTTTCGGGGCTCCCCCACAGGTCGGACCATGGGGCCCCTCCCCTAAATCAATAATAGAGTGACATGGGATAGACATCGCGGCCACTTAAAGCTTTTTTTAAAAAAAATATTTTTTCAGGCATCAGCATCATTGACAAATACAAACAAGTGGCTTTGTATTTTTTGTAACATGAAGGTATTGTAGAACATTCATTATAGCCTATCATTTGAGTTCACACAACGGAACGGTTCACATAACATACTGTATAAAAGAAAAGTAGCCTACAAAAAACAAACAAACAAAACACATCCTATAGGCTACATAGTAGAGGCTGCAGTCAGGAGACAGGAGTTACAGCTGGTAAGATCTGTCAAATGCAAAAAGTATATAGCCTTGTATTCCTGACTTGGACGAGTACGAGAGTCGGCAGTTATTTTGGTTGCATTACGCTTCAAAACAGGAACGGTTTAGGAAGCAAGCTTGCTAAGCTAACTAGCTAAACGTAAAACATGACCGTTGTTAGCTGACAAGCTAGGTAGCTATGTGAAGTTTTTGAACTAGTGTACAGTCCGGTTGTAGCAGTGTTTGAATAACGTTGGTTTATTACTAGTATGCGTACTAGTGGAGCTGTATGTGCGAACGTATTCTCTATGTTAATTTTTACCTGAAAAAAGGAACTGATTAGATTCCAATTCCAATGTAACCTGTAGCCTACTCGTACTGGTTATGGCGAATAAAACTTTCTATTATTCTAACCTGTCTCGAAGCGTGAGGCACGGCTAGCTGGCTTGACTGTAACGTATGGGATCAAATTAGGGTCAATAAGATTTTGCACTTGCAAAAAAGTTTTGTACTCACAGGTATAATTTGCACGTCTGTAAAAAAGTTTTGTGCTTGTGTAAACAAGTTTTGTAGCTGTAAAAATATGTTGTGCCTGTGTAAAAAAGTTTTGTAGCTGTAAAAATATTTTGTGCCTGTGTAAAAAAGTTTTGTAGCTGTAAAAATATTTTGTGCATGTGTAAAAAAGTTTTGTAGCTGTAAAAATATTTTGTGCCTGTGTAAAAAAGTTTTGTAGCTGTAAAAATATTTTGTGCATGTGTAAAAAAGTGTTGTACTCACAGATATAATTTGCATGTGTGTAAAAAAGTTTTGCAGCTGTAAAAATAATTTGTACATGTGCAAGCATTTCTTCAACGGACACACAAATTTCCTACCTTCCCGTGTGACATTGACGTTACGAGGTTGCAACACTGAAGTTACAAGTTTACAACACTCAAGTTACGAGTACGAATTTTGACCCTACTTTTACGCCTGAGCTGAATAGCCAATCAGCAGGTTGCATATTGACTCGCTGTGCCCACCTACCATCCAATCAAGGCAATGGACTGGTCAGTGCAGGAGTTAACTAACTCCACAAGATGACAGTGAATGCATCATCTTGGACCCCAGAAGAACTAGAAGGAAACAGCAACATGGAGGAGCGTGGCAGCACACAGGTGGGTTAATATCGTATGAAAAGTTTTATATCATAGTTAACGTTAGATATATCAAGACAGCTTTGCGTCCATTCCACTTAATTTGCATTGTTTATTCTCTGTGTTCGTTGCTAACGTTTTGATGGGTGTGATGATGCATTCACTGTCATCTTGTGGAGTTAGTTAACTCCTGCACTGACCAGTCCATTGCCTTGATTGGATGGTAGGTGGGCACAGCGAGTCAATATGCAACCTGCTGATTGGCTATTCAGCTCAGGCGTAAAAGTAGGGTCAAAATTCGTACTCGTAACTTGAGTGTTGTAAACTTGTAACTTCAGTGTTGCAACCTCGTAACGTCAATGTCACACCGGAAGGAAGGAAATATGTGTGTCCGTTGAAGAAATGCTTGCACATGCACAAATTATTTTTACAGCTGCAAAACTTTTTTACACACATGCAAATTATATCTGTGAGTACAACACTTTTTTACACATGCACAAAATATTTTTACAGCTACAAAACTTTTTTACACAGGCACAAAATATTTTTACAGCTACAAAACTTTTTTACACATGCACAAAATATTTTTACAGCTACAAAATATTTTTACAGCTACAAAACTTTTTTACACAGGCACAACATATTTTTACAGCTACAAAACTTGTTTACACAAGCACAAAACTTTTTTACAGACGTGCAAATTATACCTGTGAGTACAAAACTTTTTTGCAAGTGCAAAATCTTATTGACCCTAATTTGATCCCATAGTAACGGGGCTGCTGGGCTGTCTGTCTGCTGTCTGCCTGGACTCGGAGCTGACGACCGGGGGGTTGCTAGCGGTGGCGGGGTCCGATGGGGAGCTAGCTGGCTCGGCTGTAGCGGGGCTGGGGGCCTGGCTGGGCTGTCTGTCTGCTGTCTGCCTGGACTCGGAGCTGACCGGGGGGTTGCTAGCGGTGGCTGGGCCGGGTGGGGAGCTTACTGCCGATGCATCTGCAGTAACGTTAGAGTCTACCTTTGCTGCCTGCTGGAACAATATTGTTATTTTTGGTAGCTTTGCCCTCTCCTGTTCGGCTTTCGCTCTCATCTTGTTTTTCTGAGCACCGCTTGGGTATTTGCGCTTCATTTTTCATTTTTACCAGCAACGCAACTAATGAACGTTAAATTAGCAATGCTTCCCGCTTTGTTTTGAACGCTGCCCAGCCTGCCAATGAGCATTAGTTATCAGCCGGCTAGCCCTATCGCAGGTGAGCAAATGATACACATGACGGGGTGCCTAGCAACATAGAAGGGAAGGGGCCCCGCCCTCTGCGCCCTGTTCCCGTTACGAAATCTAAGAGGATAGCCTACAATGTAAAGAAAAAAAATCTAGTGGGGGGCGGGGCCTCCTAAGCTCCGGGGCTCCCCGGCACCGCGGGGGGTGCGGGGGCCTCCGCTATGCCACTGATTTCGAACACAAACACAAACGCGATGATGAGAAACGTAGCGTATAGTGTTGTCATAGGCGTGTAAAGCACAATATCATTGCATGCCAACCAAAATTAAAGTTTATTGTCATGGAATTTTAAAGCATGGCCGGCGTATTCACGAATAACTGCTTTGATAAATGCAAAATGGTTATGGGATCATCTAATAGAGGCCTGTCACATAGAACCAGCACTGTAGTTACCAATGCTTACAGGGACGCGCCGCCATGTTGGAGGACCAACTCTAAAGAGATGCTTAACGTTACTAGTAGTGTTTGCTACTCCATGAAACGAGTCAATCTTAAAACAATATCTAATGTCAGTTAACGCTACTATGATTGCTGTCCTACAATGCCGAACTTCTGCACTGCGTATTGATGTGCGACTAAAGCTGGGAAAAGGGGAAAATGTCCTTTTACATGATAATCTGAGTACCCACCATAGTAAGCGGCCAGGCAGGGTGAACGAATTAAATTTTACGACAGATAGAAGAGACTGTGGGTTGAAAGCACTGAGGAGTGAGCTGAATTTAGACGGCAACCAGTAGCTACAGTATAGGCTCAGATCATTAATAAATTATGTTTTATGAACAAATTATAAAGTTATCCAGTTAATATGTACATAACTAGCTGGCCTAATGTACGTTTATGCGCATTATCTTAATGTTAGGAAGATAAAATGAATTAGCTCATCGCTAGTTTTAGCTAATGTTAATAGCTAGATCATTTGTATGAACGACTGCTACGCCTGCGAAAGATTAATGTTAATGAAGAGGATCTGTTAACTTTGTGTTGTTACCCTAGTAGATTCCTTATTATTGATTACAATTCCATTATAGTGCACTATAACTTCCGTGCACTATAACCCCCTGCAACACTCCCCGGTTACTTCCTGTACAAATAGCTCTCTTTGGCTCCCCCCCCCACAGGTTAGGAGGTACGTCTACATTTTGCACTGCACGTCTCCCTCAGCAGAAATTCAGACCCAACGGTGTTACCGCAAAAAATCTTATACAAATAATACTCAACCTTCCGTCATTTTGCCTATATCATCTACTAATAGTAGGCATACGTCTTATATAGAGTCACGGCAAGAATTTAAAACTCATCAGGGGTTAGGACTATTGCACTTAAATATTAGGAGCCTTATTCCAAAGCTGGATTTTGTGCATGTTATGATTAAATAAACTTTCCCTGACAAGAAAAGTACCAAATTCAGACATTAAAGGGTAAGTTCGCTATTTTGGACCTTGGACCCTATTTGCGGTCCGTCTTCCATGAACCTGACCCATGAAGTCCATTTTTTCGCTGATCGGTCCAGTATTGAGTTCGGTACAGATTTCCTGTAGGCTCTCACTGGGCTACAATGGAAGTGAACGGGGCAATCAGAAATGTTATGGAAAAACAACGATAAATGTGCTTTCATAGCTCAGTGTGTATTCTTACGGTCTCAGTATGCTCTCCTGTGAAATGTAGGCTATCGCAAACGCAAACCGAACGTTGAAACAACAGTTCCATTTGAAACAGAACTATTTCTCCGACCGCACTACCTCGCACTGTAAACTTCCGCAGTCTAGCTACGTTGTAGAGAGGGGGGGAGGGGGGGCCGCTTGAAAAGCAGTTGATCACAAATCCTGACCTCCCGTTGGAGTTTATTAGCTAGTAGCCTACAGCAGAAATATTTGTAACGCAGTTTTTGTAATCATCATTTGTAATAATTCATCACAGCAATGGTGCGCGAATGTGCAGTCCCCGGTTGTGGGAATAAAATGTCTGGACGCTCAAATACCAGTTTTCACAGGCTCCCGTTCTCTGACCCAGAAAGATTGAGACTTTGGCTGGTTGTCTTACGGATCGACATAAACACTCCAGTCAATCAACTCCGTTTGGCAGACTCGCGAGTTTGTGGAGCGCATTTCGACGCTACTGATTTCTGTAACCGCAAATCAGAAGCAAAACACTGGTTTCTAAAGAACACAGCTGTTCCTCGTGTCGGACCTGCAGCACTATCAAGCACCGGAGCGGAGGTAAGTTATATTTAGCTATAACGTTACTAACATTTGTATTTTTTTAGAGCGCGTCCTCTGACCCAGCACTCAATACCAACTAACAAAATCCGAGCTTGACATAAGTTGTTTTCTTGTAACAAAACTGTCGGAAACGTTCATCAACTATAACTTTTTACAATTCTATAATGTTTTATTTACAAATGCTTGACGCATGGTGTCCTGTCCAAAGTTCTCATCTATCACATATCTGTTGGCAGTCATAGTGTAATGGTAATCAATGGAGATGATCCAGTGTCATCCACGGATACATCCAGGTTTTCAATGGCATTCGGTAGCAACAGATCCCACTCCCTACAACACAAACTTTCCTCCTCTCTGGGCATCTGCTTGCACCTCTTGCAAGAACACCAAAAGTCCCCCGAAATTCTTGGTCTAGCCTCGGCAGCGACTTCGGATAACATTACCTGCGCAACTTCAGCCTCTCTCTCTTCTCTTGCTCTCTTATCATCCATCTCTTGTAGTTCCGTGTCCGTGTATTCTGGCTCAAATCTGTAGCCAGTAACGTCAAAGTCAAAATCGAATTCTTCGTCTTCGTAATCATTATAGTCATCCATCATCCAAGTTTTTTTGTGGAAATTGTAGCCTACGTTGCTGCAGGTAAACAAACGCAGACTGCTCAGCTAGATAGTTTCGTAAACGGCCGGCACACCTTCCCGCTCCCCTACCCCCGACTCATAGTACTCCGCGAGTGCAGCGCAAACAAGCAACAGAGAAATGCTTACTTCCAAGCCATGCCAAGCACGTAAAAATGTTCGGATAGAGATACATTTCACAGGAGAGCATACTGAGACCGGTAACAATACACCCTGAGCTTCCCGTCTCATTTATTGTACATGAAAGCACATTTATCGAACATTTCTGATTGCCCCGTTCACTTCCATTGTAGCCCAGTGAGAGCCTACAGGAAATCTGTACCGAACTCAATACTGGACCGATCAGCGAAAAAATGGACTTCATGGGTCAGGTTCATGGAAGACGGACCGCAAATAGGGTAGGTCCAAAATAGCGAACTTACCCTTTAACATTGATGGATATAATTTATTTAGATCAGATAGAAAATCTAAAGGAGGAGGGGTATTGATATTTGTAAAGGAGTGTTTTGCTGTATGTGAACTCACTGCTGCCTCAGTGCCTAATAAGTATGAATATATTGTTCTTGACATCTGTATTGGGGGGTATGCCCATTTTACTATTATTGGTATTTACCGCCCTCCTTCTGCAAGTACCGAGGCGTTAGAAGACATTGGCAAATTAATGTCATTTTACGCCTCATCCGAACTAATTATTATGGGTGATTTGAATCTTGACTGGCTCTCTAAAAGTTCAAATAGGTTAAACCCACGAGGCTAAATACAAAAAAACCCTTCTAAGTTGATGTTGATTGATATTATACTGACAAATAGGCCATTTAAATACCTAGCCTGTGGGGTCTTTGCTCAGGACATCAGTGACCACTGCCCAATTGCTTGGATTCGAAATGCCAGAAAACAAAAATATAGTTCTAGTATTGTTACAAAACGAAATATCAATTTAGTTGAACGGGGTTTTCTTCAGGATCTATATTTTTCTGATTTAGAAAGAAACTTATCTAGTTTTGGACCATTTCTGTAATGTATTTAATTATATTGCTGATAAACATGCTCCTTATAAGAACTTCAGGATTAAAAACCGATTTAACCCATGGTTTTCCTCAGATATTCCTGCAGCTGTTCATATCAGAGACAAAGCTTGGTCAAGTGCATTAGCATATTAAGAAAAGCAAAGTAAAGGACTTCCCTCCGCACCTGCTGTTGCCGTGCTGCTACTGCCTAGTGTTGTGTCGTTCGCGAACGATTCGTTCAAAAGAACGAATCTTTTGGGTGAACGAACTGAACTGAATCACTTACTGAAAAGATCCGTTCATTTCTCAGTTCAGTTCAGTTCACGAACGGATCTGATCAGCAGCGAGCGTGCACCGTGCAGGGAGGGGGAGGGACTGCCGCGAGCGAACGTGATTCGTCCCTTGCGAACCAGTTCTGCTGTGCTGAACGAATCATTCGCATTTGCTTCTTCCTATTCCATTTCGGACGTATTGTTCTAAGTATTGTATAGCCGAAATGAGTAGCCTACCGTGTTTGCGTGTTGTATACTAGAAAGTTTTTTTTCTTTTTTTTCTCTAATTTCTTTCCTAAATTGTTCGAAATAAAGTTTATATAAAAAAAAAAAATTATAAAAAAAATTCACGGGCGGGCGGGCGCCGAGCGAGGCAGCGAGCGTGCAGAGTGGACTGATTCGTTCACTGCGTGACGTGACGTGATCCTGAGTGATAATCAGCGGCTCAAACTGCCAGAATCAGGCCCAGCAAGTTAAGACTTAAAAGTAATTGAAAACCAGCGTTCACCTCCAATATTGATATTCAACGAGGAAACTTTTAAAATATCAAGATTTGTAAACGGAGTTTGGCGCATTTGTCAAAGCGACAGCACTTCCGCATGAACTGTTCGGCCGTCAGTTCACTGAGTGAACGAACTGTGACGCAACGGTGCAAGTTCAGTTCAGTGATCCGTTCACTGAAGCTACTAGACACAGTGAGTTAACGTGACGTGATCCTGAGTGATAATCAGCGGCTCAAACTGCCAGAATCAGGCCCAGCAAGTTAAGACTTAAAAGTCATTGAAAACCAGCGTTCACCTCCAATATTGATATTCAACGAGGAAACTTTTAAAATATCAAGATTTGTAAACGGAGTTTGGCGCATTTGTCAAAGCGACAGCACTTCCGCATGAACTGTTCGGCCGTCAGTTCACTGAGTGAACGAACTGTGACGCAACGGTGCAAGTTCAGTTCAGTGATCCGTTCACTGAAGCTACTAGACACAGTGAGTTAACGTGACGTGATCCTGAGTGATAATCAGCGGCTCAAACTGCCAGAATCAGGCCCAGCAAGTTAAGACTTAAAAGTCATTGAAAACCAGCGTTCACCTCCAATATTGATATTCAACGAGGAAACTTTTAAAATATCAAGATTTGTAAACGGAGTTTGGCGCATTTGTCAAAGCGACAGCACTTCCGCATGAACTGTTCGGCCGTCAGTTCACTGAGTGAACGAACTGTGACGCAACGGTGCAAGTTCAGTTCAGTGATCCGTTCACTGAAGCTACTAGACACAGTGAGTTAACGTGACGTGATCCTGAGTGATAATCAGCGGCTCAAACTGCCAGAATCAGGCCCAGCAAGTTAAGACTTAAAAGTCATTGAAAACCAGCGTTCACCTCCAATATTGATATTCAACGAGGAAACTTTTAAAATATCAAGATTTGTAAACGGAGTTTGGCGCATTTGTCAAAGCGACAGCACTTCCGCATGAACTGTTCGGCCGTCAGTTCACTGAGTGAGTCGGACTACGCAGTACGCAGTCGGAGCTCCGCCCAAGCACTGAACGATTCGGTGAACGAATCTTTTTAATGAACTGATTCTAGTGATTCGTGTCACTGAAGTGAACTGTTTTGCCCATCACTACGTACTGCCGCTGCCCTGCTGCCACGCCTGCGTCCTGCCTGGACTCCGCATCCCCTGCTCCACCAACCCGGTTGTCTGTCTCCATAACCTTCCCCGGCTTCTCCTGCTCCCACTGCTCCCGCATCATCATACCTGGACTGTCTGTATTTAATGTTCTCCCTATGCTTCAGGAGTATTGGTCGAAGCATAATTAATTAGAGCTACGCGCGTTGTCTGTCTGCTCATCCAGTTCCGGCTTGGAACACTAACCACCTTTTGCCTTTCTCCCTATGCTCAGGACTACCCTGATCATACAATAAAATATTGAGTTTTGGTATTCCTGTCTAAGAGTCGTGCATTTGGGTCCAGTCCACTTCCGGTGTCGTAACAGTCACACGCTCTTTGATTTTAAAAGGCATGATCGGCACATTTATTCTGCACACTGCTTTGCCGATATTCTCTGAATTCCCAATGTTATACAAAAAGCTCCCATTGGCAAAAATACGCTGGGCAATGCAAAGGGCTTGAACTTGGAGTGGAGTGAGCTCAAAGAGTGACATTGTCAATATGAGGCTTTAGAAGGTAATTGAGATAAATGACAGATTGCATGAAAAACAATAACATTCATGAAGATACTCTTCTGAGTGAGCTCATTTATAATCGCGGTCTAATTATTCTTTCGCCATGAAAAGCCTTGATTACCATATTATACACCGGGTTGAAAAAGACAGTACACGATCAATGACATGATTGATACCTGATTTTTTGTTTTGTTTTGCAGTGTAATTAGCTGGTTGACATTTTTGGCTGCCAAGAACGGCGGTACGCTGATAAATCAGGAAGAATTAGGCGACATACACAGCCCAACACAAAGATATGTAGTTTTCTGTAATAAACATTTTACAATTAGGCCTAGAATTTTTCTGTCATAATTTCAAAATTATGTAGCTAATTCTTAAAAAATGTTTATATGCTCTATTGCACTACTGTTCAGAATTTGTAGAAACATTTCATATTGTAGGCTATTTAACTACTTTGATAACACGACTTTAGTATTCCTTGCCGAAGAGCTCAAATTTAGACCCGATTCTAAAGGCAATTTGTCAACAAGGCCTTTATGACTGCGTGACTGAACGTAAGTGTATCGTAATGGCTAAGGAGCTTGCAACTTCAACAGTTGTACGTTTATACCCAGGCAGACACTGCCGTTGTACCCAGGAACAAGGTAAATTACCTAAGCTGAATTGTTCTATTAATACATTGTAATTAAGAGGGTCTTCTGAATGCCAAAATGGACTTTAAACTCAATACCTACAATGTACCTAAATGGGATTATCCATTCCACAGGGAAGGGAGGGTAATTGCGGATTTTAATTGGCGTCCCACAGTAATTACACGCATTCCCCACACACCAGGATATATATTCTGCAGCAAGAGTAGAGAAGCACATTAGGTGCTTATAGGTTTCGACAGTGGGCAATGCTGAGGAGAACTGGTGAGTAGCGTTTTCCCCATGTGTAAATTGTTCAGTTTTTCGATTCAGTCTGCCGCGAGGGCTGAGTGTTAATGTTTCCACGCGCTTACCTTCGACATGTAGCCTATGTGGAATAGCGACAGCTAGTACTGCGACAACGGAGTAAAAAGACCAACAAACAAAAAAAGAAGCGAACGCCACTGCTTACGCATTGTGCTCTGAATCGTCATTTGTGTTCTTGGTCATTAACTGGATTATGCCTCGATTTATCCGACTGAAAGAATTGTGTCTTGCAGGCGGTGTCATTCTGAAAACAATTCAAGTGCGATCTCGGAAGAGGAAGAGACGGTGTAGCCAAAGACGCTTGCTTGACATCACCTCCACGGTTTGGTTTTTTTTTTAAGTGATTCGTTCTTTATCAAAACTACATATGTATTTATTTTAATCCTATATAAATGCTGTATTTACCATTCGACTGTATAACATAGTTGACACTAATAGTTATCTAATTATCAGGAATGCTACTTCTGAACTTTTTCTAAACTTTAGGTTATTAAAAATATATTATTCAACTAGTCTTGTATAAGCTAACAATAAGAGGATTAAACGGTCGGCTCCAACATCAACACGAACGATCATGTTTAATTAGAATGGACGCAGTTATAATAATATGGGTGTCGTGTTGTGATATGTTGTTGGAGCCGAACGGTTTTCAGAATATATTTTGAGTGCTATATTCGTAAATTCGGATATAACATCACTGCTCAAAGATGTCAATGAGTGACAAATCTCATTGGGTCGTTTCAATTAAAAGACAAATTTCTCCAACACAAGTGTTTCTCTGAATGTAGGCTATTGGTTGAGTTTAGCTCAACAGTATTAAACCTATTTGGCAGTGATGTGAGCTATAAGAGTAAGAAAAAAAAAAAGTCAAATTAAATATGCGTTTAACCATTTAAAGTGTGAGATCACAAATATGATTTGTCAAGGTGTAAAGTCCAGGGGTCAGAAAGTAAATGTCCTGCCACGTGTTTCTTCCACCCATGAACTCACCAGCTGATTTCAGTCATTAGTTCTACCTCCTGGCTGAATAATTGTGCAACTGAGCAAATCCAGGTGATTGGAACAAAACACTGGGGACGACTTTTACTTTCGGAATATGGATTTTATACCGGTGATTATGTTTTTAAGGAAACATTCTAATGCTGTAACAGTCACTACTGGAAAGCAAAGTTCAAGAACAGTTTTCTAGTTTTAGAACTGAAAAAAACACTCTTCAAAGGGATAACATTCCATAGTTTGACAGAGAAAAGTTGTGTATTAGCCTCCCAAGCTCTAAAAGAATATATTGTAGTCAAAGTAAAATAATCGACTGGTCCGTACAATGGATAGCTTTGGTTCTCAGTGTAGTTGTTAGGAAAGCTGGGATTATAACTCAGAGCCAGTGGGTTCGATTACCAGCTGGGCTGCTAACTAGGCACCACTGAAAATTATTAATCTTGAACTGCTTCAGTGAAAATATATGGCTGTACAAATATATTGAATGAATAAATGTTAGCTGTGTAAGTATGGATAAGAGCATCTGATAAATGTCAAAATGTAAAGTAAATTCTGTAATGGGTATGTAACATTAGCCTGAAGTGACTGAAGTGTCACACGTGTCGCCATTTATCTGTTTCTCTCTCAGGACGCAGAGGAAAATCAGTCACGTGGAGGTCCTGAACGCTGCACACGTGCAATGGGAATTCCCGCCACTTCGATCAACAACTCCATCATTAGACCGCTGGGATTTTACGTTATCGGATTTACGTATTTCAAGTTTGCTGATTTATATTTAATTTTCCTCGGCTTCATTTATTTTTTAACGATTTTGTTCAACTCCTTTATCATTTGCATTATATGGATAGATCATCGCCTACACACTCCAAAGTACATTGCGGTGGCTAATTTAGGGGTTGTAGACATGGTGTGCAGTACAACCTTCGTTCCGAGTGCGATGAAGACGTTCTTCACGAAAGATACTTTCATGTCCTACAACGCATGTTTGACACAGATATTTTTTTATTACTGTTTTCTTGCACTACAGTCGTGTTCCCTCAGTGTACTTGCCTATGACAGGTTAATTGCAATATGTTTCCCACTGAGGCATAATGTTATCAACACTCCCACAAGCATGTTCAGTATTATTGCGATTGTTTGGTTGTTTTGTGTAAGCGTCATTTTGTTCTTGACCTTGATCCTGACAAACCTGTCTTTTTGTGATTCGCTCACTGTGTACCACTATAACTGTGAGTACGTAGCAGTGTATAGTCTTTCGTGCAATGATAGCACACTGCAGTGGGCCACTGCCTCTTCTCTGAGTATGCTGATGTTGTTTGGGCCCCTTTGTGTAATCATCATGTCATACGCCTGTATTTTGAGAGCCGTGTTCAGAATGAAAAGTGTGGAGAGCAGGTACAAAGCACTTGCCACGTGCTCAGAACATCTCATCTTAGTGGGGATTTCCTATGTGCTGACCATAACAGTACACGTCGCTGAACTTTTCTTACCCATCTTCGATCAAAATGTCAAAATGCTGGGCTTGTCGTTAGCCTCATGCCTCCTGTCCTGTCTGAACCCGATTGTGTATTCCCTGGCAACCAAAGAAATCAGGCATAGAATCCTGGCCATGCTCCAGAAAATGAAGGCAGCAGAGTGGTCAGGGTAGTCGTCGAGCCAAAGGTTGCAGTAAATGTGCATTTTCAAATGAATATCATCCATTTGTAGGCCTTGTCGTTTGTCCTAAATTGCTCAGTCTACGTGAACTGTCCATTACAATGTTTTTGTGTACCTTAATGACAATTTTTTGTTATTTTCTCTTTTATTGTCCTGTGTCTGTGTTATGTTGTAATATACCAGGCTGTCAATCAGGGGCGTGTCTAGACATTGTAAAGACCCGGGGCTCAGCCGAGGACATAATGTACATTTTTTTTGCTCAAAGTGATAAAAGGGCACATCAACCGAGGAAAAATATTTGACGACACCAAAGATGAATGATTCAAATGAATGCTACAATAACTGCACAAATGTGATTTTTTTTAAATCAAATCAAAAGGGCCAAGGGCGAAGAAGTGTTTTGGCTTCTGTGGGGGACACTTCAGTGCTAGGGGGGATCTGGGCCATGCCCCCCCGGGAAGAAAATTTTTGAAAAACAGAACTTTAATACTAATTTCTAGTGCCTTTTGAGAACAGTATTTATTAATCTGCTGTTAAAAAAATTATAACGGTTATTAAAAGCACTCCAAACGAGCTAAAAATATCCTACTGCGAAACAAACCAATCTTTTAAAAAAAAATCTATTTGGAATCTTGCTAAATCTCCCTCCCTCCCTCTCTTTCCTCATGTAGCTGGATCACATGCTCTATTATAAGATATTATTCTGTTTCTATTTAAATACTAGGTTGGGTAACGTTACCAACGCCAGCCGAGTTAGTGAACACATAGGGCCCTATCTTACACCCAGCGCTAAGCGGCGCTAACCCAAACGCAAGTGTCTTTGCTATCTTACACCCGGCGCATGGTTCATAATAACGCCTTGCGTTCACGTCCTTTAACTACCACGTATTCTTGCGCCCATTACAAGTGAACTGGGCATGTTGGTCTTAAGATGAGGAGTGGCCAGGATTCTTTCTGGCGTATTGCTATCTTGAGCCAGCAGAAAGCGCTTGTGCTAGAACCACCACAAACCTGGTCTAATGTCATGTCGCAGTTGTTTACATGTTATTTTAACGGCGCATATAAGTGCGTCTACATAGGCGTGTGGCCAACGCGCGTACCATCCTGTCTGTTACACACAGGGGCGCGCACAAGCATGACTAAAATATCTAGATGAAATATTATTATTGTGTAGGCTATGTCAAAAATGCATAATAATAAAAGGTTCCATAGGTCCACATACCTTTCCCTCAGCGAAGGGAAACCATGCCACATTACATTGCTCTCAGCCCACTCCATCAACATCCAGGCGATGTGCGATGGTACGGGACAATGGCTATCCATTAAAAAGGAGCTGATAGCACCTATATCAAGCCTAATGCGCAAATTGTCATTTACACCTAATGCGTGAATTGTCATTCAATGGAAACCTCGCGCACTGCAATAGACGGACATTTGAGTTTTGAAAATGCACTTCAGATGTCATTACAATACAGCTTTTATCTAGGAATACAGCCTGTAAGTAAATAGAATGGTTTGTGACTGAAAAAAGTTCAAAACCTTGTCCAGTGAATATTGCTTTTATTGTTTTTCAAATAGCCTAGGCTACAGCGGATTCGCTGTGCATAAGGTTTTTTTCGATAGCCTATGGTTAAAAAATGGAGATAAATGTCACCATGTTAACTGAATTGTAACCTTAGCTATTCTTCGTCCTTCATATTTTTTAAATTACAGTGACAAGGTTTCCATACCCTCAGCTTATTAAAACCCCGCTGATTTCACCTGTTATTCCATAACTGAACAAACGATTTTAAAGAGAACTAAGCGTCTAATTAGAAACTAAAACAAATTTGCAGCACGTTACAATTAATTCACAATTAATTTTAATACCATTATCTGCATGTGCGCTTTACAAGAGCAGCTCTGTTTCCCCTGCTGTAAATCGCACTTTTAACGGTCTTCCTGGGAAAGTGGATTTTTTTAAAGCATTACACTACCAGTAAAACAGGTTGGTCACATT
This sequence comes from Synaphobranchus kaupii, assembly GCA_029718625.1. NCBI lineage: Eukaryota > Metazoa > Chordata > Actinopteri > Anguilliformes > Synaphobranchidae > Synaphobranchus > Synaphobranchus kaupii. The sequence goes on from CM056389.1 coordinate 22,629,078, forward strand.
TCCATAAGCAGGACATTACAAAACAAGGGTAAATATGCGTGAACCTATGGGTTGCCAACCTGACAGCTTTATTGTATTTGTTGTCATCATTAAGGCAAAATAACGTTATTTATTTTATTAATCAAAATTAGAATGCAGGTAATGAACTTCGGAAGAAGCTTGAACATGAGTTCATTGCTTCCTTGCATAATCAAACGAAATTCGTTAAACAAGCAGGCTAATTTGGCGTTTTCTAAGGTGAGACGGAAGCCATTGGTAGCTTATTCTCAGCTGTTGCAGGTGCCTTTAACTAAATTTAACCGCATATATTTTGTAAAATAACAGCACTGTCGGGAATTACCGGGAACTCATAATGGTTAGTCCGAATAATATTTATCATAGGCTACTATTGATCCATATAGCCTATTCCTTGATCGCACTAAACACGCACGAGCATGTCTGTTTCGCCATCATATAAGCAATCCGCCAAGGTGGAAAAGCAGGCTTTTAAAGGGAATGGAATATAACATTTTGATTGGTTTATTGCATGTCACGCCCAAGACACACCTATAATTAATGAAGAGACTAGGTTCAGCCCACTTGCACGCTGCGCCGTGCTTAGCGCCCAAAAAACACGCCGTTAAAATAGCAAAAGTGGACTTGGACACGCCCTAAATGGACTTTACGCCATGAGCTTAGACCAAGCGCCAAGATAGAACCCATAATAACCAAACATGAACGTTATGCATTCTCGAGTTAGCCATCATACACATCGGTTAGACCATTATCCCACATTTGGTTTATATCTAGTTGGAACACTAGCGAACAGTGATCCTGAGAACTAAATAAAGTCCATTTGCATAAAAATTCACTTGCTTCTGGGTGGTTGATCTTGTTTGAGTATGGTGCGGTGGCAAGATAAGCTAACTCGTTACCTTTTTACTTTTTTCATTTTTCTATCGTCTCATCCCGAATCAACTAACTTAATCCATCCCGCCAGCAGGCTACTTTGTGTGTGGGTAAGAGTGAGATAGCAGGCAGGGTGGAGTAGTTATGTTTTACACATGGTGACTCGCCTTCTTGAGACCCAGGGCTATAGCCCAATAGCCAGGGCCTAACACATCCCTGCTGTCAATGTCAGTGAGACACTGTTCTCTACTGATCCTACCTGGTTACATAAAGACACATCTAAAATAAAATTTCCATGGAGTCTACATTCAAATGGCTTATTTAATATTCTGCTGACACGATGGGATTACGTTTCATCTCAATGATAAGATGCCCTATTGATTAAGGAAAAATGCTTTTTTAGAATAGCCATAAATATCTTGAAATGGAGAGTTAATTTTCAAGACAGTTTTTGTGTGCAATGAAGATTTTAGATATTTAAATTTTTTTCTGGCCGCATGCTTCCTCACTCTATTTCTGAAGACTTCATATTATATTTGTAATTTTTTATAACCTTTGCTGAAAGTTGTTTAGTATTGATGAAACTGATTTGTAGTTACTGCTCTCATTTCTCAGCAGATACTGTTAATGTTATGCAGGGGAACGGTGTTTGCAATGTCTTATTGTATGTTTTGAACAAAAATTACAGCCAGGCTTAATAGCATTTCTCATTTTATTAGTTTAGTTTTACGCAAACAAAGAGACGTAATTGTTGTTTTCCTGCTATTTTGGCAAGTTTTTACTAATTTACTAACTCGTCAGCATGGCTAGAGAAAATCTTCGCCTGCTTACATGGATTTTGGGAGTGGGTCAGAAGAAGATACCATAGTTGTTGTTTTTTTTAACAATCGAAGATACCACAGTTCCAAAGATACTATAGATAGCATACCTTTGATTCTATCTGAGAATATGCCTACAAACATGAGGGAGATTTTCCTCCTCGATATATAAGTATTATGGTTTGTGATATTTCAAAAATGTACGTTAGTTTTACCACTCCACCACAGTATCTGCCACAATATGTTTCATATTGTGATTTTCACATATTGTAGTGTAAGCATTCATAGGTGTCACAGTCCTGTTTTATGTTTAATTGGCCATGAAGCTAGAACATTTCCTTGAGGTTGGAATGTTATTTTATTGTAATCTTATCGAACATATTATAAACTATGGTTGTTTGATGTGCGATGGTACGGGACAATGGCTATCCATTAAAAAGGAGCCGATAACACCGATATCAACCCTAATGCGCGAATTGTCATTTACACCTAATGCGTGAATTGTCATTCAATGGAAACCTCGCGCACTGCAATAGACGGACATTTGAGTTTTGAAAATGCACTTTAGATGTCATTACAATACAGCTTTTATCTAGGAATACAGCCTGTAAGTAAATAGAATGGTTTGTGGCGGCTAGCTCTGGGGCATACATATATAATTCACCTCCTACTGTCAACGCGGCTACGTCATAGACGGTAACTTCTATGACGTGTTCTTTGGATTGAATGAGGTTTATAAATAAAGAACGCAGCTGCGTTGCAGTTAGCTCGACCAGGAAAGAAGTCTCAGTTTGGTCATTTCCCGCACTCCTACATTGGTGACACCGACGTGATAGGTGTCCACCCCCCTCCTCGGCGCGGATTTTCTCTGCGCTAACAGCCTGTTGGTGGACATTAAGAAACGGCGGCTCGTCAACGCTGAGACATTTACCTCGCTCCCGTGCTCACTTAGCTGTTCTGGCACGTCAAAACTGTAGTGTCTCCCCAGGCTATAATTTTCAATTTACTGTTTAATGTGCTAGATGAATATAACATTTTCCTTGGAGTGATTTTGAATGTTGTATATGCTTTATAATGTACAAACATATTATATATTCATTTTATGACAGGTTTTAGATAGGGTTTTGGACCCATAGATATATACCCCTTATACTGATGAAAAAAAGTTATTCCCACTTGAATATTATTCAAAGGTGAGCTTTATGAGCCAAAACAATTGATTTGTAGTTAAATACAGTGGTGTTTTTACATTAGGGGCAGATGGGGCAGTGCCCCACCAGACGTGGCGCTATTGTGCAAGATACTCATAACAAAATCATGGCAAAATGTATTTTATATTTAATACAAAACAGTGATTCAATCATGCAATTGGCATGTATAAATATAATAAACTTGACTCACACTCCTTATAGTGCTGTTTTTGAGTAGTTTCCTTGTATGTGTGTGCTCATGCTGCGGACTGCCTCCCTCTCCTATGTTTCTACTGTGGGGCAGCGGAGCACTCTGCCCCACCGTGTCATGGTTTTTAACGAGTCCTTCCCTTGCGGTTGTTCTCCTCGGTAGCCACGCGAGGGCGCTGCCCTTTTAGTGGATGTTTGCTCCGCCCCGTCTTTATTGAGGAGCTTCTCTCAGCATCACACCTGTGCGTGGTTACCTTGGAGCTATATATCCATGCTATATACCCATGTTTCCTTCGTTCTGGGCTTCCATATTATTTTGCGTTATTTGCTCTGTTTTGTGTTTGGTATTATTTTGCCCTTTGTTTGCCTTAGCCGGTATGGTTAGATCTAGGCTCTGTAGGATACCTATTTGCTCCAATGTGTTTTATTGGAGTAATGCGGGACTTGCCTTTGTGTGTGTAGCTATTAGGTCTTGTCGTCTGTGGCTCTTTTCTGTCTCCTCTTCCTGGTCTTTCCTTTCTTTCTTTGCCTAGACCTGTTGCCTTTTCTGTCTCTCCCTCCTCTCTTTGTTTGTTTGTGGGTATATTTATATAGTCATTTCTTACTAAGAGACAGGGCGTTTATCATACTGAAGCAGGGCTTTTTCTATACTGAGAGGCAGGGCGTGTATTTTCAACTAGGCTTGCGTTAGTCATTGAGCCGGCAAATGTCCAGAACAGCTGTTCTGTTCGTCCTTCGGTACCTGTCTCCGTACATGGAGACTGGGCGATTTTGTTCGGAACTGTAGTTCTGTTCGTCCTTCAGGTACGGCTCTCCTCATAGGGAGACTGGACGATTTTGTTGACATGTGTGTGTGACTGCGAGTCTATGAAAGTAGCCTTGGAACGTTAGATCTCTGTTCCTTTCGCCTTCTCGTTACCTTTCCTTTTATTGAGATGTAGGGCCATTATTTTTCGCATGTCTTGCGTTTGGCACACTGCCGGTAGAGGTTAGGACACGGAGACTGCTTCCCTTTAATTCCTGCAGCAAGCAGTACTCTCCGTTTTAGAGTTAGGGAGTTATTTTTTCACTGGTTGCATTCTCCCCTTGCTTAGCTCTAATTTACGTTCCTTCGTTTGTTTGTTACCTCCGAGACAGCCCTTTTCTCTCATTCCACATTAGCATCTCGTTGTTCACTGTTTTGTATACTGTTAGGTATTCAGTGCTCAGTGTGTTTACCGAACTCAAGATTCTTTGCTCTCGTGTGCCATTCACCCGGTTATTGAGATATAGGGCTATTAGTGTTTGCATGTCTTGTGCTTGGCACACTGCCGGTAGGTGAGGACACGGAGACTGCTTCCCTTCAATTCCTGCAGCAAGCAGTTCGCTCCATTTAGAGCTTGGGAGTTATTTTTCGCTTCTCGCGTTCTCCCTTTGATTGGCTCTCATATGTTCCTTTGTTTGTTACCTACGAGGCAGCTCCTCTCTTCACGTTAGCATCTCGTTTGTTCACTTTTTTGTATACGTTTGAGTATTCAGTGTTTTTTAGCTCGTTGTGTTTTCCGAGCTTGAGATTCTTTGCTTTCGTGTGACGTTCGCCCGGTTATATGCGTCGTTTTTAGTTATGCCCCTTTTTCCTAGTTTCCCTTACTATTTCCCTCCAGTCGAGAGTGGGAACTAGGTTATTTGAGTTTAGTCCTTTATATTTCCCTATATACGGGGTCTCTCCGTCTCAGTGGCCTTAGTGCTTAATGAATCCCCTTGCTGCGTTTGGTCCCTTGAACCTCACACATCACACCCCCATTATACACCGTTGCTAGGGAAACAACGTGAGTGTGATCTGCGTAAGCAGGGAAAACCTGCCGCAAATTATGTTGGGCGGAGGGGCAGAAATGTCTTTGCCCCTACTAATTCTGCCTAGCAACAGGTGGTGAAAAAATAATAAACGTTAAATTAACATCGTTAACGTGGGCTGACGTGACCAGGAAATAAACATTAAAAAAGCCAATTCAGTGTATTTGTATCGCTAATGCTAGCTAGCTAAAGTTTTCCATTTGATTTAATTTTGTCATAGGTGTCAATTTCGCCCATATAAAATACGGGTTTTCCACCTTTTCGAAGGTATACAGGCGTATAAGGTTATGATACAGGAAATCTACACTGTTTTCCAACATAATTAATTTAATCGCTGCAATCACATTTTCTTTCTTCTCCCTTTCTCTGATATTCTCTCAATTTCTGAGGCTGTGGGAAAAGCAAGTAGCACATCAGGACTGTAAGGTATGATCTTAAAATACACTTTTTGACAACGAAGCACCTTGCTGAATTTGTTACACACTCATTATTATGTGAAACGCATAATACAGGAATATATTAAATAAACTTGAATCAGACAAATAACTGTGGTGGCTAGTGATTTTAATAGATAATAGATAATGTTCTATACGGTTTTTGGTGAATTTATAGTTTTGCAGGCATGAAAATAGAGGCAGCTTTCTCCAGATGTTGACACCTATGTTTTACCTTTTTGAAGTTTCTTTAAGTTCAAGTTTGACATGCCGTCAGTAGGCTAAACTGCATTTTAAAAAGCTTATTACTAATTACTTGGTATCAGTCAATTTAGCTATGTAAAGGCATGTCTTGGTATCAGTCACTTTAGCTATGTAAAGGCATGTCTTAACATAGCTAAAGCAATACCAAATGTTTGTATTAAATGTTTGCATATTTATTTGACATTTATCTGATAATTCTCGTTATTATAATATGCCGTTGGCATTAGGGGTGTGCAGCGATGCCACTATCTGTATCTGTATCTGTTCAACCATTAACAATATATGTATCCGTATCTGTATTCGGATTAGAAACTGGTGGGCGTGGCTTCGACCGGAAGTTGTGTTACATATAGGAAATGTGATCTTTTCTAGTCTTAATTTCATTGTTATTGCAATTTATGAGTGTTCACCCCCCTCATTGTCTTTTTTTTTCTTTTCAAAACTTTTTATAAGAACTATATTCTGTACTTTATACTTATTTATCTACCATTTTGTTTTGTTAAAGGTTGTGTTTGTTAACCTATTTGAACCCCCCAACCCCTAACTGGGGGACACTGAACAATAATTTTGGATAAGAACTGGAAAAAATCTGAGGTACAATATATAATCAACTCAGAATGAAAAGGCAGATTTATAAAAACATCAAACAATTTCATTATACATTTGAATGGAAACAATAACAGTCCTTTTCCACAATAACAGCCCTTTCTGCCTGTTGTGATTTCATATTGTACTTTTTTGTTATATTTTTATTTTACCATATGAACTTGAATACATAAATGATTATGAATAGTAATATTATTATCATTAATATTATTATTATTATTATGCTTTATAAAATTCAAGGAGAAGACTTAAAGATTATAGCCTAATGATTTATTGAGAAAACACTCAAAATGAAAAAAGTAAAATGAACAGTCCAACAAGTTGCATTTCTGAGCTAGCAGTAACAACAAAGTTCTATAACACCTGAAAAGTTTTTAATTCCAGAAAGTGAAAAAAAAGTCGGGACATGGCTGCATTTTAACAGCTTTTAATATGCTTTTAGTATACCATTGGTTAAACCGATCACCGCGACAAGCCTAGTTAAAAAATTTTTTCTGCAGTGTAAAGCGTCACATTTTCGTTTTAATAATTGCGTTGCAAGTTTGGGCTCATGGAATGGCGAGATTGACGGAATTGATTACGCAGGAATACGGAGGGAGAACGGACGGTCAGTACAGTTTAAAAATACAAACACAAGTAGCATAAATACAATAATGATTTTGATAGCCAGTAAGTGACATTTCAAAACGGGACATAGGTTACTGATTCTAGCTGTTCCTTTGCTTCCTTTTAAAAGGTGTTTTTACATTCTGAAAAAGTGTCGATATTAAGGGCAGCTAAATTCAAGCGAGCAGCATTAAAGGGATATCGTTTGCATGCAAGATGTTGAGATTCTTCATTTAACATTTTGTTTCTTTTTGTTTTGGCTCACAAGATTGACATAGGCCTATATAAACAAGGCACACTGTTCGATTATAGCGAGCATGTTAAAGATATAGGTTGAGTATCCGTAATTTCAGGGACTGCCGATTGAGTCACATGGCCCGTATCGAACGGCTCCATCCCTAATGATATATTTTAATGTTTTAATAAACAAATAAACAATCCAATGTTTAATTCTGTAATGTTCAGAAGAGGCATACAGACAGGTGGGCACTGAATCAAAGATTTCCTGCTGCAATTTAATTATTTCCCGCATCCGAATTATGAACTGGCAACTTCGGATCCGTTTCGTATCCGTTTCCAACCCACTATCCGTGCACTTCCATATTTCGGCTTCGGGCACACCACTACTTGGCATGCTTTGCGTTTTTTGTATTTTAGCTAGGCTATAATTGCATTAGTTTTGGATAAACTTGATCAAACTTGTTTTAACTGTCCTACAAGTTAACAAAGTGTCATTTGCTTGTATTTACGGTTTTGAAAAAGCATTGAAGTTATTGAAGAAACGTGTCTGTCTCATCCTATTACTTTGTTGCAGTACAGACAACCTCAATGTAGGGTTCTGTGTTGTGCTGAAGCGATACATTGTATTCAGTTTTGAAATATTTCTGCTCCCTGGCACTTAGGCCTACAGCGCAGCCCATAGCATAGGCTTATCATAGACTAATAGGCTATCTTAATTTTTTTGATGGTGACGTCATACAAAACTGCCCCTCCAGAAATGTCATGCTAAAATCGCCACTGGTTAAATATATGATTATTTTATGATTTAGAGCAGTGCACAATTTAGCCATTTTGGATAGATTTGGAGACACTAAGGTCACTGCGTTCTGGATGGCGGGTGGCAAGCCAGCGCATTGGCAAAGTGACATTTTCGGCATGTATTTTCACGCTCCTGAGCCCATTTGACTCGCCATGCGCCGGAAGTGGGAAGAGAGTCGCTGGTGGAGGTCGTTCTGGACGAGCAGCGAAACTGCAAATTTGGGGCTCTATTTCCCGGTCGGTGGCGAGTCATCACTGGGAGGTAGCAATTTTGTCTTGGATTTGCACGCGACTGAGCTCATTTGGTAATTTGCGGACTCGCCGTGCACTGAAGTGGGAAGGAAGCCGCTGCTGGGGGGGGTGTCCGTCAAGAAGGAGCAGCCCAGTTCAATTTTACTGCAGCAGAATGCAGTTCTGAAAAATGCAGCTATTTTGGGCTAAATTACATTGCGATTCGCGCTCGCACTGCCCGCCAGGTGAGAACAAGTTAACGCACAAATTGCACAACAGCTTACGGCGAGTTGCTAATTCCGGGGCTTTCCTCAATGCGTGCATGATCATAACCTATTCAAAAGCCAATACTGCTAATTTTCGTGGATCATATGCGGTCCAATTTGAATTTGAGATAAATCCCCCAAGCAGGAAAAAATGATACTTTGCCTTTATTGCTCGTTATCTTTTTTATAATGTTAATTATTGTATTTCTTTCTGTTTTTAATTGTTTATGGCTGCTATTATAATGCACTGTGTTCCCAGGGGTACTGTATTCTTTCTTACACCCGTCTGTAATGAGAATAATGACAAACTTGGTGCATACATTCACTCTTATTGCACATATAGTGATAAAAACGTAACTCAAGTACATTCAATGAAATCAATGCAAAATAGATAGCATATCATCTTCCAATGCAGAATCCTAAAGGCGATAAAAGTCGCTAATAAATGTGGCGAGGAAATGGGTTCTATTTCGTTCCTCTGACCATTAGGGTCGTCAATATGGATGGCCATCTGTGGCCAGATGCATCGAGACCTTCATACCAGAATTGTCATGGCACATAACCCCCGCATAGTGACGCAATTCCTCCCATAAATGGGGGAGCGTCACTGCGGATGTCAGTGACGCTTTCCAATTACATTTCCTCGCCAATGCATAGTGAGACGTGAAACTGTTTGTATCCTGTGCGAATCCCCTATCGCCTTGTGACTTCGGTTGGGGCTACCGTTTTTTTCGGCCTTACGATTCTAATCGTCCTCCAAAGGACGAGGAAGCCTGCTTCGCTACACTATCTGCCTGGACTTTCCCTACTAAACACTACCGCCACGTTTTACCATCTGCGGGTGTTCTTTAATTGTGCTAAGGCATGAGATTCCATTGATCGAACATGGGCGTGGTAAGTATATCCCAGTGAGATCGATTACCAAACAATCGGCTAGCGACAGTGCTCGATTGGTGTATAAGGCAGAGTATGCGTGCTTTGCGACATTATCTGCCTCAACTTCTCTAAAAGACCACCACCATGTTCTATCCTCTACGGCTGCTCTTTATTCTGTGCTGACATGGAATATCCGTTGTTGCACAACCGTTGAGCTACAGCGCCGGTGATTGATTCTAAGTCTGCACTGGCTGCGCGAGCACACCAGTGAGGCTTTCCAATCGGCTAGCGACGGTGCTACGGCGATTGTTTTATAAAGCAGAGTATGCGTGATTCGCTACACTATCTGCTTCAACTTCCCTTGCTAACCAGTGAGGCTTCCCAATCGGCTAGCGAAGGTGCTACATCGATTGGTTTATAAGGCAGGGTATGCGTGCTCCACTACACTATCTGCCTCGACTTCCCCACTAAAGACCTAGAGAGCTAGTGATGTTACGGATGATACCGAAGCTCCGAGCTGTAGGGCAGTTTCTACAGAAGCCTCGCACCGAAGCTTGTATAACTTTCAGACAAGCACGTGATCGATGACAAACGAGGCCTCGGGTGCTGTAGAACCATGTGATCGGTTTGTTTTGCGTTTTGGGCGGAATTAGGGGTTTTGAATTGTAGATATAAAGGAGCGACACCCCTTATTTCGAGGGTTGTTGTGGAGAGTTTATTATTATTGGTATTATTGCTAGTAAAAGTTTTTGGAGGATTTTTTTGAGGAATTTTTGGAGTATTTTCTTTTTTTGTACAACTGTTGTACAGTTTTGTCGTTTTTGTACAAAAATAGGCTAATGGAACCTGCATGGAAGCGAAAATCTTCTCCTGCTTGGGAATATTTTTTGACCCGATACCTCCAAATAAGGCAGGCCTAAGTGGCGTAGATATAAAAACACACTGAAACGCTATTCGAACACTGGGCTAGCAATCGACTGTGCATGTAGTTCGTTGGTTGTTATTTTAACGTAACTACCGCAGATTATTACGATTTGTTTAATATTATTATGATTTGATTGTTATTTCTTATTCTTTCTTATTAGCATTAGCATCTGCATTCCTTCTCAAATGGCATATTTCATTTTGAAGGTAAAATGCTTGCTGTGGAGCCGATTCTGTTACCATCACCGATAACAATGGAGAAAGTCCAAGGTCCATCACGCGAGATTTATGGGCACAGATTATAATCTTGTACTCTAGAGTATTACCATCAACGAGCACTATTGACTGATGGGGAATTCCCCCATCATGCAACTGATTTACGTAACGTTGTAATAAAATTTCCCGCGACTTTTTGTGTTTTTAATCAAGTCGGAGATTTTTTACGGTAAAATAAGACATTTTATGACAGTTCGTGATTCCCGTACCCCACCCCCAACCCCTAAACATAACCTCACAGGAGTTCATGTAACTCGGGCTCATGCCCGAACTGTTAAGATAGTAAAATGCATTAATCGTCATAGGCTGTGGGACGTTGCATTATGGGGGAATTCCCCACCAGTCAATAGTGCTCGTTGATGGTAATACTCTAGAGTACAAGATTATAATCTGTGCCCATAAATCTCGCGTGATGGACCTTGGACTTTCTCCATTGTTATCGGTGATGGTAACAGAATCGGGTGTGCTGTGCCTAAAGGAGCTGGCTTACAGCAATAATACCTCGTCCAGGCATTATCGGCCAGTGCATGAAAATGCACCTGCCAATGAGCAAGAAACCCGTGGGGGTTATGTATTTATTTATTTTACTTTTTAATAGCAGTTATGGTTGCTTTATCATAATCATACTGACATACATGTTGATAAAATACATTTGCATATTGTTATTTTGCCATAGGTTCCAGAAAGCAAGAACTTGATGAGGCTGATAATAATAAACAATAAAAACCTCCCTTTTCAGTCACAAAAGCACCTTCCCTTTCACTGCCCATACTGAAGCACATTCACTTTCACTGCCTGGTTACAGAAGCACTCCCAGTCCCAGACCAGAATACTTTTACTGCTCAATAGAACCCCACACAAATGTTGTCCCCCTTTATATCAATCTTCCTGTTTGCATTTTGAAAGTTAATATAATATTATTACATATATTATTTTATAATATATCTTAGTATAAAACAAATCTAGCCTCATGACAGTTACAAATATAAATTAGGAGTATGTTAGTATGTGTATCGCCTGAGCGGGGTTTTGAACTGGTACATTCTCTTACAGAAATGGCTCTGAAGTCCGACGTGTTACCAGTGAGCTAAAGTATCGCTAGTTGCTAGCTTGCGGCAACTTCGTTATTTTGAACCTGGGGTGGAACTTGTAATGATTTCGTTGCTCTAAATTACTTTTACCAGCAGGTGTCACTAGTGTACACTGTGTTGAATGAGGCTTTGAGTAATGAATCTATTTGCGATACAATTGGCTGCAAAGCCTCATTTCGCCATCACTACGGTGAGCTACGGCTCCGGTGTTTGATTCTAAATCGGTACTGGCTGCGGCGCCCGCCAGTGAGGCTTCCCAATCGTTTAGCGCGGTGCTACATCGATTGGTTTATAAGGCAGAAGTATGCGTGATTCGCTACGTTACGCTAGACGCCACGCCCAGTGCGCCATACGCTACACCATTGACTACAACGGCTCGCCAGAAAATAGAGCCCTAAGGGACAACAGAGTACACTGCCTACATTTTGTGTCATAGATCTTTAATATTTCTGCATATCACCCATAGAGTCTGCACACTTGTGGACAAGGAGTCTATAATCCAGGAAATGTATAGTTTTATCTGTTTTAGATATGTAGTTTTCAGTATTGCATTGCAAACTACTGTATTTTCCCAATATTTCTTTGCATTTGTGGCACTTTACTTTGACCTATATTATTAAAACTAACTAATCTAAGTTATTATTGTAAATGGTACAACTGTCTTTTTAACTGCAAAAAGGTTAAAGAAGGTAGTTATGGCAACCCAGTTACCTGGGGCCTGTTCCAGAAAGCGGGCTCAATCTCAAGTGAGTCTGAATGTAAACTTGAAGACTGACTTGAGTGAGCAAGATGCGGAATATCCGGATTTCTCGGTTTCAAACACCAATTCCAAAGTAGGTGATCAAGATCGATCAGACTCGGATAGGTTAATGAGCCCAAACCATGCACGTTCTCTGTGAATTTAAAAAGTCATCCCTGATCAGACACGAAAAAAAATGTTCAAAGTGGATTTTTAGTCCGAGAAGCATATATGTTTCCACAGCCATCAAAAAAGAGACAATCATTATGACATACAGTACAACAAAATTCAATAAAAACACAATACCCCAGCTCAATGCCGGAGTGGCTAATCGGGAGAATCGGGAAGAATCCCGGTGGGCCGCTGGTTTTTGGGCTGGTGGCGAGGATCGGTAAACACAATAATTGTATTTAGATCATATACTTGCTGCAGTGTGGGCTGCGTGAGTTCTCACTCGGCCCCCCCCTTTCTCCTCCTCACACGCGCACGAAAAGCAACCACGGCCCATACCAGAAACTTGGATGCTTGGGGGGATGAGAGTGGGCCCTCCAAAATTCCATAATTGGTTGAACCCAAGTTTGTTTTAGATTATGATTGATCACCTGATGTAATTGGCTTAGTTTACACGTTTGTGCCAGACGAAGATGCTAAAATGGAGAATAAAATAAGGAAAGGAGGAGCAGAAAGGGCTAGGATAAAAAAAAAAGGCAATGTAAGAAGAAGCGGCCAAATGAGCCAAATTAACTGACATATTTCGAACACAAACACAGCTGATGATGAGAAAGGTATAGTACAGTGTTAAGATGTCATTGATGTATAAAGCACAATATCATTGCATGCCATCCACAATTAAAGTTTATTGTCCAGGAATTTTAAAGAATGACTGGCGTATTCACGAATAACTGCTTTGATAAATGCAGTTTTTTTTGGATCATCTAATTGTGAAAGGCATTTTGCTATATAGTCTCTGAGCAGCCAGGGTTTTAAAAAAAATACACATTTTTAGCGAGGGGGGGGGGGGGGTTCATTGTGTTGGAAATTATTATTCTTGTTTATTATTAGGCCATGAAAGGTATTATTATAATAATAAGTAAATTATTAAATAACACTGTTTTAGATAACGTTAGCTAACATAGCCTAGCCTTCTTGCTGTCGCTTCTTGTTGGTTTTGTGAGCTACCATTATTAACTTTTTATTTATTTGACGTCTAATGTCACCCTTCAACCATGAGGTAACGTGAGGTAACATTAGCTATCTAGCAAAAGTTAACAGCCAAATGAAGTTAGTTTAACTTGATAACTTACTGGAGATTTAAATGTTACATGCAGAGAGCTCACGTTAGTTAATCGCCATGAATGGACGTTTTATATCTTTCTGGCCATTGTCACGAACGTGAACATCTGCCAAGTTAAACGTGTTATTTACTAAATTAGAAAAACGATGACTAAAACAACAATTAAGAAAGCACACAATCAATGACATGAATTTTTTGTTTGTTTGCAGTGTAATTAGCTGGTTGAGATTTTTGGCTGTCAAGAACGGCGGTACGCTCATAAAAAAGGAATAATTAGGCGACATAAACACCCCCACACAAAGCAATGTAGTTTTCTGTAATAAACATTTTACAATTAGGCCTAGAATTTTTCTGTTATAATTTCAATATTATGTAGCTAATTCTTTAAAAAATGTTTATATGCTCTATTGCACTATTGTTCAGAATTTGTAGGAACACTTCATAATGTAGGCTATTTAACTACTTTGACAACACGACTTTAGTATTCCATGCTGATGAGCTCACATTTAGACCCGGTTTTAAAGGCAATTTGTCAACAAGGCCTTTGTGACTGCATGACTGAACGTTACGTAAGTGTATCATAATGGCTAAGGAGCTTGCAACTTCAACAGTTGTAAGTTTATACCCAGGCAGACACTGTCGTTGTACCCAGGAACAAGGTATACCTAAGCTGAATTGTTCTATTCATAAATTGTACTTAAATGCAGTGCCTATAAATAGGTGTAGAACATTTTTCTGATGGTAGAATATTATTGTTTTGCAATCTTATCAAACATATTATAGACTATGGCGTATTACTGTCTTCCTGGGCTATAATTGTCACTACGGGCATGGAAAATACTCATGCCAATTTACTGTGCATATGTGCTTGTTGAATGTAAAATTTTCCTTGGAGTGATTATAAATGTTGTATATGCTTTATAATGCACACAAACTATTCATATATTAATTTTATGACAGGTTTTGGATATGTTTTTGGATCCATAGATCCAAACACTGCCCGGCCAAAAAAAAAGTCACCATTGCACCCGTCATGCATAGTGTCCACTGTACAAGCCTCTGGAGGCAGTGTTATGATCTGGGGTTGCTTCAGTTGGTCAGGTCTAGGTTCAGCAACATTATGCAGCAATAAAATGAAGTCAGCTAAGTACCTGCATGTACTTAATGACTAGGTTATCCCATCAATGGGCATTTTCCAGGACGACAATGCCAAGATTCATCGGGCTCAAATTGTAAAAGAGTGGTCCAGGGAGCATGAGGAATCATTTTCACACATGAATTAGCCACCAGATTCCTGACCTTAACACCATTGAAAGTCTTTGGGGTGTGCTGGGGAACACTTTATGGAGTGGTTCGACTCTCCCGTCGTCAATACAAGATCTCAGCCAAAAATCCATGCAACTCTGGATGGAAATAAATGTCGTGACATTGCATAAGGTTGTCGAAACAATGCCACAACAAATGTGCGCCGTAATCAAAGCTAAAGGCGGTCCAACTAAATATTAGAGTGTGCGACTTTTGTTTTGGCCGGGCAGTGTATATACCCCCTGTCCTGATGAAAAACGTTATTCCCACTTGAATATTATGCAAAAGTGAGCTTTCTGAGCCAAAACAGTTGATTTGTAGTTAAATATATTATTATTTTATGATTTAGATCAGTGCACAATTTAGCTATTTTGGATAGATTTTGTGTCATATATCTTTAATACTTCTGCATATCACCCTCAGAGTCTGCACACTTGTGGACGAGTCTATAATCCAGGAAATGTATAGTTTTACCTGTTTTAGATATGCAGTTGCATTGAATTGCAAACTAATGAAAAACTATTTTTCGTTGCATTTTCCCAAGATTTATTTGCATTTGTGGCACTTTACTTTGACCTAAATTATGAAAGTAAACTAATCTAAGTTATTATTGTAAATGGTACATCTGTCTTCTCTCATTTAAGCCATTTTTCACGTTTCTGTGATGCTCACACGTGGAGTTATAAAGCCTTAATAGGTGAGAAATTACCAAATTTAGCATCTGCGCAAAAGGGTTAAAGACGGTGAAGTTATGGCAACCCGGTTACCAGGGGCCTGTTCCAGAAAGTGGGCTCGATCTCAAGCCAGTCTAAACTTAAACTTGAAGACTGACTTGACTGAGCAAGATGCAGCATATCCAGATTTCTCGGTTTTAAAAGCACCAATTACAAAGTAAGTGATCAAGATCGATCAAATTCGGATAGGTTAATGAGCCCAAACCATGCGCGTTCACTGTGAACTTAAAAACCCTGATCAGACACAGAAAAAAATGATTACATATGGAGTCTTAGTCCGAGAAACACCGCGCATAATTTTTCACAGCCATTGAATAAGAGACGATCATTATGACATACAGTACAACAAAATTCAATAAAAACATAATACCCCCGCAGGAGCAAAGGAAAGGGAGCTGCCGTGGGGGGATAATTTTGAAATCGGGTTAATACATAAGTTTCTCTGACTGTGTGATCAGTCACAGTCATGTTTGCTGAATGAAGTAGGTTGTTTCTTATTTCATTATTAGGCTTATTATTTTTAGTGTTTTATATGTAATTCGGATATACGTCATTTACAGTTTGTACAGTTACAGTTTGCAGGCCTATATTATTTATTTCGAAAAACTATTTTTTTAATTGACCTGCAGAGCACTCATTTAAAATAAAAATAGGAAAAACTGAACTTGAGATAGCATTATTAGAGCACCAGTTAAAAGAGAACACATGAAACATTGGACGTATATTTCTTCATTGTTAAATAATTTGAAATGCTTTTTGTTATTTTATTTGCAGGAAAGGAAAGGTGCTTAATTATATAAACGTATTTGCGATCAGGTACCAGATTGTTAAATATAGTGTTTAACAATAATATTGTGAATTTGGATATAAACGCACATGTGCACACTTGCCATTTAGGCGATTAGGCTATTAAACCTGTCACACGCTCTTTGATTTTAAAAGGCATGATCGGCACATTTATTCTGCACACAGTTGCTTTGCCGATATTCTCTGAATTCCCAATATTATACAAAAAGCTCCCATTGGCAAAAATACGCTGGGCAATGCAAGGGGCTTGAACTTGGAGTGGAGTGAGCTCAAAGAGTGACATTGTCAATATGAGGCTTTAGAAGGTAATTGAGATAAATGACAGATTGCATGAAAAACAATAACATTCATGAAGATACTCTTCTGAGTGAGCTCATTTATAATCGCGGTCTAATTATTCTTTCGCGATGAAAAGCCTTGATTACCATATTATACACCGGGTTGAAAAAGACAGTACACGATCAATGACATGATTGATACCTGATTTTTTGTTTTGCAGTGTAATTAGCTGGTTGACATTTTTGGCTGCCAAGAACGGCGGTACGCTGATACATCAGGAAGAATTAGGCGACATACACACCCCCACACAAAACTTTGTAGTTTTCTGTAATAAACATTTTACAATTAGGCCTAGAATTTTTCTGTCATAATTTCAATATTATGTAGCTAATTCTTAAAAAATGTTTATATGCTCTATTGCACTACTGTTCAGAATTTGTAGAAACACTTCATAATGTAGGCTATTTAACTACTTTGATAACACGACTTTAGTATTCCTTGCCGAAGAGCTCAAATTTAGACCCGATTCTAAAGGCAATTTGTCAACAAGGCCTTTATGACTGCATGACTGAACGTAAGTGTATCGTAATGGCTAAGGAGCTTGCAACTTCAACAGTTGTACGTTTATACCCAGGCAGACACTGCCGTTGTACCCAGGAACAAGGTAAATTACCTAAGCTGAATTGTTCTATTAATACATTGTAATTAAGAGGGTCTTCTGAATGCCAAAATGGACTTTAAACTCAACACCTACAATGTCCCTAAATGGGATTATCCATTCCACAGGGAAGGGATGGTAATTGCGGATTTTAATTGGCGTCCCAGAGTAATTACACGCATTCCCCACACACCAGGATATATATTCTGCAGCAAGAGTAGAGAAGCACATTAGGTGCTTACAGGTTTCGACAGTGGGCAATGCTGAGGAGAATTGGTGAGTAGCGTTTTCCCCATGTGTAAATTGTTCAGTTTTTCGCGATTCAGTCTGCCGCGAGGGTTGAGTGTTAATGTTTCCACGCGCTTACCTTCGACATGTAGCCTAAGTGGAATAGCGACAGCTAGTACTGCGACAACGGAGTAAAAAGACCAACAACAAAAAAAAGAAGCGAACGCCACTGCTTACGCATTGTGCTCTGAATCGTCCTTTGTGTTCTTGGTCATTAATTGGATTATGCCTCGATTTATCCGACTGAAAGAATTGTGTCTTGCAGGCGGTGTCATTCTGGAATCAATTCTAATGCGATCTCGGAAGTGGAAGAGACGGTGTAGCCAAAGACGCTTGCTTGACATCACCTCCACGGTTTGGTTCTTTTTTAAGTGATTCGTTCTTTATCAAAACTACATAAGTATTTATTTTAATCCTATATAAATGCTGTATTTACCATTCGACTGTATAAAATAGTTGACACTAATAGTTATCTAATTATCAGGAATGCTACTTCTGACCTTTTTCTAAACTTTAGGTTATTAAAAATATATTATTCAACTAGTTTTGTATACCCTCAGCTAACAATAAGAGGATTAAACGGTCGGCTCCAACATCAACACGAACGATCATGTTTAATTAGAATGGACGCAGTTATAATAATATGGGTGTTGTGATGTAGGGGCGCAGATGGGATTTTTAAACTGGGGGGGACCAAGCTGTCAGCAAATGATTCCAACTCAATTGGTTATTTTGTGTAAATACTATATATATATATATATATATATATATATATATATATATATATATATATATATATATATATATATATATAAAACGTCATGCCTTCTGCATGTGTTTTATTTAGAAGAAGAAGAATTTATTTAGAAGAACCTCATTCTTGGAAAGTCAACAGGCAACAGGCATAGGATATTTACATCTTTTGGTTCTTGGAAAAACCGCAGTGATTCGTTTTCTTTCTTCTCTGCTTAACGTAGCAAAAATCACCAGCTCAGTCAGTAATTAGACCGTTGTATATGATCACTATGGTAACCGCTACAGGCACAGACACAGCTACAAGCTCCTCTTAGGACCCCGGGGTCGAGATGGTGCATTACATTTAAGAAGGAAGTCGGAACTCGGAGCTCCGAACAACGTAACCTCTGAACTGAGCGCTTCCCAGTTAAAAACTGGGACATCATGGAACATGGAATTCTAAAAAATTGGGACATCATGGAACATGGAATTCTAAAAAATTGAGTTAATGAAATGAAACGAAAACCCCAACGTTTATGCTTGTAGATGCTAGATTTCAATTCTTTTCCGACTTCAAAGTTCCGATTTACGAGTACAACTGAACGCACCATTAGGAGGCGGGCAGCACAAACACCGGGCTATCAATGGATCAGCTGTGCAGTATTATTAACCGAGGAATAACGTTACGTGGAAAATTGAATACCTTGCTTTCCCAACTCAGCGAGGATCTGCTCCAGCCTTCCCCTTTCTTGAATCAGTGTAATGTGGGTTGATCACTGACAAGGCTACTGTCGCTGCCATTTCAAGTTTGTGCTGCAATGTAAGTTAACTAACTAACGGAAATTTGATCCTCTTTTTTACCTATGTTTGTCATACATAGGCCATTAGGCCTACTTATCAAATAAAATAATGTCCTATAGCCAGCCTACTATGCTTATTTGTTAAGTAACCAGTGTGACAATCAGAAAATAATATATTTATTTCGCTGATTAAACTGCTTTCTCTTCACTACCGCTCTCTCTCTGCACTGCTTGTGAAACTCGCTCTAACATGCACCGCTGGCCCGCTTCTCTCTCTCTCTCTCTCTCTCTCTCTCTCTCTCTCTCTCTCTCTCTCTCTCTCTCTGAACGGTTTTCAGAATATATTTTGAGTGCTATATATTCGTAAATTCGGATATAACATCACTGCTCAAAAATGTCAATGAGTGACAAATCTCATTGAGTCGTTTCAATTAAAAGACAAAGTTCTCCAACACAAGTGTTTCTCTGAATGTAGGCTATTGGTTGAGTTTAGCGCAAAAGTATGAAACCTATTTGGCAGTGATGTGAGCTATAAGAGTAAAAAAAAAAAAAAAGTTAAATTAAATATGCGTTTAACCATTTAAAGTGTGAGATCACAAATATGTGATTCATCGAGGTGTAAAGTCCAGTCACCCAGCTGATTTCAGTCATTAGTTCTACCTCCTGGCTGAATAATTGTGCCACTGAGCAAATCCCGGTGATTCGAACATAACACTGGGGACGACTTTAACTTTCGGAACCCGGATTTTACACATCCGGTGATTTGAATGTTTTTAACTGAACATTCTAATGCTGGAACAATCACTACTGGAAAGCAAAATTCTAGAACAGTTTTCTAGTTTTAGAACTGAAAAAAAAACACTGACTCTTCAAAGGGTTAAACATTCCATAGGTTGACAGAGAAAAGTTGCAAAAGTTATGCATTAGCCTCACAAGCTCTAAAAGAATATACTGTAGACAAAGTAAAATAATCGACTGGTCTGTACAATGGATAGCTTTGGTTCTCAGTGTAGTTGTTAGGAAAGCTGGGATTATAACTCAGAGCCAGTGGGTTCGATTACCAGCTGGGCTGCTAACTAGGCACCACTGAAAAGTATTCATCTTGAACTGCTTCAGTGAAAATATATGGCTGTACAAATATATTGAATGAATAAATGGTACCTGTGTAAGTATGGATAAGAGCATCTGATAAATGTCAAAATGTAAAGTAAATTCTGTAATGGGTATGTAACATTAGCCTGAAGTGACTGAAGTGTCACACGTCTCGCCATTTATCTGTTTCTCTCTCAGGACGCAGAGGAAAATCAGTCACGTGGAGGTCCTGAACGCTGCGCATGTGCAATGGGAATTCCCGCCACTTCGATCAACAACTCCATCATTAGACCGCTGGGATTTTACGTTATCGGATTTACGTATTTCAAGTTTGCTGATTTATATTTAATTTTCCTCGGCTTCATTTATTTTTTAACGATTTTGTTCAACTCCTTTATCATTTGCATTATATGGATAGATCATCGCCTACACACTCCAAAGTACATTGCGGTGGCTAATTTAGGGGTTGTAGACATGGTGTGCAGTACAACCTTCGTTCCGAGTGCGATGAAGACGTTCTTCACGAAAGATACTTTCATGTCCTACAACGCATGTTTGACACAGATATTTTTTTATTACTGTTTTCTTGCACTACAGTCGTGTTCCCTCAGTGTACTTGCCTATGACAGGTTAATTGCAATATGTTTCCCACTGAGAAATAATGTTATCAACACTCCCACAAGCATGTTCAGTATTATTGCGATTGTTTGGTTGTTTTGTGTAGGCGTCATTTTGTTCTTGACCTTGATCCTGACAAAACTGTCTTATTGTGATTTGCTCACTGTGTACAACTATAACTGTTCGTACATGGCAGTGTATAAACTTTCGTGCAGTGATAGCAGACTGCAGTGGGCCACTGCCTCTGCTCTGAGTATGCTGATGTTGTTTGGGCCCCTTTTTGTAATCTTAATGTCATACGCCTGTATTTTGAGAGCCGTGTTCAGAATGAAAAGTGTGGAGAGCAGGTACAAAGCACTTGCCACGTGCTCAGAACATCTCATCGTAGTGGGGATTTCCTATGTGCTGACCATAGTAGTGTACATCACTGAACTTTTCTTACCCATCTTCGAGACAAATTTCAGAATGCTGGGCTTGTCGTTAGCCTCATGCCTCCTGTCCTGTCTGAACCCGATTGTGTATTCCCTGGCAACCAAAGAAATCAGGCATAGAATCCTGGCCATGCTCCAGAAAATGAAGGCAGCAGCGTGGTCAGGGTAGTCGTCGAGCCAAAGGTTGCAGTAAATGTGCATTTTCAAATAAATATCATCCATTTGTAGGCCTTGTCATTTGTCCTTAATTGCTCAGTCTACGTGAACTGTCCATTTGAATGTTTTTGTGTACCTTTATGACAATTTTTTGTTATTTTCTCTTTTATTGTCCTGTGTCTGTGTAATGTTGTAATATACCAGGCTGTCAATCAGGGGCGTGTCTAGACATTGTAAAGACCCGGGGCTCAGCCGAGGACATAATGTACATTTTTTTTGCTCAAAGTGATAAAAGGGCACATCAACCGAGGAAAAATATTTGACGACACCAAAGATGAATGATTCAAATGAATGCTACAATAACTGCACAAATGTGAATTTTTTAAATCAAATTAAAAGGGCCAAGGGCGTAGAAGTGTTTTGGCTTCTGTGGGGGACACTTCAGTGCTAGGGGGATTCGGGGGCATGCCCCCCTGGGAAGAACATTTTTGAAAAACAGAACTTTAATACTAATTTCTAGTGCCTTTTGAGAACAGTATTTATTAATCTGCTGTTAGAAAAATTATAACGGTTATTAAAAGCACTCCAAACGAGCTAAAAATATCCTACTGCGAAACAAACCAATCTTCAAAAAAAAAAATTATTTGTACTCTTGCTAAATCTCCCTCCCTCCTTCTCTTTTCTCATGTAGCTAGATCACATGCTGTATTATAAGATATTATTCTGTTTCTATTTAAATACTAGGTTGGGTAACGTTACCAACGCCAGCCGAGTTAGTGAACACATAGGGCCCTATCTTACACCCGGCGCTAACCCAATCGCAAGTGTCTTTGCTATCTTACAAATGGTTCATAATAACGCCTTGCGTTCACGTCCTTTAACTACCATGTATTCTTGCGCCCATTACAAGTGAACTGGGCGTGTTGGTCTTAAGATGAGGAGTGGCCAGGAATCTTTCTGGCGTATTGCTATCTAGAACCACCACAAACCTGGTCTAAAGTCATGTCGCAGTTGTTTACATGTTATTTTAACGGCGAATATAAGTGTGTCTACATAGGAGTGTGCACAACGCGCGTACCGTCCTGTCTGTTACACACAGGGGTGCGCACAAGCATGACTAAAATATCTAGATCACAATGTGAAATATTATTGTGTAGGCTATGTAAAAATGCATAATAATAAAAGGTTCCATGGGTCCACATACCTTTCCCTCAGCGAAGGGAAACGATGCCACATTACATTGCTCTCAGCCCACTCCATCAACATCCAGGCGATGTGCGATGGTACGGGACAATGGCTATCCATTAAAAAAGGAGCTGATAACACCTATATCAAGCCTAATGCGCAAATTGTCATTTACACCTAATGCGTGAATTGTCATTCAATGGAAACCTTGCGCACTGCAATAGACGGACATTTGAGTTTTGAAAATGCGCTTCAGATGTCATTACAATACAGCTTTTATCTAGGAATACAGCCTGTAAGTAAATAGAATGGTTTGTGACTGAAAAAAGTTCAAAACCTTGTCCAGTGAATATTGATTTTTATTGTTTTTCAAATAGCCTAGGCTACAGCGGATTCGCTGTGCATAAGGTTTTTTTCGATAGCCTATGGTTAAAAAATGTCACCATGTTAACTGAATTGTAACCTTAGCTATTCTTCGTCCTTCATATTTTTTTAATTACAGTGACAAGGTTTCCATACCCTCAGCTTATTAAAACCCTGCTGATTTCACCTGTTATTCCATAACTGAACAAAAGATTTTAAAGAGAACTAAGCGTCTAATTAGAAACTAAAACTAATTTGCAGCACGTTACAAGTAATTCACAATGAATTGTAATACCATTATCTGCATGTGCGCTTTACAGGAGCGGCTCTGTTTCCCCTGCTGTAAATCGCACTTTTAACGGTCTTCCTGGGAAAGTGGATTGTTTTAAAGCATTACGCTACTAGTAAAACAGGTTGGTCACATTTCCATAAGCAGGACATTATAAAACAAGGTAAAATATGCGTGAACCTATGGGTTGCCAACCTGACAGCTTTATTGTATTTGTTGTCATCATTAAGGCAAAATAACGTTATTTATTTTATTAATCAAAATTAGAATGCAGGTAATGAACTTCGGATGAAGCTTGAACATGAGTTCATTGCTTCATTGCATAATCAAACGAACTTCGTTAAACAAGCAGGCTAATTTGCCGTTTTCTAAGGTGAGACAGAAGCCATTGGTAGCTTATTCTCAGCTGTTGCAGGTGCCTTTAACTAAATTTAACCGCATATATTTTGTAAAATAACAGCACTGTCGGGAATTACCGGGAACTCATAATGGTTAGTCCGAATAATATTTATCATAGGCTACTATTGATCCATATAGCCTATTCCTTGATCGCACTAAACACGCACGAGCATGTCTGTTTCGCCATCATATAAGCAATCCGCCAAGGTGGAAAAGCAGGCTTTTAAAGGGAATGGGATATGACATTATATATGTCACGCCCAAGACACACCTATAATTAATGAAGAGACTAGGTTCAGCCCACTTGCACGCTGCGCCGTGCTTAGCGCCGAAAAAACACGCTGTCAAAATCGCAAAAGTGGACTTGGACACGCCCTAAATGGACTTTACGCCATGAGCTTAGACCAAGCGCCAAGATCGCCAAGATAGAACCCATAATACCCAAACATGAACGTTATCCATTCTCGAGTTAGCCATCATACACATCGGTTAGACCATTATCCCAGATTTGGTTTCTATCTAGTTGGAACACTAGCGAACAGTGATCCTGAGAACTAAATAAAGTCCATTTGCATAAAAATTCACTTGCTTCTGGGTGGTTGATCTTGTTTGAGTATGGTGCGGTGGCAAGATAAGCTAACTCGTTACCTTTTTACTTTTTTAATTTTT
The DNA here is from genome assembly GCA_029718625.1 of Synaphobranchus kaupii. Taxonomy (NCBI): domain Eukaryota; kingdom Metazoa; phylum Chordata; class Actinopteri; order Anguilliformes; family Synaphobranchidae; genus Synaphobranchus; species Synaphobranchus kaupii. Next base: position 22,653,470 of record CM056389.1, read on the forward strand.
CTATCGTCTCATCCCGAATCAACTAACTTAATCCATCCCGCCAGCAGGCTACTTTGTGTGTGGGTAAGAGTGAGATAGCAGGCAGGGTGGAGTAGTTATGTTTTACACATGGTGACTTGCCTTCTTGAGACCGGGGGCTATAGCCCAATAGCCAGGACTTAAGCACACCCCTGCTGTCACTGTCAGTGAGACAATGTTCTCTACTGACCCTACCTGGTTACATAAAGACACTTATATCTAAAATAAAATTTCCATGGAGTCTACATTCAAATGGCTTATTTAATATTCTGCTGACGTTTACGTTTCATCTCAATGATAAGATGCCCTATTTATTAAGGAAAATGCTTTTTTAGAATAGCCATAAATGATCTTGAAATGGAGTTAATTTTCAAGAAGTTTTTGTGTGCAATGAAGATTTTAGATATTTAAATTTTTTTCTGGCCGCATGCTTCCTCACTCTATTTCTGAAGACTTCATATTATATTTGTAATTTTTTATAACCTTTGCTGAAAGTTGTTTAGTATTGATGAAACTGATTTGTAGTTACTGCTTTTATTTCTCAGCAGATACTGTTAATGTTATGCAGGGGAATGGTGTTTGCAATGTCTTATTGTATGTTTTGAACAAAAATTACAGCCAGGCTTAACAGCATTTCTCATTTTATTAGTTTAGTTTTACGCAAACAAAGAGACATAATTGTTGTTTTCCTGCTATTTTGGCAAGTTTTTACTAATTTACTAACTCGTCAGCATGGCTAGAGAAAATCTTCGCCGGCTTACATGGATTTTGGGAGTGGGTCAGAAGAAGATACCATAGTTTTTTTTTTTTAACAATCGAAGATACCATAGATACCATACCTTTGATTCTATCGGAGAATATGCCTACAAACATGAGGGAGATTTTCCTCCTCGATATATAAGTATTATGGTTTGTGATATTTCAAAAATGTACGTTAGTTTTACCACTCCGCCACACTATCTGCCACAATATGTTTCATATTGTGATTTTCACATTTTGTAGTGTAATCATTCATAGGTGTCACAGTCCTGTTTTATGTTTAATTGGCCATGAAGCTAGAACATTTCCTTGATGTTGGAATATTATTTTATTGTAATCTTATCGAACATATTATCGACTATGGCATAGTAGTGTGTTTTGAATGTTGAATGTTGTATATGCTTCATAATGTACAAAAATATTAATATATTCATTTTATGACAGGTTTTAGATAGGGTTTTGGACCCATAGATATATATATGTACTTATACTGATGAAAAAAAAGTTATTCCCACTTCAATATTATGCAAAGTTGAGCTTTATGAGCCAAAACAATTGATTTGTAGTTAAATACAGTGGCGTTTTTACATTAGGGGCAGATGGGGCAGTGCCCCACCAGACGTGGCGCTGTTGTGCAAGATACTCATAACATGGCAAAATGTATTTTATATTTAATACAAAACAATGATTCAATCATGAAATTGGCATGTATAAATATAATAAACTTGACTCACACTCCTTATAGTGCTGTTTTTGAGTAGTTTCCTTGTATGTGTGTGCTCATGCTGCGGACTGCCTCCCTGTCCTATGTTTCTACTGTGGGGCAGCGGAGCACTCTGCCCCACCGTGTCATGGTTTTTGACGAGTCCTTCCCTTGCGGTTGTTCTCCTCGGTAGCCACGCGAGGGCGCTGCCCTTTTAGTGGATGTTTGCTCCGCCCCGTCTTTATTGAGGAGCTTCTCTCAGCATCACACCTGTGCGTGGTTACCTTGGAGCTATATAAGCCCATGTTTCCTTCGTTCTGGGCTTCTATATTATTTTGTGTTATTTGCTCTGTTTTGTGTTTGGTATTATTTTGTCCTTTGTTTGCCTTAGCCGGTATGGTTAGGTCTAGGCTCTGTAGGAGACCTATTTGCTCCATTGTGTTTTATTGGAGTAATGCGGGACTTGCCTTCGTGTGTGTAGCTATTTGGACTTGTCGTCTGTGGCTCTTTTCTGTCTCCTCTTCCTGGTCTTTCCTTTCTTTCTTTGCATAGACCTGTTGCCTTTTCTGTCTCTCCCTCCTCTCTTTGTTTGTTTGTGGGTATTTTTATATAGTCATTTCTTACTAAGAGACAGAGCATTTATCATACTGAAGCAGGGCTTTTTCTATACTGAGAGGCAGGGCGTGTATTTTCAACTAGGCTTGCGTTAGTCATTGAGCCGGCAAATGTTCAGAACAGCTGTTCTGTTCGTCCTTCGGTACCTGTCTCCGTACATGGAGACTGGGCGATTTTGTTCGGAACTGTAGTTCTGTTCGTCCTTCGGGTATGGCTCTCCTCATAGGGAGACTGGATGATTTTGTTGACGTGTGCGTGTGACTGCGAGTCTATGAAAGTAGCCTTGGAACGTTAGATCTCTGTTCCTTTCGCCTTCTCGTTACCTTTCCCTTTATTGAGATGTAGGGCCATTATTTTTCGCATGTCTTGCGTTTCGTACACTGCCGGTAGAGGTTAGGACACGGAGACTGCTTCCCTTTAATTCCTGCAGCAAGCAGTACTCTCCGTTTTAGAGTTAGGGAGTTATTTTTTCACTGGTTGCATTCTCCCCTTGCTTAGCTCTAATTTACGTTCCTTCGTTTGTTTGTTAGCTCCGAGGCAGCCCTTTTCTCTCATTCCACATTAGCATCTCGTTGTTCACTGTTTTGTATACTGTTAGGTATTCAGTGCTCAGTGTGTTTACCGAACTCAAGATTTGTTGCTCTCGTGTGCCGTTCACCCGGTTATTGACATATAGGGCTATTAGTGTTTGCATGTCTTGTGTTTGGCACACTGCCAGTAGGTTAGGACACGGAGACTGCTTCCCTTCAATTCCTGCAGCAAGCAGTTCGCTCCATTTAGAGCTTGGGAGTTATTTTTCGCTTCTCGCGTTCTCCCTTTGATTGGCTCTCGTATGTTCCTTTGTTTGTTACCTACGAGGCAGCTCCTCTCCACGTTAGCATCTCGTTTGTTCACTGTTTTGTATACGTTTGAGTATTCAGTGTTTTTTAGCTCGTTGTGTTTTCCGAGCTTGAGATTCTTTGCTTTCGTGTGACGTTCGCCCGGTTATACGGTTCGTTTTTAGTTATGCCCCTTTTTCCTAGTTTCCCTTACTATTTCCCTCCAGTCGAGAGTGGGAACTAGGTTATTTGAGTTTAGTCCTTTATATTTCCCTATATACGGGGTCTCTCCGTCTCAGTGGCCTTAGTGCTTAATGAATCCCCTTGCTGCGTTTGGTCCCTTGAACCTCACACATCACGCCCCCATTACACACCGTTGCTAGGGAAACAACGTGAGTGTGATCTGCGTAAGCAGGGAAAACCTGCCGCAAATTATGTTGGGCGGAGGGGCAGAAATGTTTTTGCCCCTATTAGTTCTGCCTAGCAACAGGTGGTGAAAAAATAATAAACGTTAAATTAACATTGTTAACGTGGGCTGACGTGACCAGGAAATAAACATTAAAAAAGCTAAAGTTTTCCCATTTGATTTAATTTTGTCATAGGTGTCAATTTCGCCCATATAAAATACAGGTTTTCCACCTTTTCAAAGGTATACAGGCATATAAGGTTATGATCTGGGAAATCTACACTGTTTTCCAACATAATTAATTTAATCGCTGCAATCACATTTTCTTTCTCCCTTTCTCTGATATTCTCTCAATTTCTGAGGCTGTGGGAAAAGCAAGTAGCACATCATGTTAGGTAAGTTATGATCTTAAAATACACTTTTTGACAACGAAGCACCTTGCTGAATTTGTTACACACTCATTATTATGTGAAACGCTAAATACAGGAATATATTAAATAAACTTGAATCAGACAAATAACTGTGGTGGCTAGTGATTTTAATAGATAATAATGTTCTATACGGTTTTTGGTGAATTTATAGTTTTGCAGGCATGAAAATAGAGGCAGCTTTCTCCAGATGTTGACACCTATGTTTTACCTTTTTGAAGTTTCTTTAAGTTCAAGTTTGACATGCCGTCAGTAGGCTAAGCTGCATTTTAAAAAGCTTATTACTAATTACTTGGTATCAGTCACTTTAGCTATGCAAAGGCATGTCTTGGTATCAGTCACTTTAGCTATGTAAAGGCATGTCTTAACATAGCTAAAGCAATACCAAATGTTTGTATTAAATGTTTGCATATTTATTTGACATTTATCTGATAATTCTCTTTATTATAATATGCCGTTGGCATTAGGGGTGTGCAGCGATGCCACTATCTGTATCTGTTCAACCATTAACAATATCTGTATCCGTATCTGTATTCGCATTAGAAACTGGTGGGCGTGGCTTCGACCGGAAGTTGTGTTACATATAGGAAATGTGATCTTTTCTAGTCTAAAATTCATTGTTATTGCAATTTATGAGTGTTCACCCCCCTCATTGTCTTTTTTTTTCTTTTCAAAACTTTTTATAAGAACTATATTCTGTACTTTATACTTATTTATCTATCATTTTGTTTTGTTAAAGATTGTGTTTGTTAACCCATTTGAACCCCCCAACCCCTAACTGGGGGACACTGAACAATAATTTTGGATAAGAACTGGAAAAAATCTGAGGTACAATATATAATCAACTCAGAATGAAAAGGCAGATTTATAAAAACATCAAACAATTTCTTTATACATTTGAATGGAAACTATTTCCACAATAACAGCCCTTTCTGCCTGTTGTGATTTCATATTGTACTTTTTTGTTATTTTTTTATTTTACTATATGAACTTGAATACATAAATGATTATGTATAGTAATATTATTATCATTACTATTATTATTATTATGCTTTATAAAATTCAAGGAGAAGACTTAAAGATTATAGCCTAATGATTTATTGAGAAAACACTCAAAATGAAAAAAGTTAAATTAAAAACAGTCCAACAAGATGCATTTCTGAGCTAGCAGTAACAACAAAGTTCTATAACACCTGAAAAGTTTTTAATTCAAGTAAATGAAAAAAAAGTCGGGACATGGCTGCATTTTAACAGCTTTTAATATGCTTTTAGTATACCATTGGTTAAACCGATCACCGCGACAAGCCTAGTTAAAACATTTTTTTCTGCAGTGAAAAACGTCACATTTTCGTTTTAGCATTTGCGTTCCAAGTTTGGGCTCATGGAATGGCGAGATTGACATAATTGATTATGCAGGAATACGGAGGGAGAACAGACGGTCAGTACAGTTTAAAAATACTAACACAACTAGCATAAATACAATAATTATTTTGATAGCCAGTATGTGACATTTCAAAACGGGACATAGGTTACTGATTCTAGCTGTTCCTTTGCTTCCTTTTAAAAGGTGTTTTTACATTCTGAAAAAGTGTCGATATTAAGGGCAGCTAAATTCAAGCGAGCAGCATTAAAGGGATATCATTTGCATGCAAGATGTTGAGATTCTTCATCTTCATTTAACATTTTGTTTCTTTTTCTTTTGCTCTCACAAGATTGACATAGGCCTATATAAACAAGGCACACTGTTCGATTATAGCGAGCATGTTAAAGATATAGGTTGAGTATCCGTAATTTCAGGGACTGCCGATTGAGTCACATGGCCCGTATCGAACGGCTCCATCCCTAATGCTATATTTTAATGCTTTAATAAACAAATAAACAATCCAATGCTTAATTCTGTAATGTTCAGAAGAGGCATACAGACAGGTGGACACTGAATCAAAGATTTCCCTGCTGCTATTTAATTATTTCGCGCATCCAAATTATGAACTGGCAACTTCGGATCCGTTTCGTATCCGTTTCCAACCCACTATTGTCGTGTCTTTTTTCTCTTAGAAGAATTCTCTCAGAGACAGGAGCTTGCCATTTTTGAACGAACTTTATTAGCGATTAACAAAGCCGGGTGAGTTCATGAAGTCACACCCTTTCAGCCTTATTCCACAGGTTTTATACAGTTAAAACATGTATAGGCCCTCCTATTGGTCCGATGGCCAATCGCCTGCTGCATACATTGAGACCTCCTTAATATATGCATTATTTCAGGTTTTCTAACTTATTTACCAATCGTAAAAATGTCTATAGCATATTGATGTGCACATCTGGTTATCCTTAACTGGGTATCTTCTCAGTCCTACCCTTAACTGCTTACTTAAGGAATTCCCTTCTGTCACACAGATCATTACATGATTGTTTTCTCATATTTATTACCAACTGCCCACCAAGACACTCCCTTGACCTTTAATCCCACAGGTCAGCTCATCCGGTGCCTGGCTGCACGCTCTCTCCTTCAGACACACATTCATATAAACCTGCTTATACACCAATTCCCTATATATATATTATATATACTCATTACAGAATCCCACACTATTCTAACAGAAATTATCCTATACTATCCGCACACTTCCATATTTTGGCTTCGGCTTCGGGCGCACCACTACTTGGCATGCTTTGCGTTTTTTGTATTTTAGCTAGGCTATAATTGCATTAGTTTTAGATAAACTTGATCAAACTTGTTTTCACTGTCCTACAAGTTAACAACGTGTCATTTGCTTGTATTTACGGTTTTGATAAAGCATGCAAGTTATTGAAGAAACGTGTCTGTCTCATCCCATTACTTTGTTGCAGTATAGACAACCTCAATGTAGGGTTCTGTGTTGTGCTGAAGCGATACATTGTATTCATTTTTTAAATCTTTCTGCTCCCTGGCACTTAGGCCTACAGCGCAGCCCATAGCATAGGCTTATCATAGACTAATAGGCTATCTTATTTTTTTTGATGGTGACGTCATACAAAACTGCCCCTCCAGAAATGTCATGCTAAAATCGCCACTGGTTAAATATATGATTATTTTATGTTTTAGAGCAGTGCACAATTTAGCCATTTTGGATAGATTTGGAGACATTAAGGTCACTACGTTCTGGATGGCGGGTGGCAAGCCAGCGCATTGGCAAAGTGACATTTTCGGCATGTATTTTCACGCTCCTGAGCCCATTTGACTCGCCGTGCGCCGGAAGTGGGAAGAGAGTCGCTGGTGGAGGTCGTTCTGGACGAGCAGCGAAACTGCAAATTTGGGGCTCTATTTCCCGGTCGGTGGCGAGCCATCACTGGGGAGGTAGCAATTTTGTCTTGGATTTGCACGCGACTGAGCTCATTTGGTAAGTTGGGGACTCGCCGTGCACTGAAGTGCGAGGGAAGCCGCTGCTTGGGGGGGGGGGGGGGGGGGGGGTGCTAATAAATGTGGCGAGGAAATGGGTTCTCTTTCGTTCCTCCGACCATTAGGTTTGTCAATGTGGATGGCCATCTGTGGCCAGATGCATCGAGACCATCATACCAGAATTGTCATGGCACATAACCCCCGCATAGTGACGCAATTCCTCCCATAAATGGGGGAGCCGCAGTGACGCTTTCCAATTAAATTTCCTCGCCAATGCATAAAAGACGTGAAACTGTTTGTATCCTGTGCAAATCCCCTATCGCCTTGTGACTTCGTTGGGGCTATGGTTTTTTTCGTTCTGACGATTCTAATCGTCCTCCAAATGCGCCGGTAAGCACTTACGAGCAACATCCGCGAATAGCTTTGCTATCTTGTTCGGATAGTCAGCTCTTCGATACTGTTGCGGTAGACACGTGTGCTAGCGCATTTACTGCGTTCACTCCAGTGGAGAAAGTCTTGCGGTGAACAGGTTTGTATACAGCAAAATACAGGTTTGTATCTTTCTGTGATTATAGGCCGAGTACGCATGCTTCGCTACACTATCTGCCTGGACTTTCCCTACTAAACACTACCGCCACGTTTTACCATCTGCGGGTGTTCTTTAATTGTGCTAAGGCACGAGATTCCATTGATGGAACCTGGGCGTGGTAAGTATATCCCAGTGAGATCGATTACCAAACAATCGGCTAGCGACGGTGCTATACTGCCCTACAAAGGTAAAAGACCTTAACTCGCCAGAGTGTAGAACTGAGAAAAATGACTGTAAAGTTTTTATGTTGTCCAGCCAAATGTATTGTAGGTAGGATACTGAAAATTTGGCAATTCTTTGTTTTTTTAATGAAGTAATTTATCTTCATAAAACTCAAACTTGACCTTTGACCCTTATTTGGAAGTTACTGTATTCTGCCTTTGCATTGTCTGAAAAATAATAAGGGGTCATACCAAGGCAAAAGGCAGTAACTTCCACTTGATCTATCAATTGGTTGCTGATCACTATATAAAATCAGTATATGATAATAATGATAACATCTACATAAAATCTAGTGATCATGGCACAATTATATATAGCCTTCATATATTAGTGATGCTTATCTTATCCCTTGTGATGGTTATAATACCATCTCAAATCCAAATATCTTCGAGTAGGCCTACATAGCGAAAACAACAAATGTCACAAGCCGTTCACATACTTTTTCAACTGACTGTAGGTTAGGATTTATGCATAGGTCATAATGAGGAGAAAGAAAGTGTGATTCATATATGTTGGATGAATGCCAGAGAGTAGGATAGCCTATCAAGCCTGTCAAGAACAACTTGTTATGGATTTAACGTTTTGAACGCCAGCGAGTATCCTAACATACTCAAAACTCCGGCTGTGGATTTAATTTGTCGGAGGACAATTGTTGCGTTTGCAATGGATTGGATGAGGTTACAAGAAATGGTAGGCTATCTTTATTTAATTGTGAATCCTTACTGCTGAACATGCATATTGCACTCACGTGTGTGTGTGTGTGTGTGTGTGTGTGTGTGTGTGTGTGTGTGTGTGAGAGAGATTAGGCTAGGAGGTGTGTCTCTAGGCAAGCCCTAACGCAGTCGCGCTGTCCTTGGCTGTCACTGACAGTGTCTCGCACTGTCGGGCTGTCACAGGCTGACAAAGCCTGCGTGTCACAAAAAAAAACAACATTAATTGCATATGATTTCCGATTACTTATTAGCTAGCAAGCCATTTAGTTATTCTTTCTTTCCATGCTTTGTTTGCATTGTTCTGATTGCATATGGGAGTCTAATGTTAAGCTAGCTAATGTAACGCTAGCTCGCACTAGCTAGCTAAGTAATAGTTTTTTGGCTGTCACTGTCAAAGGCTGACAGTCTGCATGACACGAAAAAAGCATTAATTGCGTATGATTATGATTACTTATAGCTGGCAAGTATTGTTTGTTTCCAATGCTTTGTTTGCATTGTTCTAATCGCATATGGGAGCAGTTTTGTTTGTCAAGTTATAACCTATACTAGCTAGCTAAATGTAACTAGGAGATGATCTATCTATCTACGTTATCTATCTATCTCGCTATCTATCTTGTAATCTTGCTTACCTTGGTCTTGGTGTCGGCGTTGCAAGGTCATATCCACCAAACTTTTCCCTCGAGAGCAATGGGCCATTCTTAAAAGCTGTAGTAAAAACATCCACTCCAACAATATTTGCTTAACACTTTATTCAAGCTATTGAGTGTGTGTCAGAAATGCTTTGGTGACAGATAATATACAAAGGTAGAATACCGTAACTTCAGCGCGGTAAACGGTAACTCCACTTTGATGCGCAGCAAAACAAAGGCAGAGTACCTTAACTCAACTCGAACGTTTCAGAGTGCCTTGGAACAAAGGCAAAGAACCTTAACTGATGTTACGTCCTTCTGCCTTGGCTTCTGTAGCGCTTTTGGAAGTTACGGCAAAGACAACCCACTATTTTCTCGAAAAAACAACACAATTGACTCAAGATATTTGTCCACATGATAAAGTACATATTTAATGTTCCAAAAATGACAATAACTCATTTTTGACAAAAAATGAAGTTACGGCCTTTTGCCTTGGCACGGCAGTATATCGATTGGTGTATAAGGCAGAGTATCTGCCTCAACTTCTCTAAAAGACCACCACCATGTTCTATCCTCTCCGGCTGCTCTTTATTCTGTGCTGACGTGGAATATCAGTTGTTGCACAACCGTTGAGCTACAGCTCCGGTGATTGATTCTAAGTCTAGACTGGCTGTGCGAGCACACCAGTGAGGCTTTCCAATCGGCTAGCGACGGTGCTACGGCGATTGGTTTATAAAGCAGAGTATGCGTGATTCGCTACACTATCTGCTTCAACTTCCCTTGCTAACCAGTGAGGTTTCCCAATCGGCTAGCGAAGGTGCGACATCGTTTGGTTTATAAGGCTGGGTACGTGTGCTCCACTACACTATCTGCCTCGACTTCCCTACTAAAGACCACTGCCACTTTCTATCATCTGTGCCTGCTCTTTATTTTTTGCTAACGCATCAGATTGTGTTGATTGAATCTGGGTGTGAAAGGTGTAACAGTGAGATCTGTTATCACACAATCGTTAAGCTACAGCTCTGGTGATTGATTCTAAGGGGCACGTGCTTTGTGACACTAACTGCTTTAACTTCCCTACTAAACAACCACCGCCACGTTCTTTCGTCCGCGGCTGCTCTTTATTTCTTGCTAACGCATGAGATTCCGCTGATCGTGAGCTACAGCTCCAGTGATTGATTATAAACCTGCACTGACTGCTGCGAGCACATCAGTAAGGCTTCCCAATCGGCTAGCACGGTGCTACATTGATTGGTTTATAAGGCAGGGTGCGCGTGCACGTGCTTCGCTACACTATCTGCCTCGATTTTCCTTACTTAAGCCACGTTTTATCGTCGGCAGGCGCTCTTTATTGTACCAAGGCACGCGGTTCTATTAATCGAACCTGGGAACGGAAAGTGTACCCCAGTGAGATCTGCTACCATACAATCGGTCAGCTACGGCTCCGGTGTTTGATTCTAAATCGGTACTGGCTGCGGCGCACGCCAGTGAGGCTTCCCAATCATTTAGCGCGGTGCTACATCGATTGGTTTATAACGCAGAAGTATGCGTGATTTGCTACGTTACGCGAGTCACCACACCCAGTGCGCCATACGCTATGCCATTGACTATGACGGCTCGCCAGAAAATAGAGCCCTAAGGGACAACAGAGTACACTGCCTACATTTTGTCTCATAGATCTTTAATACTTCTGCATATCACCCATAGAGTCTGCACACTTGTGGACAAGGAGTGTATAATCCAGGAAATGTATAGTTTTACCTGTTTTAGATATGTAGTTTTCAGTATTGCATTGCAAATTAATGTACAGTCAAGCCGGAAAGTCTGCACACCCATTTTACCTTCTCCACGTTTTATTACGTTACAGACATATTCTACAATAGATTGAGTTCATTTTTTGTCTCAAAATTGTACACAAAATAGCCCGTAATGACAAAGTGAAAACAGGTTTTTAGACATTTGTGCTAATTCATTAAAAATCTAAATGTAAAATATCATATGTACACAAATGTGCACACCCTTTGATATGACACCCAAAAGTGAGCTGAGGTGCATTTTGTTTCCACTGATACTGCTTGAGATGTTTCTGCAACTTAATTGGAGTCCACCCATGATAAGTTCAATTGATTGCACATGATTGGGGATTGCCAACACCTGCCTATATGAGGTCCCACAGTTGACAGTGCATGTCAGAGCAAACTCCAAGCCATGGGGTCAAAGGAATTATCTGCAGACCTCAGAAACAGGGTTGTGTCAAGGCATAGATCTGGAGAAGGGTACGGAAAAATCTCTGCAGCTTTACAGGTCCCAAAGAGCACAGTGGCCACCATCATTCGTAAATGGAAGAAGTTTGGAACCACCAAGAATCTTCCTAGAGCTGGCCGCCCGGCCAAACTGAGCAATCGGAGAAGAAGGGCCTTGGCCAGGGAGGTGAGCAGGAACCCGAGGGTCACTCTGACAGAGCTCCAGCGTATCCTTGTGGAGATGGGAGAACCTTTCAGAAGATCAACCATCAAGGCAGCACTCCACCAATCAGGCCTTTATTCTAGAGTGGCCAGACGGAAGCCCCTCCTTAGTAAAAGGCACATCACAGCCCGCTTGGATAGGACTCTCTAACCATGAGAATCAAGATTCTCTGGTCTGATGAAACCAAAATTTAACTTTTTGGCCTGAATACCAAGCATCATGTCTGGAAGAAACCAGGCACCGCTCATCACCTGGCTAATACCATCCATACAGTGAAGCATGGCGGTGGCAGCAGGGGATGTTTTTCAGCAGCGGGAACGGGGCGACTAGTCCTGATAGAGGGAAAGATGAATGCAGCTAAGTACACCGAGATCCGTGAAGAAAACCTGCCCCGGAGCGCTCTGGACCTCAGACTGGGGCGAAGGTTTACCTTCCAACATCACAACGACCCGAAGCACACAGCCAAGAGAACAAAGGAGTGGCTTCGGAGAAAGTCTGTGCATGTCCTTGAGTGGCCCAGCCAGAGCCCAGACCTGCATCCAATTGAACATCTGTGGAAAGAGCTGACGATGGCTGTGTACCGATGCTCCCCTTCCAACCTGACGGAGCTTGCAAGGATATGCCAAGAGGAATGGGCAAAAATGTCCAGAAACAAGTGTGCCAAGCTCGTAGCTTCTTTCCCAAGACGCCTTGAAGCTGTAATCGCTGCCAAAGGTGCAGCAACCAAGTATTAGGCTAAGGGTGTGTACAGATATGTAACCCCTAAATAACCTATTTTTGTCAGTAAAATAAAATTGCATATTTTCTAAAAACCTGTTTTCACTTCGTCATTATTGTGTGTAGATGTTTGAGGCAAAAAATTAACTCAATCTATTGTAGTATAAGTCTGTAACGTGGAGAAGGTGAAAGGGGTGTGCAGACTTTCCGGCTTGACTGTATTTTCCCAAGATTTCTTTGCATTTGTGGCACTTTACTTTGAACTAAATTATGAAAATGAACTAATCTAAGTTATTATTGTAAATGGTACAACTGTCTTTTTAACTGCAAAAAGGTTAAAGAAGGTAGTTATGGCAACCCAGTTACCTGGGGCCTGTTTCAGAAAGCGGGCTCAATCTCAAGTGAATCTGAATTTAAACTTGAAGACTGACTTGAGTGAGTAATGCGGAATATCCGGTTTTCTCGGTTTCAAACACCAATTCCAAAGTAGGTGATCAAGATCGATCATAATAATAAATCATAATACCCCAGCTCAATGCCGGAGTAGCTAATCGGGAGAATCGGGAAGAATCCCGGTGGGCCGCTGGTTTTTGGGCTGGTGGCGAGGATCGGTAAAAACAATAATTGTATTTAGATCATATACTTGCTGCAGTGTGGGCTGCGTGAGTTCTCACTCGGCCCCCCCTCTCTCCTCCTCACACACGCAAGAAAAGCAACCACGGCCCATACCAGAAACTTGGATGCTGATAGGGGGGATGAGAGTGGCCCCTCCCAAATTCCATAATTGGTTGAAACCAAGTTTGTTTTAGATTATGATTGATCACCTGAAAATGCTAAATGCTAAAATGGAGAATAAAATAAGGAAAGGAGGAGCAGAAAAGGCTAGGATAAAAAAAAGAAAGGCAATGGAAGAAGAAGCGGCCAAATGAGCCAAATTAACTGACATATTTCGAACACAAACAGAAACGCAGCTGATGATGAGTAAGGTAGCGTATAGTGTTAAGATGTCATAGGTGTGTAAAGCACACTATCATTGCATGCCATCCACAATTAAAGTTTATTGTCCAGGAATTTTAAAGCATGACTGGCGCATTTACGAATAAGTGCTTTGATAAATGCAAAATTGTTATGGGATCATCTAATTGTGAAAGGCATTTTGCTACATAGTCTCTGAGCAGCCAGGGTTTTAAAAAATATATATATTTTAGCGAGGGGGGAATTAATTGTGTTGGAAATTATTATTCTTGTTTATTATTATTATTAGGCCATGAAAGGTATTATAATAATAATAAGTAACTTATTAAGTAACACTGTTTTAGATGTAGCTAACGTTAGCTAACATAGCCTAGCCTTCTTGCTGTCGCTTCTTGTTGGTTTTGTTAGCTAACGTTATTAACTTTTTATTTATTTGACGTCTAATGTCAACCTTCAACCATGAGGTAACGTTAGCTATATAGCAAAAATTAACAGCCAAATGAAGTTAGTTTAACTTGATAACTTACTGGAGATTTAAATGTTACATTCACAGAGCTAACGTTAGTTAATCGTCATGAATGGACGTTTTATATCTTTCTGGCCATTGTCACGAACGTGAACATCTGCCAAGTTAAGAGTGTTATTTACTAAATTAGAAAAACGATGACCAAAACAGCAATTAAAGGCCTTATGATAACGGTCACTTCTTAACGTTCAAAAACAATAGTTGCAGCAGTTTTTATTAATAGTCAGTGTTAACATATATATTGTACGTGATTCAATAACGATTTCAGATTGAGTACCCCTGAGAAATATGGCTTTATTACTTTCCCAGACATTAAATGACTAACGTTAGGACAATATGCTTTATTTGCACAGCATTAGCCTACTTATTGAAGTTGTACATCAGTAATAGGTGATGAAAGGTATTATTCTTAATTATTATTATTAGTATTATTATTAATAAGAAGGATCCCTGCTGTGGACAGCACAGGTAGAGCTGTACCACAGTGTGTGCAAAATCTAAAAAGTCCAGACAATTAGTTCTAATATCACCACTATACATACCTATTTTACGAGTTATCTCTTGTATAGCCTACGTATCTTATAATTGTTTTATATTTAAAAAAATGCATCATGAAAAGGCCAATAAAAGAGCTAAAATGGTCTATTTTTCATTGTGGAACACCCCCCCGGCCGTCGCCGTTGCACCTGTCATGCATAGTGCCCACTGTACAAGCCTCTGGAGGCAGTGTTATGATCTGGGGTTGCTTCAATTGGTCAGGTCTAGGCTCAGCAACGGCCAGGCAGTGTATAATTCGGATGTACGTAGTTTACAGTTCGCCTTGCATACTGCAGGCCTATACTAAATATTTCGAAAAAAAAATTTTTTAATTGACCTGCAGATCACTTATTCAAAATAAAAAATAAAAATAGGAAAAACTGAACTTGAGATAGCATTATTAGAGCACCAGTTAAAAGTGAGCACACGAAACATTGGAAAGGTGCTTAATAATATAAACTTATTTGGGATCAGGTACCAGATTGTTAAATATAGCGTTTAACCATAATATTGTGAATTTGGATATAAACGCACCTGTGCACACTTGCCGTTTATGTATTAAACCTGTCACACTCTCTTTGATTTTAAAATGCATTATCGGCACATTTATTCTGCACACAGTTGCTTTGCCGATATTCTCTGAATTCCGAATGTTATACAAAAAGCTCCCATTGGCAAACAAAACGCTGGCCAATACAAAGGGCTTGAACTTGGAGTGGAGTGAGCTCAAAGAGTGACATTGTCGATATGAGGCTTTAGAAGGTAATTGAGTCAAATGACAGATTGCATGAAAAACGATAACATTCATGAAGATACTCTTCTGAGTGAGTTCATTTCAAATCGCGGTTTAATTATTCTTTCGCGATGAAAAGCCTTTATTCCCATATTATACACGGGGTTGAAAAATACAGTACACGATCAATGACATGATTGATACATGATTTTTTTGTTTTGTTTGCAGTGTAATTAGCTGGTTGAGATTTTCGGCTGTCAAGAACGGCGGTACGCTCATAAAAAAGGAATAATTAGGCGACATAAACACCCCCACACAAAGCAATGTAGTTTTCTGTAATAAACATTTTACAATTAGGCCTAGAAATCTGTTATAATTTCAATATTATGTAGCTAATTCTTAAAACAATGTTTATATGCTCTTTTGCACTACTGTTCAGAATTTGTAGAAACACTACATATTGTAGGATATTTAACTACTTTGACAACACGACTTTAGTATTCCATGCTGAAGAGCTCAAATTTAGACCCGGTTTTAAAGGCAATTTGCCAACAAGGCCTTTGTGACTACATGACTGAACGTAAATGTATCATAATGGCTAAGGAGCTTGCAACTTCAACAGTTGTACATTTATACCCAGGCAGACACTGTCGTTGTACCCAGGGACAAGGTATACCTAAGCTGAATTGTTCTATTCATAAATTGTACTTAAATGCAGTGCCTATACATACGTGTGGATAAGAGGGTCTGCTGAATGGCAAAATGCACTTTAAACGGTGACCTCATCAATACCTACGACGTGTATGGGATTATCCAGGGGGGGGGGATTTGTGGATTTTAATTGACGTCCCATAAGAATTCCCAAGTACACCCATTCCCCACACACCGGGAGATATATTCTGTAGTAAGAGTGGAGAAGAACATTAGGTGGTTACAGGTTTCGACAGTGAGCAATGCTGAGGAGAACTCGTGAGTAGCGTTTTCCCCCTTCGTAAATTGTTCAGTTTTTCGCGATTTATTCAGCCGCGAGGGCTGAGTGTTAATGTTTCCACGCGCTTACCTTCGACATGTAGCCGATGTGGAATAGCGAGAGCTAGTAGCTACATCAAATACAATATTCAAAGGGTGGGACAACGGAGTAAAAAGACAAAAAAAAAAACGAACGCCACTGTTTACGCATTGTGCTCTGAATTGTCCTTTTTGTGTTCTTGGTCATGAACTGGATTATGCCTCGGTTTATCCGACTGAAAGAATTTTGTCTTGCAGGCGCTGTCATTTTGGAAACAATTCAAGAGCGATCTCGGAAGAGGAAGAGACGGTGTAGCCAAAGACGCTTGCTTGACATCACCTCCACGGTTTGGTTCTCTAGTGGTTTGTTCTTTATCAAAACTAGGCTACGTGGATGTATTTGTTTTAATCCTGTATAAATGCTGTATTTACCATTAGACTGTATAAAATATTTTACGCTAATAGTTCTGTGATTATAGGAATGCTACTTCAGGCCTTTTTCTAAACTTAGGTTGTTAAAAATATATTATTCAACTAGTTTTGTATACCCTGAATACCCAGATAGCAAGCGAACATTGAATCGACGTTGATTCAACATCAATTTGCTCATCGAGATCACGTTGAATCAACGTCAGAATAACGACAAATATTGACTAATCAAGGTTAAATACAGCTAAACGTTATATTTAAAAGTTTTAACGTTTGTCGCCATCACTGACTCGCTCCATTAGCTAACTGAACTCGTTAGTAGCCGATAATGTCAGTAACTGTAGCCTAAATAATGTAGCCTATATACGTCATATTGCTTTGCCAGCTAGTTGGTAGGCCTAGACATTAGTTACTGAACACGTAATAAAATGGATAAAAATACAACTTAATTGCAGTGAGTGTACTGTGGGCGAAAAAATTTTTTTTTTTGATGATTATTCAATATTTGTCGGTATTCTGACGTTGATTAAACGTGATCACGATGAGCAAATTAATGTTGAATCAACGTCGGAATTCCACATTGAATCTACGTCGATTCAAGGTTCGCTTGCTATCTGGGTAGCTAACAATAAGAGGATTAAACGGTCGGCTCCAACATCAACACCAACGACATGTTTAATTAGAATGGACGCAGTTATAATAAGATGGGTGTTGTGGCGTGGTGTTGGGAGCCTAACGGTTTTCAGCATATATTTTGAATGCTATATATTCGTAAATTCGGATATAAAAAATCAATGTGCGCACTGCTCAAAAATGTCAATGAGTGACACATCTCATTGGGTCGTTTCAATTAAAAGACGAATTTCTCCAACACAAGGGTTTCTCGGAATGTACTGGTTGACTTTAGCTGAACAGTATTAAACTTATTTTGCAATGATTTGAGCTATATAAGAGTAAAACAAATCAATTTTAAATTAAATATGTGTTTAACCCTTTAAATTGTTAGATCCCAAATCTGTGATTCGTAGAGGTTAAAAGTCCAGGGGTCAGAAATTAAATGTCTTGCCAGCTGATTTCAGTAAGTAGATCTACCTCATGACTGAAGAATTGTGCTACTGAGCAAATCCAGGTTATTGGGACAAAACACTGGGGACGACTTTTACTTTCTGCATCCGGATTTTACACCTCTGGTGATTAGAATGTTTTTAACTGAACATTTTAATGCTGATGTAACCATCACTACTGGAAAGCAAAGTGTTATGATTCAAAAACTGGTATGGACCCAAATGCAAGATTCGGAGGCAAACTCAAGCGATAACTCCGGAGGGAGTGAATTTATTAAATAATAAAACAAACAAACAGACCGGGAAGCTGAGTGACGGGCCGGATACGGGGTTGGAGAAACTAAAATGGGCAAGGCAGATGACGGGGCAGGAGAGAACAGGAGCGGAAGCAGGCTGGACGGGCTGGAACTGGGAACAAATAAACAAACAGGTCAAAAGCATTAAATGCAACAGAGAGGCTGGGGAATGTCAAGACAGGGCAAAGACAAACGTAACGAACTGGCAAAAACAGAAACACAGAGGGGAACTTAAATAGAGGAAAAAACAGGTGAGAATGCGCTGGGGATAATCAATGGGCGGGAGGAATGTATGCGAGAGCTAAGGAGATAATGAGTGAGTGCGGAGTGCAAGCATAGGGGGCGAGTGATTGGCTGAATGGTTATGGGGAGAAAACGAGGGACCAAAACGAGGAAGCCACGCCCAGCCTGCACAACACGGAACTAGACGAACAGGGTAAACTTAAAAACATGACATGAAACAGGAGGAATGGGGAAATGAGAGAACAAAAGGAAGGTGGACTCGAGGGAACGGCGGATGTTACACAAAGTTCTAGGACACTGACTTAGAATTGACAAAAAACATACTCACTCTTCAAAGGGTTAAACATTTCATAGTTTGACAGAGAAAAGTTGTGTATTAGCCTCCCAAGCTCTAAAAGTATATACTGTAGTCAGAGTAAAATAATTAACTGGTCCATACAATGGATAGCTTTGATTCTCAGTGTAATTGTTAGGAGAGCTGGGATTATAACTCAGTGGGTTCGATTACCAGCTGGGCTGCTGGCTAGACAGCACTGAAAAGTATTCATCTTGAACTGCTTCAGTGAAAATATATTGCTGTTTAAATATATTGTATGATTAAATGTAACCTGTGTAAGTATGGATAAGAGCATCTGCTAAATGTCAAAATGTAAAGTAAATTCAGTAATGGGTATGTAACATTAGCCTGAATTGACACGTGGTTGTTTGTTTTATTTGCTAGCCATTTATTTGTTTCTGTCTCAGGACGCAGAGGAAAAGCAGTCACGTGGAGGTCCTGAACGCCGCACACGTGCAATGGGAATTCACACCACTTCCATCAACAACTCCATCATTAGACCAGTGGGATTTTATGTTATTGGATTTACGTATTTAAAGTTTGCGGATTTATATTTAATTTTCCTTGGCTTCATTTATTTTGTCACAATTTTGTTCAACTCTTTTATCATTTGCGTTATATGGATAGATCATCGCCTGCACACTCCAAAGTACATTGCGGTGGCTAATTTAGGGGTTGTAGACTTGGTGTGCAGTACAACCTTCATTCCAAGTGCGATCAAGACATTCTTCACAAAAGATACTTTCATGTCCTACAATGCATGTTTGACACAGATTTTTTTTCATTACTGTTTTCTTTCACTACAGTCGTGTTCCCTCAGTGTACTTGCCTATGACAGGTTAATTGCAATATGTTTCCCACTGAGGCATAATGTTATCAACACTCCCACAAGCATGTTCAGTATTATTGCAATTGTTTGGTTGTTTTGTGTAGGCGTCATGGTGTTCTTGACCTTGATCCTGACAAAACTGTCTTTTTGTGATTCGCTCACTGTGTACAGCTATAACTGTGATTATGGGTCCGTGTTCAATCTATCGTGCAATGATAGCACACTGCAGTGGGCCGCTGGCTCTGCTCTGAGTATGCTGATTTTCTTTGGGCCCCTTTGTGTAATCATCATGTCATACGTCTGTATCTTGAGAGCCGTGTTTAGAATGAAAAGTGTGGAGAGCAGGTACAAAGCACTTGCCACGTGCTCAGAACATCTCATCTTAGTGGCGATTTTCTATGTGCCGATCGTAACACTGTACATCACTGAACTTTACTTATTCCTCATCTATCCAAATGTCAAACTGCTGTGCTTGTCGTTAGCCTCAAGCATCCCATCCTGTCTGAACCCGATCGTTTATTCCCTGGCAACCAAAGAAATCATGCATAGAATCCTGGCCATGCTCCAGAAAATGAAGGCAGCAGCGTGGGCAGGGTAGTCGTCGAGCCAAAGGTTGCAGTAAATGTGCATTTTCAAATTAATATCATCCATTTGTAGGCCTGGCTGTTTGTCCTCAATTGCTCAGTCTATGTGAACTGTCCATTTGAATGTTTCCATGTGCCTTAATGACTTTTTTTTTTTCATTTTCTCTTTTATTGTCCTGTTTCTGTGTAGTGTTGTAATATACCAGGCTGTCAATCAGGGGCGTGTATAGACATTGTAAAGACCCGGGGCTCAGCCGAGAACAGATTTTTTTTGCTCAAAATGAGAAAAGGGCACACCAACCTAGGAAAACTATTTGACGACACCCAAGATGAATGATTCAAATTAATGCTATAATAACAGTACAAATGTGAATTTTTAAAATCAAATCAAAAGGGCCAAGGGTGTAGGAGTGTTTTGGCTTCTGTGGGGGACACTTCAGTGCTAGGGGGGTACAGGGGCATGCCCCCCGGGATGAAGATTTTTGAAAAACAGAACTTAAATACTAATTTCTAGTGCCTTTTGAGAACAGTATTTATTAATCTGCTGTTAAAAAATTATAACATTAAACAAAAGCACTCTAAACGAGCTAAAAATATCCTACTGCAAAACAAACCAATCTTTAAAAAAAAAATGTTTATTTGTGCTCTTGCAAAATCTCCCTCCCTCCCTCCCTCCCTTTTCTCATGTACCTGGATCACATGCTGTATTATTAGATATTATTCTGTTTCTATTTAAATACTGGGTTGGGTAACGTTACTAATGCTAGCTGAGTTAGTGAACACATAATAACCAAACATTAACGTTATGCATTATCGAGTTAGCCATCATACACATAACACGTTTAACATCGGTTAGACCATTATCCCAGATTTGGTTTCTCGCTACAGTAGTTGTAACACTAGCGAAAAGTGATCCTGAGAACTAAATGAAGTTCATTTGCATAAAAATGCACTTGCCATTGGGTGGTTGATTTTGTTTGAGTATGGTGCGGTGGCAATATAAGCTAACTTGACAACTGTAGCAACAAACAAATGGCTCGACTGGCCACAGGACATTTCATCAGTACAAAGTTATAAAACGGATATCGTAACAATAATAATTTAATACCCGATATCTTTGCTGTCTAGCTATGCGTTATATCTTGTAAAGTTAAGGTTACCCTTTTCATTTTTCAATCGTCTCATCCCCAATCAACTATCGTAATCCATCCCGCCAGCAGGCTACTTTGCGTGTGGGTACGAGAGATAGGGGGCGGGGTGGAGTAGTTACGTTTTACACATGGTGACTTGCCTTCTTGAGACCTGGGGCTATAGCCCAATAGCCAGGACTTAAGCACACCCCTGCTGTCACTGTCAGTGAGACACTGTTCTCTACTGACCCTACCTGGTTACATGAAGACACTTATATCTAAAATTAAATTTCCATGAAGTCTACATTCAAATGACTTATTTACTTTTCTGCTGACGTGATAGGATTACTTATTTCAATGAAAAGATGCCTTATTGATCAATGAAAACTTTTTTTTTTAGAATAGCCAAAAATGGTCTTGAAATGGAGTTAATTTTCAAGACAGTTTTTGTGTGTAATGAAGATTATTTTAGATATTGAAATTGCTTTCTGGCCTCATGCGTTTTGTAGTTACTGCTATTATTTCTCAGCAGATACTCTTAATGTTATGCAGGGGAACAGTGTTTGCAATGTCTTATTGTATGCTTTGAACAATAAATTACAGCCAGGCTTAACAGCATTTCTCATTTTATTAGTTTAGTTTTACGTAAACAACTTTGAATGTACATTCGCTCGCCGAGACGTAATTGTTGTTTTCCTGCTATTTTCGCAAGTTTGTTCTAATTTCCTAACTCGTCAGTATGGCTTGAGAAAATCCTTGCCTGTGTACATGGATTTTGGGAGTGGGTCAGAAGAAGATACCATAGTTTTTTTTTCTCGTTTTTTTTAACAATCAAAGATACCACAGTTCCCAAGATACCATAGCTACCATACCATTGATTCTATCAGAGAACATGCCTACAAAAATGAGGGAGATTTTCCTCATTGATATGTAACAATGCTTGTGATGTTTCAAAAATGTACGTTAGTTTTACCACTCCGCCACAGTATCTGCCACAATATGTTTCATATTGTGTTTTTTTGAGTGCATTTCATATATTGTGGTTCAGTCCCGTTTTTGTTTGATTTGCCATGAAGCTAGAACATTTTCCTGATGGTGGAATATTATTTTATTGTAATCTTATACCATGGTATGGGTGAATACTCGATTCTGATTGGTCAATGACTGGTCGTTATTCTGTATAACCGGTCAGTCATCCGGGTCACAAGTTTAATCACAGTTCTGAATTAATGCGCTGCCTGCCTGGCCAGCTAGTACTACGCAACCTGGGAATGGCAAACATGACCGGTCAATTCAGAGTCCAAGACGTTCTAGAAAATAAGTGGAATAAATAAAGTGAATTAATAAAGTAAACGAATGTAGCCTACCTACTTTATTTTCCTCAGTGACTAACGTTACTGTAGCCTACGGCAGACGGCTACTTCGCCTCGTAGGTATGCTGCAAATAGTAGGCTAACTTTGGCTACGATAAACTTTTGTCATTGTTTTTAAGATAATGCAAATGCAATACGTGGTGAGGTATATAGCTAGCCATAGTCACATTATCACGGAGTTAGCAAAGCGCATGGTGTTTATGTGCAATGCGTTGCCTAATCTTTTTTTTTTTTTTTTTACTGCGAGCCATAAATCCGTCTCTTAGAAGTTAACATTGCCGTAGCAACAGCACACATCTGATTTATAAAAATCGGTAAACAACATTAATCTACAGAATAAAAAAAGTTTGTATTCGGCAGATATCTTAGTTACAACTACTTCAATCTAGCAAAACATTTTTTGTGGTTAGAAATGCAGTATTTATTCAGTTGGAAATACAAAATATATAAAAAATATTTATCATAGTAGGAATTTGCATGTAAATTGACGTCGGCAACACGCTGACTGCTTGTGAATGCAAGCTAGGCTACTTCACAAAGCATGTTAATCTGTAGCCTATAGTCTATATGTAGAAAACTTTTTATCCGGCGAAAATTCTTCGATAAGTTACATCTAACAAACTCCGTGGTATTTTTTAGATGGTCCCATAGGACATCATGATGCGAATCTGCTACACACTGCGTGACCAAACCATTTTTAAAAAGCAAGGCAGAGAGGGAGGTAATGTTGAATCTGATTGAGTTATGGTTTCATACAATTTTCTTAAATAATGTAATGACAAAAATAACCAAAATTGGTGCCAATTGTACGTTATAACCGAGAAGGAACTATTTTCCCCCCCGATAGAATCAATTATTTTCAGAACTAACAACGAGAGGGTTTGCATAGCAACGCACTTAAATAGAACTAGTAACGAGAAATAGAATTAGCAACGAGATGTTTTCTGTTCAATTAGAACTACCAACCAGCTGTTTTGCATGACAACGCAAAAACAACAAGCCCAAAGAGCTGCGGAAGTATATTTAAATTTCAGCTGATTAAATCGATAAAAATCTATAAATATGAAAGTAACTATATAATCATTGTTGGTAACCATGGTATAAGCGCAATAATCAACTCCGAGGTGTGCATTACACGGTTTTAACCGCACTCCGCTGAGGTTCTTCGCCTCAACGTCGTGCGGTTAAAACCGTGTAATGCACACCTCGTCATTGATTATTGCTTACTTATCGAACATATTATAGACTATGTAAGCAATAATGACCGAGGAGCCGGGCATTTAACAGTTTAAATGCCCGACGCGGAGGTAGTAAATTGCCCGAGGCGCAGCCGAGGGCAATTTCCCTCCGCGAAGGGCATTTCAACTGTTAAATGCCCGGCTCCGAGGTCATTATTGCGCTTATACCATGGTTACCAACAATTATTATATATAGTCACATTTATATTTATTGATTTTTATCGACTTTATCAGCTGAAATTTAAATATCCTTCCGAGGCCATTTTGGCATGTAGTTTGCCGTTGTCATGCAAAAGACATCTAAGACATTTCGCTGGATAAAATGTTTTTTAAATATACAGATTAACGTGCTTTGTTAAGTAACTTGTTCGCATTCGCAACCAGCATTGCTCACGTCAGGGTTACATTACATTAGGTAACGTTAAAGCCCTACTATGTTACGTTCATATTTCCAAACTGAATAAATACTGCACCTCGAACCACAAAACTTCTTTGCTAGATTAAAGTTGTTGTAACTAAGATATTTGGCGAAGACAAACTTTTCAAATCGGCGAATTTAGCGTTATTTGCCGGCTTTATTAATCAGCTGTTGGTGTTGCTATGGATACCATTCATGAAAGTGTCGACTCTAATGGCGCTGGCAGCAGATAACGTAGACGGCGTATTAATTTAGAACGGTGATTAAAATGTTGCCGGCGCTACTTCATTGTCGGGCGGTTTAACGAAATAAATGCCCACCCTCCAGCCAATCAGAATCGAGTATTTAGCCAAGCCATGGTATAAGGCGTATTAATGTCTTCCTGGGCTATAATTGTCACTTAGTGCATGGAAAATACTCATGCCAATTTACTATCCTTATACCATGGCTTGGCTAAATACTCGATTCTGATTGGCTGGAGGGTGGGACATATCCAGCGAAATGTCTTAGATATGACAAGTTACATCTAAGTAACAAACTCTGTATCTACAGTAGGCTATTTTTTTCAGATGTTCCCATCTTATGATGCAGATCGTGAAATGCAATTTCCTTAGCCTGGGCTGTTTAAAATAGGCTGCGTGACCAAAGCATTTTTAAAAAGCAAGACGGAGAGGGAGGTAAATTGAGTTGCGGTTTCATGCAATTTTCTTAAATAATGTAACTAATGACAAAAATAACCAAAATTGGTGCTAATTTTAAGGTATAAAGTTGAGAAGGAACTATTTGCTTCCATATAGAATCAATTGTTTTCAGAACTACCAACGAGAGGTTTTTGCATAACTACGGACAAAATAGAACTAGTAACGAGAAATAGAAGCAGCAACGAGATGTTTTCTGTTCAAATAGAACTATCAACGAGCAGTTTTGCATGACAACGGCAAACTACATGCCAAAATGGCCTCGGAAGGATATTTAAATTTCAGCTGATAAAGTCGATAAAAATCAATAAATATAAATGTGACTATATATAATAATTGTTGGTAACCATGGTATAAGCGCAATAATGACCTCGGAGCCGGGCATTTAACAGTTGAAATGCCCTTCGCGGAGGGAAATTGCCCTCGGCTGCGCCTCGGGCAATTTACTACCTCCGCGTCGGGCATTTAAACTGTTAAATGCCCGGCTTCTCGGTCATTATTGCTTACTAAATGCCCGGCTCCTCGGTCATTATTGCTTACATATGTGCTAGATTAATGCAAAATTTTCCTTGGAGTATGTTGTATATGCTTTATAATGCACACAAAATGGGATGATTTTGAAATCGAGTTAATACATAAGTTTCTCTGACTGTGATTAGTCACAGTCATGTTTGGTGAATAAAGTAGGTTGTTTCTTATTTCATTATTAGGCTTATTATTTTTAGTGTTTTTATCTATAATTTGGATGTACGTAATTTACAGTTTGTACAGTTACAGTTTGCAGGCCTATATTAAATATTATGAAAAAAATATTTTTGAATTGACCTGCAGATCACTCATTTAAAATAAAAAAATGAAAATAGGAAAAACTGAACTTGAGATAGCATTATTAGAGCACCAGTTAAAAGTGAACACATGAAATATTGGACGTATATTTCTTCATTGTTAAATAATTTAAAATGCTTTTTGTTATTTTATTTGTAGGAAAGGTGCTTAATAATGTAAACGTATTTGTGATCAGGTACCAGATTGTTAAATATAGTGTTTAACAATAATATTGTGAATTTGGATATAAACGCACGTGCACACTTGCCATTTAGGTAGGCTATTAAACCTGTAGCACGCTCTTTGATTTTAAAATGCATTATCGGCACATTTATTCTGCATACAGTTGCTTTGCCGATATTCTCTGAATTCCCAATGTTATACAAAAAGCTCCCACTGGCAAAAACAAATAAATCTGTGCAATGCAAAGGGCTTGAACTTGGTGTGGAGTGAGCTGAAAGAGTGACATTGTAGATATGAGTGTCAGGATCCTGTACCTGTTCTGTCTGTTTATTCTGTGTATTTATGTTTCCTGATTTCTTTTGCTTTTTTCCCTGATCTTTGTTTTATTGTGTTTATTATGTTCCTGATTTTGTGTATTGTGTTTAGTATGTTACCATCACTATAGTTTCCTTGTCATTCCCTGATCCATGTTTTCCAAGATTCCACTCCCTGTCTTTGTCATTGCACTATTCGGGTGATTTTGGGTACATTCGGGTTTCCTCTGTATTTCGTATCTCGTTTTCTTCCTTCTGGCTTTCTTAATATTTGTATATAATACTAATGTACTAATCATACTAACTGTTCGATTAGATTTAATACTAACTTGCTAATAAATAAATATTATAAATATTTATTTATATCTTAAATCTTGCATTCTAAAATAAATATTTATTTATATCTTAAATCTTGCGTTCTAAAATAAATATTTATTTATATCTTAAATCTTGCGTTTTTATAAAACCAAGATTTAACATTTAAATAAATATTTATATCTTAAATCTTGCATTCTAAAATAAATATTTATATCTTATATCTTGCGTTTTTATAAAAACCAAGATTTAACATTTAAATAAATATTTATTTATATCTTAAATCTTGCGTTCTAAAATAAATATTTATTTATATCTTAAATCTTGCGTTTTTATAAAAACCAAGATTTAACATTTAAATAAATATTTATTTATATCTTAAATCTTGCGTTCTAAAATAAATATTTAGAAAAAAATAAATATTTATTTATATCTTAAATCTTGCGTTTGTAAATTCAACATTTAGCTAAATCTAAATCTTTAGTTTAAATCTTTTGAAAGATATACTAATTAACCCCGCCCCTTGGTGACTGGTATCCAATGGAGGGAGGAGGGGAAATAGCTGGCTTTAGTGATGGGGGTAATTGAGGGTCTTCTAGCGAAGTGTGAAACTTGACATTAATTTCTATATTAATTCCTGTTTGACACACATTATTTACATAACCTACACACAGATAGCATCTGTTATAATCATGTATGATGTCCAGAGAACTAACTAGATAGCATAGGCTACATTTTGGGCATATTGGCGTTTCCTTGACTGATTTCTTATGGTGAAGTTGAATATTGACAGCCAGCCAAGCCAAACAACAAACTCGCAGCTTGATTCAATAGATGGTTAGTGACCTAGATCACTAACCTGTCTGTCGGTAATGTCATAAAATAGCAGGATTCTTGAAACAAACTCGAAACATTAAAAGCACTTAGGTCGCTAGCTAACGTTACTTGAGATAGGAAGCGAATTGACGTTGACAAACTGCATGGGGGCCAGCAGTCTGACACGACTGGTTAATATAGTCGCGAGTGTCTGGCTAGGAAGGGGTTCGCCTACTAATGTTATTACACATTGATATGGTTACAATTGCCAAAAATACAGACAATACTTCTGCAAACCTTGCGTCTCCGTCAAGCTAATACGGGACTCGGTTTGTTCCGTATTTTATCTTCTACTGAAGTTTCTCAACAGGGGCACCAGAGGGCACTGGTGGACTTTAAGAGATGCTCATGCTGGGAGACAAAAAAGAAAGGTCGAGAGGTGGGCTATCGTGTTATAGAATTCATAGAATTTTTATTTTGAAAAACTGTACAGTCCATGTGTGTCAAATGGTGTAGGCACCATGTGCCTCAGTAGGTCACTATAGCAGAAATCGCAGAACTTTCATAAACATTCTATTGTCGCGCTACATATACACTGTGGTCGTTATCGTTCGCAAAAAGTATAAAGGCATTCCAGCGACAGTTTACACTCAGGGGACAATGGAGGAAGAAGCAGCTTTAATATGCTAGCCTACATCTCATTATGACTTCTGCTTTACCCCTTTTTTTGTCGGAGGCCTCTGAAATAAAGTTTATAAATATCCATTTCGAGGGCACCGTATATTGTTTGGAATGTCATTCACTGCGTCTTTCATACACTTGTAGGATGTGGGTTTTGAACGAGGTAGCAAATAAAACGTTTGTAATTAAACTTCAACATTACATTACAGTCATTTAGCAGACGCTTTTATCCAAAGCGACATACAATAAGTGCATACAGAAACGTCACTACAGAACAGATAAGACAAAGCACGTCCTTCCCATAACGTAGCAGCTATCCCTAGCAATGAACGTTGAATGTAGTTCACGGTAAGCTGTGGGTAAATCAGCTATACTACACTTCTATTCTAAATACTATTATATAGGGCTATAACATATAACATTGATGCAACTCATATTAAACATTATTTAGTAGGAAAAGCACGCGGGCATAGCCTACGTTAGGGATGTAAATAGCTAGCTACAAGACGGGACTCATTGGGGGAGCAGCCCACAATTCTCTAGTTAGAGAATGAGGTTCAAGAATGTGGAGTAGCCTATTTCACTCGCTATCAGAATGCCACGGATCAGATGGGCTGTCACTGAGTCTAATCACTAAATTTAATCTGGCAAATCTAAATTAGCCTACTGTGAAAGTAAATAACTTTGCAATGCATTCAAAATGAATGTTACTCAATGGTGTGAAGTGAGCCTATAGCTACTGTAAAGATCAACAGCGCTCTTTCGTCATGTCCACTTGTTTATTCTCTTCAGCTTAATGTATCATGATAATTTTTTTTTGGATAATTTTTCCAAATTTTCGGGAATTGAGTCAATGTCCATTCGATTTTTAGGCCTAAATTATGTGGTAAATTAGCGCCGCCCACCTTCCCAGAGTCCCTTATAGGCTAATGCTATACACTTTAAGAGAAAATATTTCAGCGAATGACATAGGCTAGTAGGTGCGTTACTCTAAAAATGTGTAGTCTTTTCCCCCACTCCAAAAGTGACGTGGGTTATGTAAATTTATCTGAAACGCAAAGAAAATGTTATTGTAAAAAATTTTTGGAATACCCAATAAAAGATTATTTTTTCTCCACTCGAAGCACGACCTGTGGGAGGCGAGGAACATCAAAGTCTACCAAAAAAAACAACAATAGACCTGGTCACTCTTCGGAAGAGAATACAAAACCTCCGCACGGACGGCGTTATGGTGGACCTCAATAAATATAAAAGACTGATAAAAGAGAAATGGGGGGGGGGGGGGGACGTGGACGACTGGAAAAAACTTGATCATGTAGTCCACCCTCTAAAGACACACACAACCACATTTTACCGTTTTCATGGAAATGGAATAAATGACAATGTATTACATTTCAATCGGAATTCAATAGTGTTTATTGTATTATTACACTTTATTATGATCATCATTATTATAGCTTGATGTAGGGACAGTGACCTTTTTTTAACTAAAGGAATAAACTATAAAAGCACAGTAAAACGAATAGCATAGCCTACATAATAAAAGCACAATAAAATAAAAGGACAAATATAGGACATTGAATTATTATTATTGTTTCATATTAATAACCACGTTCTGAACTTTGTATTTTATAGGCTACCGCGTAATTATTGTGGGAGCCGCTAGGCTAACTGAAATGTTATAATACTGACAAACATCCAAAAATGCGACGCAGAGGATATACAATCGGTAAATATTAAAACAAGCAAAATGACGGTGACATTGTTTTTCAACTCTATCCTTCACGTTGACAGATTATGATTTACTCTTGCAAACCACCGGTCCACAAAATGGTCATAGCAACAAATTAAAATAGACTAACCCTTGTCAAATTAAATATTTACTTGCAATTGTGATTCATGAATTCTGAAAAAGAGCATGCGGTGTGAGGAATGTCAGAAAGACAAAGAAAAACGAGAGAAATCGTTAATAACTGGTATTATCGCTAGCTGCTAGAAGCTGCCAGCTTGCGAGGTGGGAGCTGCCAGTGAGCTGCGAGGTGCGAGGTCTGCGAGCTCACAGCTCGCACAGAAGGATTGTAACCGCTCTCCAGTGTTCTGTCCATAGTCACCGACACATCCACACCTGCCTCCTGAAGTGTTTCTGATCTTTCAGACAGGTGTTTGGAGGTAGCATAGCAATGCATCTCATCGGTGAAGCCCTCTTAATCATTCTGCATTGAAATTATGAAATAAGAATAATATTTGAGTTCCACAACTGTTCAATTCAATTCACAGTCTGACTGAAGTTCGCTATTTTGGACCTTGGACCCTATTTGCGGTCTGTCTTCCATGAACCTGACACATTGAGTCCATTTTCTCGCTGATCGGTCCAGTATTGAGTTCGCTACAGATTTCCTGTAGGCTCTCACTGGGCTACAATAGAAGTCAACGGGGCAATTATAAATGTTATGGAAAAACAACGATAAATGTGCTTTCATGTACAATAAATGAGACGGGAAGCTCAGGGTGTATTGTTACCGGTCTCAGTATGCTCTCCTGTGAAATGTATCTCAATCCGAAAATTTTTACGTGCTTGGCATGGCTTGGAAGTAAGCATTTCTCTGTTGCTTGTTTTCGCTGCTCCCGCGGAGTACTTTGTGTCGGGGGTAGGGGAGCGGGAAGGTGTGCCGGCCGTTTACGAAACTATCTAGGTGAGCAGTCTGCGTTTGTTTACCTGCAGCAACGTAGGCTACACTTTGCACAAAAAAACTTGGATGATGGATTACTATAATGATTACGAAGACGAATAATTTGATTTTGACTGACGTTACTGGCTACAGATTTGAGGCAGAATACACAGACACGGAACTACAAGAGATGGATGATAAGAGAGCAAGAGAAGAGAGAGAGGCTGAAGTTGCGCAGGTAATGTTATCGTGCATTTGGGTCCAGTCCACTTCCGGGGTCGTAACAGTCACACGCTCTTTGATTTTAAAAGGCATGATCGGCACATTTATTCTGCACACAGTTGCTTTGCCGATATTCTCTGAATTCCCAATGTTATACAAAAAGCTCCCATTGGCAAAAATACGCTGGGCAATGCAAAGGGCTTGAACTTGGAGTGGAGTGAGCTCAAAGAGTGACATTGTCAATATGAGGCTTTAGAAGGTAATTGAGATAAATGACAGATTGCATGAAAAACAATAACATTCATGAAGATACTCTTCTGAGTGAGGTCATTTATAATCGCGGTCTAATTATTCTTTCGCGATGAAAAGCCTTGATTACCATATTATACACGGGGTTGAAAAAGACAGTACACGATCAATGACATGATTGATATCTGATTTTTTGTTTTGTTTTGCAGTGTAATTAGATGGTTGACATTTTTGGCTGCCAATAACGGCGGTATGCTGATAAATCAGGAAGAATTAGGCGACATACACACCCCAACACAAAGATATGTAGTTTTCTGTAATAAACATTTTACAATTAGGCCTAGAATTTTTCTGTCATAATTTAAATATTATGTAGCTAATTCTTAAAAAATGTTTATATGCTCTATTGCACTACTATTCAGAATTTGTAGAAACATTTCATATTGTAGGCTATTTAACTACTTTGACAACACGACTTTAGTATTCCTTGCCGAAGAGCTCAAATTTAGACCCGATTCTAAAGGCAATTTGTCAACAAGGCCTTTATGACTGCATGACTGAACGTAAGTGTATCGCAATGGCTAAGGAGCTTGCAACTTCAACAGTACGTTTATACCCAGGCAGACACGGCCGTTGTACCCAGGAACAAGGTAAATTACCTAAGCTGAATTGTTCTATTAATACATTGTAATTAAGAGGGTCTTCTGAATGCCAAAATGGACTTTAAACTCAATACCTACAATGTACCTAGATGGGATTATCCATTCCACAGGGAAGGGAGGGTAATTGCGGATTTTAATTGGCGTCCCAGAGTAATTACACGCATTCCCCACACACCAGGATATATATTCTGCAGCAAGAGTAGAGAAGCACATTAGGTGCTTACAGGTTTCGACAGTGGGCAATGCTGAGGAGAACTGGTGAGTAGCGTTTTCCCCATGTGTAAATTGTTCAGTTTTTCGCGATTCAGTCAGCCGCGAGGGCTGAGTGTTAATGTTTCCACGCGCTTACCTTCGACATGTAGCCTATGTGGAATAGCAACAGCTAGTACTGCGACAACGGAGTAAAAAGACCAACAAACAAAAAAAGAAGCGAACGCCACTGTTTACGCATTGTGCTCTGAATCGTCCTTTGTGTTCTTGGTCATTAACTGGATTATGCCTCGATTTATCCGACTGAAAGAATTGTGTCTTGCAGGGGGTGTCATTCTGGAATCAATTCAAGTGCGATCTCGGAAGTGGAAGAGACGGTGTCGCCAAAGACGCTTGCTTGACATCACCTCCACGGTTTGGTTCTTTTTTAAGTGATTCGTTCTTTATCAAAACTACATATGTATTTATTTTAATCCTATATAAATGCTGTATTTACTATTCGACTGTATAAAATAGTTGACACTAATAGTTATCTAATTATCAGAAATGCTACTTCTGACCTTTTTCTAAACTTTAGGTTATTAAAAATATATTATTCAACTAGTTTTGTATACCCTCAGCTAACAATAAGAGGATTAAACGGTCGGCTCCAACATCAACACGAACGATCATGTTTAATTAGAATGGACGCAGTTATAATAATATGGGTGTGTTGTGATGTGTTGTTGGAGCCGAACGGTTTTCAGAATATATTTTGAGTGCTATATATTCGTAAATTCGGATATAACATCACTGCTCAAAAATGTCAATGAGTGACAAATCTCATTGGGTCGTTTCAATTAAAAGACAAATTTCTCCAACACAAGTGTTTCTCTGACTGTAGGCTATTGGTTCAGTTTAGCGCAAAAGTATGAAACCTATTTGGCAGTGATGTGAGCTATAAGAGTAAAAAAAAAAAATGTTAAATTAAATATGCGTTTAACCATTTAAAGTGTGAGATCACAAATATGTGATTCATCGAGGTGTAAAGTCCAGTCACCCAGCTGATTTCAGTCATTAGTTCTACCTCCTGGCTGAATAATTGTGCCACTGAGCAAATCCCGGTGATTCGAACATAACACTGGGGACGACTTTAACTTTCGGAACCCGGATTTTACACATCCGGTGATTTGAATGTTTTTAACTGAACATTCTAATGCTGGAACAATCACTACTGTTAAGCAAAATTCTAGAACAGTTTTCTAGTTTTAGAACTGAAAAAAAAACACTGACTCTTCAAAGGGTTAAACATTCCATAGGTTGACAGAGAAAAGTTGCAAAAGTTATGCATTAGCCTCACAAGCTCTAAAAGAATATACTGTAGACAAAGTAAAATAATCGACTGGTCCGTACAATGGATAGCTTTGGTTCTCAGTGTAGTTGTTAGGAAAGCTGGGATTATAACTCAAAGCCAGTGGGTTCGATTACCAGCTGGGCTGCTAACTAGGCACCACCAGGGGCGGACTGGCCATCTGGAGTACCGGGAGTTTTCCCGGTGGACTGATGGACAATTGGGGCCGATCGATGCAACGCAAAAAAATAAAAAAAAATAAAAAACTGATGTGTGGCTCTAACTGGCCGGCCCAGACGAGTGGGCTTCCGGCCCATTACTTTTGGCAGAGGGGTTTACTTGACATCTGATATTTCTGTATCCCTAAAAACCCTTCAAATTTGTCAGTCTCCCCCCTCCCCCCCAGCCAATTATTTTGGTCCACTCCATTACGTCACCTGAGCGCCAGGGCGCGAGATCAGTAACATCCAAAGTCATCATCGATAGTTCAACTCATTGACAGTATGGTTCAACTTCGGAAAAAAATTGTCGCAACATGGAACAAAAGGGTAAAAAACGGAAAGGTGGGGCTGAAAAGCTTAGACAAAATAAATTAAAATCACTTGAGTCAGGTGCAGCAAGTGTTTTAAAATAAAATTATGTTAACGTTAGTGGCCGCAGCAGCAGCACTGCCACTGCTGCAGATGACAGGGTTGCTGGGCCCAGCGCTAGCAGTGATGAATCTTCCCAGCCTCAGCCTAGTAGTGAAATTGGCAGCAGAGAGGAGGAGGAGGAGGAGGAGGACGACGACAACGATATTTCAGGACCGCAGCAGCCCACTGAGCCCAGCGACGACAACACAAGTTCAACTAATCAAAGCCTTGAAGCTGAACCGGTAAGGCAGAAGACGATAGGGATAAGATAAGCTAGGTTTGGCTAGCTGGCTATTTTTTTGCTATCACAAGAGAGATGCACTTTGGCCCTTTTGAGGCAATTTCCTCCTGGTTTCTACTAGTTTTATTTAAATGTCAATATCTAAAAAAATATTCCCTGCACATCAATGGTTTTAAGTTCGAACTGAAGAAGAAGCTGCATCATTCAGAAATTTGCTACAGAATACATTTATTTCAGAATAGTCACATACAGTATATATATAATAACCAAAACATACGTCGCCTAATGTATTTAAATACGTTTAAAAAAGAACGTACGAAAGCGCGTGTGTATTCACACAAGTACAGCAACGTATTTCAGCCCTCAGTGCGAGGGGTGGTCACTGCGGAAATGTCGACTGTACGGGACTTTGGCGAAATATAACAAGAGAAAGTCTTCAGGGTTCATGAGAAAACAGCTGTAGCTGAATATACTGGTAAGTACTTGGTTTCTTAAACATATTTATACGAGAGATTTTGGAGCAAAAAATGAGGTGTCTTCTAAACCGAAAGTGCATCAGGTACTGTATATAGTACAGTAAGCAAGGGAAAACGGCGAATACTCATTTGTACAACGTTTTAAAAAAATATTATTGTTTCTATACGTGAACATGATTTTCTTAGCGTGTATAAACGGTGCATTTGATGCATTTTACAGTCTGTGGCTGTAGCCAGAGGAGGGTCGTAAGTGCTGTGGACTACTAATAGCACCCTCCTAATTTATTGCACGGCAGTGTAATTGGAGAAGCTGCGGTTTTCGCAAGAGGCTACCCTTTAAAAAAATACTGCGTCAAAATTTTCGGGGTTTTCTTAAAGCTGTAGTTTATAATTTCAGATGAACATGAATACTGTAATTGAGACGGATACGTCTCAGGTTAGCTAGAACAACCACAATTACAACTGGGTCATTGGTAAGCTAGCTACATGTCCATAAATCGTACACCACTGGCGAATTGTTTCTCCTGATTAATTTTCCTGTTGAACTCAATGGAAAAAATATTCAGGAGAAACAATGCTTGTAGTATCTACTGCATATCTGGCAGCAGCACGGTGGTTTGAAGCTCATTTGATACCTTGGACCTTTGATGACTTAAAGCCATTTAGCCAACAAATGTGTTCCATACTGTATTAGCATAATTTACAGCTGAATCTAGTCCCACCCCCAATTCCCATAGAGATCCATATAAATGCAAAGAGTTTTTGTATCGCTTGTCGGACAACCTGAAAATAAGATATCCAGACTCTGATGATGTTGATAAGTCACAGACATCAGGAAGTCATGGCATGCAAAGGATATGCGACCAAATATTAAAAAATATTACTTTGTTCTACATTAGCTATGTTAAACTGACCAAATATTTTTTGATGCCCGAAAATGGGGGGGACTATGTACAAAAGGTGCTGTCATTTCTAAACGGTTCATCCGATATGGATGAAAACACCCTCAAATTAAAGCTGACAGTCCACACTTTAACCTTATATTAATCATTTTATTTGAAATCCAATAAAAAGTATCAATTTCTTTCAAAAACATAAATTCTCAGTGACCCCAAACTTTTGAGCAGTAGTGTATATTAATATTCTACTATTATATTAACATTAAGGGCTGGTGTGTTTGTGTGTGCCTCGACGGGGCGGGGGCGGTGGAGTATCTGTGGGCCGGTTGTGGTGGGCTGGTCTGGGTCAAAAAGTCCAGGGCCATTTTTTAGTCCCAGTCCGTCCCTGGGCACCACTGAAAAGTATTAATCTTGAACTGCTTCAGTGAAAATATATGGCTGTACAAATATATTGAATGAATAAATGTTAGCTGTGTAAGTATGGATAAGAGCATCTGATAAATGTCAAAATGTAAAGTCAATTCTGTAATGGGTATGTAACATTAGCCTGAAGTGACTGAAGTGTCACACGTGTCGCCATTTATCTGTTTCTCTCTCAGGCCGCAGAGGAAAATCAGTCACGTGGAGGTCCTGAACGCTGCACA
Source organism: Synaphobranchus kaupii (assembly GCA_029718625.1). Classification (NCBI taxonomy): domain Eukaryota; kingdom Metazoa; phylum Chordata; class Actinopteri; order Anguilliformes; family Synaphobranchidae; genus Synaphobranchus; species Synaphobranchus kaupii. The sequence continues at coordinate 22,689,715 of CM056389.1, forward strand.
CGTGCAATGGGAATTCCCGCCACTTCGATCAACAACTCCATCATTAGACCGCTGGGATTTTACGTTATCGGATTTACGTATTTCAAGTTTGCTGATTTATATTTAATTTTCCTCGGCTTCATTTATTTTCTAACTATTTTGTTCAACTCCTTTATTATTTGCATTATATGGATAGATCATCGCCTACACACTCCAAAGTACATTGCGGTGGCTAATTTAGGGGTTGTAGACATGGTGTGCAGTACAACCTTCGTTCCGAGTGCGATGAAGACGTTCTTCGCGAAAGATACTTTCATGTCCTACAACGCATGTTTAACACAGATATTTTTTCATTACTGTTTTCTTGCACTACAGTCGTGTTGCCTCAGTGTACTTGCCTATGACAGGTTAATTGCAATATGTTTCCCACTGAGAAATAATGTTATCAACACTCCCACAAGCATGTTCAGTATTATTGCGATTGTTTGGTTGTTTTGTGTAAGCGTAATTTTGTTCTTGACCTTGATCCTGACAAAACTGTCTTTTTGTGATTCGCTCACTGTGTACCACTATAACTGTGAGTACATGGCAGTGTATGAACTTTCGTGCAGTGATCACACACTGCAGTGGGCCACTGCCTCTGCTCTGAGTATGCTGATGTTGTTTGGGCCCCTTTTTGTAATCTTAATGTCATACGCCTGTATTTTGAGAGCCGTGTTCAGAATGAAAAGTGTGGAGAGCAGGTACAAAGCACTTGCCACGTGCTCAGAACATCTCATCGTAGTGGGGATTTCCTATGTGCTGACCATAGTAGTGTACGTCACTGAACTTTTCTTACCCATCTTCAAGACAAATTTCAGAATGCTGGGCTTGTCGTTAGCCTCATGCCTCCTGTCCTGTCTGAACCCGATTGTGTATTCCCTGGCAACCAAAGAAATCAGGCATAGAATCCTGGCCATGCTCCAGAAAATGAAGGCAGCAGCGTGGTCAGGGTAGTC